>JAMPIV010006960.1:0-337715 GCA_024509875.1 Oreohelix idahoensis | reverse complement strand
TAAGTAAATGTTCCGACATGGTCTACTGTTCCGTTCTCTTTCATTAATCCTGTATGTAGAGGTATTTTTCAGCAGACCCCCTCTCCCCCCCCCCCCCTTTCCCCAGGGCCTGCTCAACCGACGGTGCAACACGTGCATTTGCACGGGGCGGCAAGCTTTGGGGGGGAGGGGGGGCGGCAAAAAATTGTTTTTACTTATTTTTACAATCCCGCCAAATATTCCGCCTTGAGATGCCTTTGTACATCCCTGGGAAAATGTTTTCTTGTGACCAGAGATCACGTGATATACACTGTCTCGAGATTCCCAGTCAGTTCGGTGAGCAGTTTCCCACACTTCTTAATATGATGCAGCTTATTCAATTCAACCAATGACAATCTCGCGTGACCCAGATTAGCCAATCATAGGCTACTTAAGTAGTGATTTTTTTTCGACTGTTCTATGTTGGCGGCTCGAATGTTTCTGTTGTTTTCGAGTGTGTAGTCAAGGAAGTTGATTTTGCTCAGTGTTAGTGTGCTATGTGTTACAGTGATAAATAAGTTTTTTAAACGTTTTATAGAAATTAGTACAGTGCTTCAGCCTCCATTCATTATTAAATAATACATTTTATTGTAGGGCTTGTTTAAAACAGTTTTAATGTTCAAATAGACATAATGTCCGATAAAAGAAAAAAAACTATCAGGTGCCGAATATCGGAAACGGAAACTGGAAAAAAGAACGCGATATTCAAAAACAAAGCGGGGCTTTACATAAATATCTAAAAACTGAAACAGCTGATGTAGGACAGAAGAAAATAAGCAAATGTATTGAAACAAATGATTCTGAGCTCACCGCAAGTACTTCTAACTCGGACCCCAGTAACGTAGATATTACTAACAATGTCGAAAATGAGACTGATTTGACCGTTTCCAATTCCAGAGATTTAAGTGATGAACTTGAGAGGTACACTGATCAGGCAGGATGGAATCCTTCTTTAAGCGATACCGAAAGACTGTAAATCGTAAAAAAGAGAACAAAAAGTGATTTCATTTTTCTGCGCAGCTCTAAAGGTCGGAAATTTTCACTAAATTTTTACATTAGGGAGCTAAGCAATGGAGAACGTTTTAATCGATCATGGTTACTGTATTCAAAAGAAAAAGATTCTGTATTTTGTTTCTGCTGTAAGTTGTTTTTCTGTAATAAAATGTCACTCACTACTGATGGCTATAATGATTGGGGTAATTTGTATGTGTATCTTAATGAACACGAAAAATCTAAAAACCACTTGGAGTCACATACAAAGTGGATTGAATTATCGTCCGGGCTTAAATCAGTACAGACAATTGGTTCAATGCAACAAAAGTTATTAAATTCAGAAGTTCGACACTGGAGGAACATAATAGAACGCCTAATTGCTATTGTCCAGTTCTTGAGCCCATAATGCTTGCCATTTCGTGGAACATCTGATAAATTATATGACCCTAACAATGGAAATTTTTTAAAGCTTGTTGAACTGATTGCCAGATTTGATAGTGCTATGTGTGAACATTTAATGAGAGTAGCTCGTGGATCGACCCAACATTACTTTGGGAAAAACATTCAAAATGAATTGATTGCTCTTCTCTCTGGAACCATAAAAAAGAAGAAATAATTTCTATGGCGGAGAAAGCTAAATATTATAGCATAGTTGCAGACTGTACTCCCGATGTAAATCACATTGAATAATTAACACTAATTGTAAGATTTGTTAATACGAATCCAGATGATATCAACATTCATGAGCATTTTATTGGTTTCTGTCGCATAGAGATTTATGATCAATAAATTTTCTATATTCTTTTCTTTTCTACCCGTGCCCTCTACTTTATTATCGCTCTTTTATCCTTTTCCTGTTTTTTCGCATTCGTTCGTTTGCGACAAAATATATTTTCCCATTCTGACTTTGCCGTTTCTTTTCTCATGTTAGAACGCATTTTATTGCATCATGTGTCAGTCCCCGGGATGTGAGCGTATAGTGTGATATTTCGTCTAGTCAGACATGATGGCAGACATATCGTCTACATTTTCCATCTGACACGAGTTTTCTTCGGCTAAGTTTCTCGGCGAGGTGTAGAAACTGCCATCCGCATCGCTCAGAAATGAGACAGGTCGTCGTAGAAGGTGTGAAGACGCACGTTTGGCAGTTATGGGCAACGTCTAAGTTAATGGGAAGTGTTAAGAGAGAGAGAGAAAGACGAACGAACGAACGAACGAACTTTATTTTCAAAGGGTTGAGAATTGGGCACGCAGGCCCGTCTAACATTCTGCCCTTCCTTTCGCTCACCTTTCATACCGTATCCTTTCAATAGCACAAGTATTTTTAGCATTATTTAAGCATACAACATTATCGAGGTAAAATAATAACATACATTTGTAACATCCAGACATAATCAAATTTAATGTGGGGGTGGGGGGGATTATTAATTAAAATACATTAACAAAAATTAATACGGTACCTAAAAAAAACAAAAACAAAAAACTAACAAACACAATCTAAACCATTCATACAGTAAATAAGACATAATTTGAAACGTAATCAGATTATGGTGGCATATAATAACTCGTGACATTTTGGAAATCTGCTGAATTAGCTGGGACTTCATGTGTTGTCAGCGCATGCGGAAAATGTTCTCACAGGTGAGTAACTTTGAGTCCCAAGCAGATACTGCCACAGGGAGTGAATTGTGACAGGGGTTTTGGAAATAGCGCGCATCCTTTGTCTGTTTCATATATCTGGCCGGAATGGAAAACTTGATTTCATTCAATCTCCAAGTTGCAGTAGACGTGATCGCTTCGTTCTAGATACTTATATTTATAAGTGAAACTCTTAGTTTCGTTGTGATACTCGTAGTTCTGGTTGGAGGTAATATAATATATCTAGTATTTTGTGAGTGATTTAAGTGTTAAATCGCCTATTATATTTCACTAGTTTCTTTTGTGTTGAAGAAAGTAATTTATAAGTCTGTTATATTCTCTAGTGACGTGTTTCAGTGCAAAGCAGAATAAATTATAATTTCTAGCTTAAACTCATGCAGCTATAAATAAATTTAATTAAACTGCGAATAATCAGTCGAGAATATTTTAACTAACTTATAACTGCACTGATTCATCATTGAGTATTGACGAAATACGTATGTATTTCTAATTCATGATGACTGATTTTGTGAATATAACTTATTTCACGGGAGATTTAAATGATAAGACAAGCTCTACGCTTGCAGTTTATAATGTAAGTTATAACCGAGGGAATAGTATGTATAAGTATTTTATATGTTGTTTTCTCTTTATTCGGGGAAACTGGGGGTGACCCAACTTTGCCAGCGTTGAGTACTGAGTAGTATCTGTGAAGAACATAAACATTTTATTCTTAAAGACTTGGGTGTATAAAGTAAAACCTGTCTGGCATTGCATTGGCATCCAGAACGACAGAGTTCCCATTCCATAAACTTTAAGATTTAAATAAAATAACGGGCCTATCGCGCCAGATTTAATTCTTCTTGAGAGAAACCTCAAGCACATTTCAGCCCTTGTGGCAAGTAAAATATTACAATCAATAAACATTCCGACGGAGTTGTGACTAGTATATGGTGTGACCAAATAAAATCCTATACTGAGAGAAGGCAGTTACCTGACATTCCTAGTTACTAGAAATCTAAGCTATTGACACTTTGCTCGCTGTTAACGTTCGTGCCTGGACAATTTTAATGTGACAGAACCAGATATCCCTAAATAAGAAATACCAAGGAAACGTTCTCTGAAGAAGCGAATTCAACCTATCTTTTTGGAGCTGGGGTTCCCTTGGCCAATGTCTAACCCTGGAGATTCTGTATGTGCATGTCCTAAAAATTGTTTGTCCAGAAGTTGCTACCAAAGCTGTAAGTACGAACGAAAGCTAGTGATCACGGCTGACTGAATAGAATGAATGCAGGACTGAGCGATTCTTTTATTGTTGTATTTTGGCACCCATTTTGCTGTCTTAAAATTCTTTATGCAAGTTTGTTTTTGTTGCTAACAATATGTTTCCTTAGGATAGATCAGAGTATCCAAGTCTGTTCATACCTTTAAAGGGAAATCTTAGACTAAATCATATGTATCCGTGACTCTTTGGGGCTATCACTTTTCTTCTAACAGGACTGGGGTCTATACATCGAGGGAAAGGATCATACCAATGGGTCTATCATTCTTGTAGCAATTCATTGACTTTATGACTATTTGTATATGTTCGATGTAATTTTATATGTTGTGATGGAAGTTTATTATGATAATTAAACTTCACATAAACTTATATCAGTGTGTTGGTCAGCTCGTTCCAAATTATCTATATTTTCATTGTCATAGGTTCACGTCTGTGTGTCTATTGTAGTCACTTATGTGTGTGTGTATGGGAGGTATATATATATATATATATATATATATATATATATATATATATATATATATATATATATATATATATATATATATATATATATATATATATATATATATATATATATATTAGATTTGTCTGACTAATCTAACTGTTGTAGATGATAGGCTGACTGAGAGAAGCTTCTCGAGTGTTAGAGACAGAATCTAATATATTTCCTCCATCTCACCCGTGAAATCTATTTCTATTTTATCACCTCCCACTGAGCTATCACTTATTTCTATGTCTATTCAGAAGGGACCAAACTAAGTCTTAATCACCTATCACAAATCTACGACAGTTTCATTGCTGTAGAAGCCCCTACAGGCTCAGCGTTAACCGAATGCATTCTAAGAAGATTGTCAGACATGAATATTCCAATCGCAAACATGCGTGGCCAGGATTATGACAATGAATCAAATATTCTCTCAACTTGGTGGTCAATGTTGCCGCGATGTCATCTAGAGAAGGGGTTTTATTTTTTGAAACGGTTCAGAAATTGTATGTGTTTTTCTCAGCGTCAACACTGCGTTGGGGAATCCTTAAGAAACATATTACAACTCTAACGCCCAAGCCACTAAGTACAACTCGCTGGGAATCTAGAATCGAGGCCATTCGTCCTTTAAGATATTATATTGAGGAATTTTATGATGCATTGATAGAAATTGCTGATGACGAGTCAGTAGACAAAATGGCGAGACATGAAGCTGAAACCCTTTCCCTAAAACTCAGAGATTTTAAATTTGTATGTTGTCTGGTTATATGGCACTATGTTTTAAACGAAATTAATGTTGCTAGTAAACTGTTGCAAAGCATAAAAATGAAATTGACTAGTGCCATAACAACTTTGAGAAATGTTCTCCAAAGCCTTAAGAATCTCAGAAATGATGAATCATTTCAAAATTTTCTTGTTGATGCTACAACATTAGCTGAGAAAGTTGAAGCTGATCCTGATTTGATACCAACGTTTGAATGTACTAGAGTGCGTCGGCAGAAAAAGCAACACAACTATGAAGCAAGAGATGAACCTATTTTGGATCCCAAAACTAAATTCAAAATTGAATTTTTATTATTGATGTTGCAACTAATTCTATTGAAGAAAGGTTCGAGCAATTGGAACATCACAGTTCAAATGTTTCCATTTTATATAACATCCCTAAATTGAAATCTGATTCGACAAATGAGCTCTTAAACAAATGTAAAAACCTAGAAGGCGTTTTAACACATCAAGAAAATAGAGACATTGATGCCATTGAGCTATGTGATGAACTGAAAGCAGTATCCAAATTAGTACCAGAAAATACACCGCCAATTGAAGTTCTTCGTTATATTATTGAAAATAACATTGCTCCTAATGTCGCTATCGCCTTAAGAATATTACTAACTTTGCCAGTAACGGTAGCAAGTGGTGAGCGTAGTTTTTCAAAACTGAAGCTTATTAAAACTTATTTACGCTCAGCAATGGCCGAAACTAGATTGGAAGGACTTGCCATGATTTCAATTGAAAATGAAATCGGTCAAAAATTAGACTACGCAGACCTTATTTCTGATTTTGAAAATATGAAATCAAGAAAAGTGTCTTTTTAAGCAGTAGATATTTCAAACAATATAAATTCAAATAATGTGAAAATAGTGCTAAAAACTATAACATGTACATACTATAGTTAAGTGTTTGTGACTCAGCAGTTCATCGTTCCACATGAGAAGAGCATGCCCTTTATGTAAGTAATATAACTACATTTATTTCATATAATTGTCTCTAATAAAGTCAATGGTTTATTTTATGACTATACAGTATTTTCATCAATTTATCAATACATTATTATTAATGGTACTATTTAAAATTAGGCTAATGGTCATGAAATTAATGTTGAAGCTTGTTTAACGTAATGGTTTTAAAAATTTCAAACGTTAATTTGAGGTTGGGCTGGGGCACAAAGGTATGGTATTGCACGGGGCGGCAAAATTCCTAGGGCCGGCCCTGCCCCACCCCCCCACCCCCGTTTTCTTTTTTCCTGCACGTTGTCCGGACATTGACCTCATTGGCCGCTCTTTGTGGCTGCCTTATGACCGCGCGCGCTGTACATATCGTGCACATGGGACTTAGAAGCTCGTCCAGTCTTAGAAAAGGTATCGCCAGTAAATTTTTTTCTTTCCCGCCGGCGCCAAACGCTTTACTCAAGTGATAGGCAACCCAGGACCTGTGGAGATCTACTATAGAAATACTAACCTGTGTATAAAGATCCACCTTGATAAAATAGTGTCTTTCTCCATGTTTCTGAATATTTAGAATAAGTGCAGGCTGTATGTAACTTTGTCTCATGAATAAAATGCATTTTTAGTTCACAATCTTGCTGGTTGTTCACTATGAATGCGGTGACAGCTGGTTTAAATCTTGGAATACCGCGTTATTTAGCTGATATGAGTATGACACACATCAGGGAGTGTTTTCTCTTATTTTTATAGTTTTACGTTCTCTACTTAATTCTCACTTTCTTTCCCTTGTGTTTTTCGTTTGTCTTGTGGCCGCAAGCCCGCAGCGTAGGTTTTTTTCTTGTCCTTTCTCACAGTAAGACGTTTCACTATTTGTGTTTTTGTTATTATTCATTCTACGTTATTTAACTGCTGGCATGAGAGGCCCAGTCCGAAATGTACCTAGGTTAAACATTTTTTTCTTCCCATCCTTGGGGGGGGGGGGGGTTCGGACTGGCTAAGATATATGGCGTCCGCCTCTAATTCTAAAGGTACCAGGTTCGCTGCCAGTACAGGGAATATAATTGATGCAATTTATTTTTCAGAAGTAGTTCCTGAGACCCCCCCCCCCCACCCCCAATCTCCTGGGTAGTGAGCAGTGGCGTATCCTGGTAATGCGATCTAGGCGTGCTGCTACTTAAAATGAATATGTACGCCTACTATTTAACTTCTTCCCCTCTTAATTTAAAAACCAACTATATTCAATTATGCAACGATAGTTATTAGGGGTATATGTCAATTATCTCCGAAATACTAATTAACTTACAACTTGAAACTCACTGTCACTGTAATAATCTGCATTCCCGGCAACTAACAAAAATTAATCACAAAAAACACTGGACGGACACAGCCGATTTTTACAACTCGAGAGCTGGAAGACCACCGCACGCATGTTCGTATTGTATTGACGTATCTGGCCATGACCCCGATCCACACAAACCAGTCTTCAAACGTAAATCCGAAAGGTGCAGCACGCATAGAGACGGAATTACCCGAGAAACTTCGGGCGATTGCTACCAACCAAAAAAAAACTGCACTATAAAACGCGTCTTGGAAACTGAAACTAGATATACTCGTAGATTCTATGCGGGAAAATCCGTTATCCTGATGCCACGCACAGCACACATAGATAATACGCCACTGGTAGTGAGATCGGATGTCTAACCTTCACGGATAAGGGCGAAAAAATAGGAGGTCCCGTGTGCAAGTTTCATACGTTAAAAATGCCTCGGCAGTTGGAAGTCGTAGAGTGTAGGCCATACGACCACCGCCATGGCAAAATGTAAAAAATTTGAAACCTACCCACCACAATAATATTTATAGAACGTGTGATTCTTGCCGGTACGACGGAGTTCATGGACGGTGCTGAGATCCGCCTTGTGTGATCTAAAGGAGGAGATCGGAGCACTGATGGAGTTGTCCGTGTGCAATGAAGATGGTCCTTAAAACCCAAAACCAAATCTCCCCATCCGTCACCACAAATGATCCCCTCGGAACTTCCGGTGGATCTAGATGGACGGATTGCCTATCCTTGCTTTACTCTGTAGACACAAATCCTGTTTAGCATGCATTACTTCAGTGGTTCTCAACATTTGTGGCCGAGGTGCAACCCCAGGTGCATCGCGCGGTTGGCAGAGTGGTTAAAACTCTCGCATCTCGCTCCAAAGTTACCGGGTTCTGGGATCGAAACTAGGTAGCGTCACGCTGCAGTCTACGCAGCTGCAAATGAGTACTTGGCTATGCTGTTGAGCTATGGAAGGCAAAGGCGGCGAAGAAGGAAACAGGTCACTTCATAAAGCTGGACCTAGTTTAGTGAAGTCTCTGATAAGATTGGCAGAGTGGTTAGAGCGCTGGCCTCTCACGGCAAAGTTACTGGATTCCGGGTTTGAAACCTGGTAGCTTCACGCACCAGTTTATCAAGTTTATATGGGAGCCTGCCTGGGGGTGTCATCCGGCGAGTCTCTAAGGATACACAGAAAGAATAGGTCTATTGTTGTCTCAGGTATATCATACAAGGCGACTAGTATGAGGTTGTGGGTGAAGCTGGCAACATCATCATTGTAAAGTTTCTTTTCTTCTTTCCACTCTGTAAAGTGTCAGTCTGTATGCTCTGTAAGGAAGAGTGGTGTGTTGTTGAGATCAGGCATGCTCCAGTCTACCCAACTGTAAATGGGTAACTCACCCTAGTCCTGAGTTAGGGAAGGCAAAGGCTCCAGGGGAAGCAGGCCCTAAACTTGGTCACTTCAACCGACGCAGGATGGTGTATGTATGAAGTAGAAGTGTAGAGTGTGATTACCGCGAATGGTGTACTGTTCGTGTGCTGACCAATATAACCACTCATACACTTGTGTCTACAAGGCACCAATGCAGACTGCTGGAATCTTTGTTTACTCAATTTATTCAGACGTACACACTGGGACATACGAGTACATCATGGTATGTTGACATATCAATTTGTAGGTATACATAGCAGATCTGAAGTCATGACACATTCAGAAATAATGGGCAGTACATCAAAAGTTCAATGTCATGATATATTATGGCCGCATTCCCCTATCTGACTAAACGCGTCAGTGAAGGCAGATCGGTAAATAACTAAAGTTACTTGACGTCCATAGTTTGTAGTATATATTATGAAACCACGAAAGAGGGCGTTTCTAGCAAGATTGAGATCTCCCTGTCACTGTCCGATAATAGGATAAATAATCTGTTCTCTTGGCAGTGATCAAAACATATGATGACCGAAATCTAACATGGCTGCCTCCCTGAGTTGTCGTTCACTCATTCATAGGAAGGAGAATATAAGCCAGAGTTAATTTATAATGGGTATATAAATGATTTCATAAATGTTTCCATACAGCTCTACGGTGATCAGGTTAATTCACGTAGCCATAACCGCTGCAGGAAAGTCTGTCATCTTCGTCGATACAAAACACGACCCTAGCGATACGAAGCACAATGTTCCATCTAGGTCGAATCGACATGAGATCATCAATATAGGGTCTGGCAATACATGGAGTCCGAATTATACATTGTACCGTACCTTAGGAGAGTCTCTAACATAAACTATAGTAGAGATACCATCTCCTTTAGAAGAAAAACCACTTCCTGAATCATATTTCCTTAAGAATCTACCAGCCCTTTGAAAAGTGCGTACCCGCCATTATCACGGTACATCGGAACTCATCACGACTTGTCAAGACAACTCATACTTCCGCTAGACCGGAATAACAAGAATCTAGTCCCTCCTACCCATCCAAAATATACAATATAGGACTGATTCTACTTGTACTAATAATATGTAATACATATGAATTCAGGCCATAAACACAATAAGCAAATTAATATATTTTCTGGCCCTAAAAAATAAGTACAAACGTAAGCGCAATATCCTTGCGCCGGATCAATATCCAGAACGATTACTCCTATAATCAAAAGTGTGAATCAAACATGGATTCTCTCGCTTTTACCATAGACAGCATTTTCATACACAAATGAATGAATGTCTATATTTTTCCCATATTAAATAGCCATATCGATTTTTGTAATATGTGCGTCAAAATATGCACGCAACAATCATGTTAAACAAATTGCTTCTGAAACTACCACTGCCAGCGCATGTGAATACTTGATGTATGGGGTTGTTGCTGCAGTGGTGGCTCCCTGCTCCATAAGGAGCTAAAGTGACAATAATGATGGTGATGAAATGGGTCCCTGGCTCTGGTCTTAAGTTAGGGTAGGCAAAGGCACAGAGGAAGGGAACTTCCCCTCTCATAAGGCGGGACTTAATATAACGAAGTCTCTAATACTTCAGTCTTACTACGGCAGTATCGGTTATTATAAGAGTACCTTTATCTTTTATTCCGCTGTTAAAAATGTGAAATAAATAGTTCACTGATAGCTTCTCTCAGTAGAACCACGGCCCGGAACAGACTGCACAGAAATTACTGGTAGCAAGCTGCTCATCCGCCAGATATCCAGTTTACTGACCTAACAACAGTGGTAGTGATACACGATAGTGATACAACGACGCTTGCAGCAAAAGCATCGACCATAGTAATAAAAACCGCAGCACCTGCAGGAAGGTGGCAATGCTTGTACCACCCCGGAAGTTTTATTAAAAGATCGCATTGTTATATCCTAAACGTGCCTGTCCTGTCAGTATTGTGACTGTGACGCCGATTTGGTACTTCCGGTTGTAGCGTGGTCCTTATACATCAATAAAGTCCTTTCGCTGCTGTAGACATTACTAACAAAAAAGTAGTACTTCCTATATTTGTCTACTGCAGTTAGTAAATGGGATTTTTGCTTCCTTTATTTTTTTTTTAGCCGTAGAAATGTAAAACGAACAAACAAACAAACAAACAATAGGGCGAGGTAATTAGGTAAAGACAGTCTGATAGCAGATACTGCCGTAGGAGAGTGAAATGTTACAGATGTGGCTACAGTAGGGCGCAGCCGTAGGAGAGTGAAATGTTAAAGATGTGGCTACAGTAGGGCGCAGCCGTAGGAGAGTGAAATGTTACAGATGTGGCTACAGTAGGGCGCAGCCGTAGGAGAGTGAAATGTTAAAGATGTGGCTACAGTAGAGCGCAGCCGTAGGAGAGTGAAGAGTTAAAGATGTGGCTACAGTAGGGCGCAGCCGTATGAGGTTGGGTGACCAGTTCCCGTCCTCGTTGCCTTTGCCTTCTCCAAACTCAAGAACAGAGTCTGGTACCAGTTTACCGCTAGGGAGACTGGAGTGTGACGCTATCTGGTTTTGAAACCAGTAACGTTTGCTTCGAGAAGCATTGGATTTAACCACTCTTGTCACTCGACCCTCTATAAAAGATCAATACATGTGACAAAAATAGAAACCATCAATATCAGCAGAAATCCAAGCCTACTCACTGTACCTGTACAAAGCGCCGGATTATTCATTAGGCCCACTAGACACGGGCCTAGCGCCTCAGGCTTACAGGGGCCCTTGCGAAAAAAAACAACGGAGTCTTAACGCACATACCTTGTAGCTCTACAGCAACGGCACGTGCACGATAGTACGCTCGTGCGTGCAGGGTAATGGTATCTGTAAAACAGTTAGTTTATTAGTTCCATCCTCGCTTTTTTCCTTTTTAAAATTATATTTTCTTTGCCGGGGCCCCACTACCATTAACAAAATGTAAGGGCTGTAACAAACACTGGTTTTTTTTTAAACATAATATTATATATTAATAAAAAATTTATCTGAAATTCATTTTTTTTTTTTTAGTTGTTACCTTTTAGAAGATTGGAGAGGGGCTTCAAAATATCTTAATAGCCTAGGCCTCCGGAGTTTTTAATCCAGCCCTGCCTGTACATGTAATAAACCTTAATCAAATAAGTCACGGGACCCAAGACGCATCAAAAGTGAGAAATGCAGTAAGCGACCCATAGCTTGACTGCTTGCGTCAGGGTCAGCGAACCAGAGCTGACCAAGACCCTACTCCACCTCCACGTGGTAGTCCTGGAAACAGACTGCATCACTGCAGTCTGGCTGAGGAGTAGGGATCGAAGAGGGAAGGCAAACCCGGTCCCCAAAAATGCCGTGCGGAAGTCGGATGTGTCGGCCGAAAGGCGCAAATACCGCAGCTTCGCTGTAAACGGACACAACGCAACCAACGTCCTTTTCAGGACGAACGAGGAAGAAGAAGAAGAAATAAGTCACGAGATCAGGTACTTTGGAAGCATCGTCACTCATAGAAAATGAACATGGAAATCGCATTAAAAATCAAAGAGCTAACTCAGTGGCCTGGCGACTGACACAGACAGCTGATGCATCCAGATATCTTGTTTGAGTCCAAAGGACGACTGGTTAAAAAAAAAACACACACACACACACATAAGCAAACCAACCCTTTGCTGCCATCAGTCAGATTACTATTTACTATGTAAAGCTCAGACAAGGGAAAATGATCACAAACACAAAAGAAGATTTTCAAATAGGGCCGTAGATAGGACTTTATGAAAGGGGAGGTTTTAATAAAAAAATAATTTTAATGCACTATTTTGGTACAATATAATTCCAACCCCCCACCCCTATCTACGGCTCTGGCTGCAAATATCATCATAAGAACAGAAAGTGAATATAAGACAAAACTATATTTATATACATAGAGGCGGAAAATGAAATAGTGTCGACACCATATGAAAATGCAGCCAAAAAGTAGTACCATCACGAACTGTGGATAACAGAAGATCAGACTATAAATCAAGGGGATGTCCAGGAGAAAGATAGAAAGATGGTGTTAAAGAACTCATAAAGAAACAAACAAGCCAAGTCGTTGGCCTAAACAATTCACTGCACAACCAGAATGACAACTGCTTTTCCGCACGGCGCTTAACGCCATGCAAGTGGACACAAAATAAGAGGAAAGTGTGTGCGCTGTTGGTTCTGTTTGTTGCATGTACCATTGATCACTTATTATCATTAGCGTTGTCTGATAGCCTCAATCCTTATCTTTGTTCAGGTTTATCAGCGATCTCTCATTTCTATCATACGTTCTTCATTCCAGAATGTTTATATGTTCCTGCGACTCACATGGCATCATCTTGCCATTCTTGCTTTGTATTTCTTCTTTTCTGTTGTGGCAACCACCACCGAGCTTTTGGCCTCTTGCAATTCCTTCAGCAGTCTTGAGAATTACCTGCGTGGCCTTTGCGAACAGTAGGGTCGAAATGGTACATCTTAGTGCGATTTCAGGTTGTAGGTAATTTGGAAAATACGGCCGCAGGCACTGTGAAATGCGCCTTCCTATCGGATTCCGTGATTTTTTCTATCAGGTTTTGCTGTTTGTATTGGGTTGCTCAAAAGATCCTTGAGATACGGCGGAAAAGGACGTCTGTGCTCTCCTTCTTGCTCCAACAGCACTGTACCTTTATGGCATCAATATCTGAGTTTACCATCGGTTGATCTTTCCACTTGAAAATTGAGAGAGTGACAGAACTGACATTCCTGATCCATTGGGCCGCAGTTGTGTACAGTAACTGCATTCTCATCAAAGGCATCATGATTTGGGATTGTTGGACTACATGCAGCTCTTGATCGTCTTACTAGTTGTGCAGCTGCTGCTCTACGTTCGGCTGCTTCTTCTGAAGTCTCCTTTGCTCGTTGTGATGCTCTCAACTGACGAATGCGGAAAGCTTCTGCAGCGCGTTGAGATTCATGCTCTCCTGCAGACTGATTTGCTCGTTGTTACTGACGCTGTGCTTGTCTTTGTGCCGCTTCATGTTCTCGTCGTATTGCTGCTTCTTCTAGAGTCTCGCTAGCTCGTTGTGATTGACGCGATCGTCTCTTCCTCTTAGCATCTGCAGCTCGTTTTCCAGCCATCTTATCATTTTTATCCATAATAATAAGTCTGCAATACTTTAAATTAAAATTTTGTCTTGAAGAAACAATCAAACACTTACATTTTAAGGTTATTTTTAACAAACTGATGAGTTAAATCCGTTTCCGGAATGAAACTGTGTTCTACACCGACCTTTCTTCGTTGAGTGTTACTATTTTCGGGAGAGTACATATAAGGGAAACAATACAATTAATGTCTAACTTTCAACCACAGTTACATCCCTTAGATGTGACCGACGTACAAATGGCGAGAATTATGGATTATGAGAATTTCATATTAAGCATTGTGGGTTCAGATAAGCGTATTAATAAAGAATGGGGAGTATTTCGTTAAAACTATCTGTTACAGTGTCCTGTGTAGTTGTTTCTGGGGGTCTCCAAGGAGACAAAGAAAGAATAAGACGACTGCTGCCTCAGGTATTTAGTAAGGAGCGACTAATATAAGGCTATGGATCGTGATGGCAAACCGCGTTATGTTAAACACATTGCTGCAGGTAACACCTTCACAAGCACACAAATACTAAGATACATGATTCCTGCAAGTGGACCAGTTGTAGTAATGGCTCCATGCTCTTAAGACAAGAGAGCTGAAACTCAGTTCATACCTTCTTACTGATATATAGAATATGAAGTCTTGTGTCAAGTTGGGCGAAAGGAAGCTCTCATGGCAAGCAGAAGAGAAGAGAAACCGTCGAAAGGAATGCCTGGAAAATACGCATTTGAGGGCTGTCACCTCAGGGGCGCATTCCCACAGTCAGTTATAACTGAAGGAGCTATTATTATTATTATTATAGTCTTGTGTGTTTCATCGTTTGTGATACAGATATAGCTATGTCATATGACAGGGGTGTAACTGTTTTAGAACGTTGATGTATGTATGTAACAGAATGGGGCGGCCACTGTCGATCTTTGTTTCACTCCGGTAGTATCAGTACATTTGTGGTACTGATTTTATTGTGGGCTTTCATTTGTCACACTTTCTTTCGTTTTCTGCTATGTGTAGCAGATATTATGTATTTTCCTTCTTACACCCTTCTCAGGGATAAGTAGACATGTCTGGTTGTTATCCATTTCTCCCTACGTTGCAAGGAGTGGCAGCGACCTAACCATGTTGGCTATCGTGGGCGCAGCGAATATCAGTACACAGATTAACACGTACATCGCTTCAGCGCAGTGCTTAATCACTGATAACACTGATAAGACACGGGTGCGCTCATCACCAAAGCTTGGAATACGGGGAGACAACTGATGGACAGACACAGATAAGAGATTACTTTCTGATAAAAGTAATGATTGTTACATTGGGAACACGTTGTTATATGAGTTTACCGACATGTTCGTAAGTTTGTACCCAAGGGCAAGCGGATGTGTACAGCCCATTTTCAGAAAAGTAATGTTTGAAATTTTGCATTAGCTGAGTCATGCAACATATTCAAATCAGATTGGCTGATCCTTTTGAGGCGCGCATAACAAATGCGTGGAAAGGCAGATAATATAATCTGACCATTTTCGCAAGCTATTTCACTTGAGAAATCGCTCGCCAAGATACCAGACCTTGCTAGACTGAAGAATTAGATATCAGAATTCCTTCTTAAACATATCGAACACCTTTTATTGGAGACTTTTGGGCGAACTTTCATAGCCCAGGAAATCTCTTTCATATTAAATAAGGAAACCAGGACTAAAGAAACTGAAACAGACTCTATCTGTATTATTAACCTTTTCATTTAAATATAAAGTAACTATGAAAACTATTCTATTTTAATGTAAAGAAAAGTTTTACCCCGAGGGATTAAATTTAATTCTCAGCGAGGGTAAATTCTGAGTTAATTGGGATGGTGGCATGGGAAGATAGGAACCCATAACTATGGGGTGGAAAACGCCATACTCAGAAGAGCGTTTCGTTCTATCCTTTTACCATAGTTATTGGTTGTACCAGCAGAAAGTACTATCTCTGGAACAAGAAGGGAACAGTGGCCTAAGCTTTAAGACGAAGGACCCACGTGGTAGACTCTTCTTGACATTTCTGGGAAACGAGCTACACCCGACTACCTTGACCAAGGACGAGCGTGAGCAGTGTGAAAAGAACCAACCCATAAGAAGGAGCAGAACCGTCATTGGCAGTTAAGTTCAAATATATGCTGCCATATATGCTGCCACTTGAACTTCTTATAACATTTTACAATCCATAACGACCGTTATGATAACTTTTCTTGATCCATAACTATTCAAATTATTTTCCAACTGTTAAAACTTAAGTGATTATTAAATTTTGTTATTTGTAATTATACAAATTTAACTTCGATTTAATCATTTTAATGTTACTGCATGTTTGTCTCAGTCAATTTACTACACATACTCTAATTAGAGCTATACTAGAATAATAAGAATTCCACTGAGTAAATCAGGGGTGGGGGCTTGAATGAGCTGAAATTAATAAGTGCTTAAATATTTCACAAAAGTGTCGGCAGAATTACAGAGTTAACATACTTAGCCAAAGCAGTATTGTTCTCGCTTATTATGAATATCTTGTAAAGACTCCCTGGAGATAGAAGCGTTTTGTTTCTTCTATTTACATCTCTGCCAAGAGTAATCTTGTGCGAAGGTAGACACCTTTGAAGCCCATATTAGATAATCTTGAGTTTTGGCCACTGTTGGACCACTACAGCAAAGCAGGGGAGGCAATACCGTCACAATGTATTAAGACTTATTATTACACATTGGACATGAAAGATAACCAAACAACACAGCAATGCACACCACAAAGTGATGCCATTTTCAATTTTCCATTCACACAGAGGCATTTGATCTGCTATTATTTTTAAGAAAGTACATTTTGTTTAATCTTTCATGAGCATGATTCTGCCCGTACGCTTCTTTCTCGCCTTACTGTAGTAATTAATCCCAGCCCCTAGCTCCGCATATTAATTAGAAGAGTATTACGATCAATATTGTTTTGATATCAGAAATGATTAAAGAGAATTATGCCACTTTGTACAGGACAGCTGATGCTCTTCGCGTTATCGAAGTAACTAGTTTTGTATTTTGGAATCTGGGGTGAACCACCTGAATCAAAGTGTGAACATACTTTCTTAAAAGCAAAATA
This sequence comes from Oreohelix idahoensis, assembly GCA_024509875.1. Classification (NCBI taxonomy): domain Eukaryota; kingdom Metazoa; phylum Mollusca; class Gastropoda; order Stylommatophora; family Oreohelicidae; genus Oreohelix; species Oreohelix idahoensis. The sequence goes on along the minus strand of JAMPIV010006960.1, from coordinate 320,570 downwards.
TTATATGCTAAGTTTTTTTTCTTAAAGAAGTTCACGTCATACCGTTCAGCTTTTTCTCTCTATCTGCTGTTTCGTTTGCTCTCCTGCCTGTTCAGGTCAAACAGCTGTGCCTTCTCTCTCTCCCTCTCTCTCTCTCTCACACACACACTCTTTTCCGTTCAGATCACACGTGTGGTGTCTTATCCATTTTCTCTTTCTATTTTAATTTCAGATCACAGCTGCATTGCCTTCTTTCTCTCCCTGAATGTGTTTGTGTGTGTGTCTCTCTCTCTCATTCATTTTCATTCAAGCCTTCCTTCGTTCTCTATCTGTTGTGTTGTCTCCAGTCGTCTCGATAATATCTTGCCACTGGACCAGATAATTCAGGACGAGAGAGTGAGGATGACGATTAGCGCAACTCGTCCTCACTTAAATCCAATTACAGCGCAAGTCACAGCTTCAGACAGAAACATGCAGACACTACACTCAAAGACCTGTGGCGATGGGGGAGTGACGAACCAGAAAGTGTGGATACACTCAAGCTGCAGCCACAATCCTGCACGCAGGCGGCTCAGGCTATAGGGTCGTTTCTCGCCGGAACTTTGAAGCAGCGGCGAGACCCGGCAGCCCCCTGAGCGACTGAGCAGCCCTCTTTAGGATCACTCTGCTCACCTCCATGGCATGAGGAAGGGGCTAGAAAAGGTGTCCTGAACTTAGCCTGCTTCAACCTACTCTGACCAGCTTGACGCGGCTGGAGGGTATCCCCAATAATGCGTTCGAACAAAAAAAATAAGAACAAAAATGAAGGTGCTTACCTTCGGCACGTGGAACATGCGAACATTACTCGACAATACCCAGGCCGACAGACCTAAAAGACGGACTGCACTTGAGGCCAAAGAACTGGCGCGCTATAATGTCGATATAGCAGCCCTAAGCGAGACGCGACTACCTGAAGAAGGTCAGATTACTGAAATTGGAGGTGGTGTTGAGGATTGTTGCATGGTCAGCGAGCATTTTGGGTTTGCCCCGATTCAGATGATCGCACCATGTAACACTTCTGCGGTATAGAATGAAATAGTTCGCGTGTGGCGAGGCATGACGCGTTAGACTTAGTTACTGTAGTGGATTTGATGGTATTGTATGATGGTGATATTACTAAGTGTGATGCATGAGGTCAGCTGTGAAGGCTCCTGAGATAAATGTAGCTGTGAATTTTCAGAAGGCCCTTCTTGCTACCACTACGACCTCACACCTATCTTTTTCTTTTTCTAATGAATGTGGCTACGTTAAAATTCTAGGGTATGATATGTAATATGTTGTGGTAGTTTACATACACACACACAGATAGTTAACAATTCTAATAATATTAATAAAATGTTATGACACACTGAACTAACTCAAGCTGTGTAAAATTTTTGATAACAAATTTTTTTTAAAGTTTATTTGTTCTGAACCAAGGTTTTATTTTGGTCAGAACATATGAAAGGTTTTGCAATTATTAATGAAATGCATGAAGATATGGCATAATAAATAAAAAGTGTGTACATATGTATTTACAAGACTAGTTAATATTACTACTGTTTATGGTTGTAATCTATATGGGAGAATGATTTATGGATGTGCTGTTGGGGTGACCTCATCACTCCCTGTCTATGGCGACTACACATTGTCCATTTATTGATATTATAATTGGTGTTAGAATTTAAGTTGGTGAGTATTCAGCAGTCCAGACGCTCACGTATCTTGAATGAGTAATCTGGTGCTGGAATCAGGTGGCCCCACCTCTCCGTGCTTGGGGGCAATAAGGCTGCTCTGCCAAAATATAAACTGCACGGGTCCACTCTTGTAATATTCAACACCTCATTTGACACCACATTGGTGCCAAATAAAAACTCACAGTTCTGCAATAAAGTATTGGTCATATGTCAGAATTCCATCCTCTAAACCATTTCTGGACACAACACCACACACAACAACACCACATAGACGGGTCAGATCTCTTTGACCATACAACACATCTTACCAAGTTGGTTTCACATAGGATAAGTTCTCCCAGACTACATATTCTGAAATATGTTCATTAGCTTCCTGCCATAGAATAGGATAGGTGATATGTTCCACTGATCTCAACACTTGATCTGTCTTTCATAATCCTTGCTGGAGTTTAGGTATTTTATTTGTCTCTAGACCCTGAACTGGGGCGGGGGGTCTAGAGCGAATCCTTACTTGTTGTAAGGGATAGATTTTGATATGGCAGTATCAAATCACTCGAAACATTAAACAAATATTAAAATATACAAAGAAATACTTTCAGTCTTACCAGAATTATGAATATAGAACACAGTTAATTGCTAGCAAAACTCAGCTGAGCTGCTGGCTTTAGTGTGGCGTCCCTCTAGATATTTCAATTAGCTTCTAGGAATTACACCACTAAATAATTCACTGTGTCTACTAGGACAACTTATGACGAATGGCAAAAATGCGCGTCTGAGCGCCGATAATATATTCATCTATGGCCAATCACCGCCTTTTTTCCTTTTCAAATTCAAACCTCCTACCAAAAAGTCATTTCAGTCATACCTCAGTCAAGTATGCCTTATTGTCTGTTGGTCCGTCTGTCTCTACTTGCGTTTCACAAAAAAACACACTTGTTTTTTGAACCAACTCCGCCTTCCCCTACACAATTTTGCCTTTAAAGTTATTTTTAGCCACAGTTCTCCACCCCATCCCGTCTCTTTCATTCCAACTAGATTTTAGCACTTGAGTCTCAAGGCTACAGTTTTTTGAAAATTAGGGACCTTTTTTGTTTCAATGCAGACGCTCGCTGATATGAACAACACAGTCTTTTGTCAATATCTTTCTTATTATTTATCCGTCTGTATAAATGAAAGCATATTATTTCACTGCTGAAGATGGGCCATCCGGTCAGCTAGGTTTTATATTCCTAACATTATTATTAAGAAAAAGTTACTTTTCAAGGTTAGTTGGTTTTTTCGAAATATTTCTAGCATCTTCTATACTGCGTTTGCCGCTGAATTCAAATAAACGGACTAAGTTATCGCAAAAACGTCCAAGAAATGACTGTTGCGTATAATAGCTAAGGTCCCTTTTGTCGATTTCTTTACCTTGTGTCAACTTGGGGACGTGACTTTTCCTCCTTTCCCCACCAATTGCGTCTTTTAGCCTTGCTAGTTTCAAGCACGCGTTCAGTCATATTTTTTTCCTTTTGATCTCCGTTCTCATCCCGTTCCAAGGGTAACGTTTTGCCTTCACGTCTAACAATTTAATTTCCATGGCGGGTGATGACCCGCGGCGTGGGCGATCATGTATTCTAGTAGCTTACGCATTAGTTTTTATCCCTACGTTGTATCATTGGAGATATTTTAACGTTGTATCATGGTTAATTTTATGACAGTTACGGACAGTCTTTTGTGTGGCCTTCGAGCCTTATGGTCGTGTTTCAAATGTGTGGCATGGCCACTTATCCAAAGTGTTTCGAATGTGTGGCATGGCCACTTATCCAAGTGTATAACCGTCTGTGTTCGGGCTTTTAAGCCGATATAATAATATGTGGATAAAGACCGGAGAGTCTTGTGTATAGCCTTCGGGCATAGAACAGTGTTCTACAACTGTGTGGTATAACCACTAATGAATATATATATATAAACCGTTGAGATAATGCTGGTAAAGCAATAAATAAATAATGTGTAAGGACCATTGAGTCTAGTGTTATGTAAATCGGAATCATTAGTAACCGCAATAATTATTAGGCGCGAAAGTTGGGAAACACGAGCGTAGATATAATGTGTAAACGGCTGATAGAGCCAGGCTGTGAATGCCAAAAGTGAATGAATATTATAGACAGAGTTTCGGATGTGCGGATTACTCCTTCATGTCACTCGTATCAGAAATATAATAATTATGTCAAAAGCTTGGTAAAGTAAAATAGAGTTGGTCAAGGACATAAACGATATATTTAAAACTAACGGTTACCTGACAGACATGTAATGTCTAAGAAGATACTAACTCTAAACTATGATAGTCAGTGTTTTCAATGTGGAATGTATTATTGTCAAGATGACATTATGATCGATGAATTGTTATTAAATGTTGAGTCGTCAGAAAAGACTTGTTCACTGAAGTATTTCACAAGTTTCAATTATGTTACCTTGACGATTGACGGTTAACCTTCAAGGTTGGTTCAAGTATACACAAAGTTTAATGAAGAAACACTGATACTAAATTATAAAATTAATAAAGATAAACCCAATGTTGCAGCAGAAAGATACTCCGTGATATAGAACAGATGAATCTAGAATACACGAATTGAAATATAATATAAGCCCAATTATTGAAGACTGAAAGTCTGTAACAGGTGGCTACACATTTTATTAGAGTGGGCGGGACAGCAAGGAACGGCGTGAGGCTAGCGTTGGATTCGCCATTAAATCTCATATCGTTCGTAAACTTGTCCAATCTCCTAAGGGCATTAACGATCGCCTAATGTCCCTTCATGTCCCACTAGGAAGCAACAGAAGTGCCACACTGATCAGTGTATATGCCCCCAACAATGACAAACCCCGAGGAAACAAAAGAAAATTTATATGACGAACTTAACTCTATTATCTCATCAGTTCCTAAATCTGAGAAACTTATTATTCTCGGCGACTTCAATGCCAGAGTAGGCACTGACCACAACACCTGGAATGAAATACTGTACTTGGAAAACATGGCATAGGCAAATGTAATAGTAATGGGCTCCTATTACTCAGCCTGTGTGCCACACATGATTTGTCCATCACGAACACCATGTTTCGCCTACCCACTCGAAATAAAACAACATGGATGCACCCCCGCTCCAAACAGTGGCATCTCATTGATTATGTCGTCACGAGAACGAGCGACAGACGTGACGTGAGAGTGACCAAGGCCATGTGTGGTGCCGAATGCTGGACCGACCACAGGCTGATTGTATCAAAACTCAACCTTAACATACAGCCTAAGCGAAGACACCAGAGTCAGAAACCCATGAAGAGGCTCAACGTCACAAAACTTAAAAGCGAAGCAACCGCAGAGAGCTTCTCAAAGGACTTGGACAGCCGTCTCAGGGATGTTGAGCCCGGTCAAATCACCATAGATGAAAATTGGGCCACTCTGAAGAACATTGTGTACTCTGCAACCTCTGAGAGCCTGGGATATGCAACACGCAAGAACCCTGACTGGTTTGATGAGAATGACGAAAATATTAAAACACTGCTGGCTGAAAAATATCGCTTGCACAGAGACTATCAAAGCAACCCTTCCTCGACATCCAAAATGGCAGCCTTTACCAATATACGCAGAGTTGTCCAGAATAAGCTCAGGAAGATGCATGATGCATGGCTCAGCAATAAAGCAGACGAGATACAGAGATATGCAGACAGAAATGACTCAAAGCGCTTTTATGATGCCCTGAAAGCAATTTATGGCCCTCAATCGAATAGATCATCACCGGTCCTAAATGCTGATGGCATGGCATTGCTCACTGATAAAGCGCAGATTTTGGAACGCTGGGCAGAACACTTCAATGCCATCTTAAATTATCCATCAACCGTCAACGACCAGCCCATTGCAAGCATACCGCAAGTTACAGTCAATGTCAGACTTGATCTTCCACCCAGCGTGGAAGAGATCAAGAAAGTAGCCAGTCTACTGTCCAGGGGCAAAACCCCCTGGATCAGATGCCATTCCTGCTGAGAATTATAAAGCTGGAGGCAGCATGCTGCTGCAGAGACTAACAGACCTCTTCCACTCAGTCTGGGATGAACAACAGATACCACAGGAATTGAAAGATGCCACCATCGTTCACATATACTAGCGAAAGGGAAATCATCAATCATGTGATAACCATAGGGGAATCTCCCTATTATCTATTGCGGGCAAAATCCTGGCTCGAGTCCTGCTCAACCGCTTGACTGTTCATCTCGAATCGCAGGACTTACTCCCAGAGAGTCAGTGTGGTTTCCGAGCAGGCCGCGGGACAGTCGACATGATATTTGCCGCACGCCAACTTCAGGAGAAATGCCAGGAACGGTACAATGACTTATACACAACATTTATTGACTTGACCAAGGCCTTTGACACTGTCAATAGGGACGGACTATGGAAAATTATGGCGAAATTCGGTTGTCCTGATAAGTTCATCTCAATTGTCCGCCAGTTTCTTGAAGGTATGATGGCTCGGGTATTGAATGATGGAGAACCTTCTGAACCCTTTCCCGTCACAAACGGTGTCAAACAGGGATGTGTGCTCGCCCCGACACTATTCAGTATGATATTTGCTGCCATGCTCTCTAACGTTACGCATGACAGTAGTGACGGCGTACACATCAGATACAGGACAGATGGGAAGCTATTCAATTTGAGACGATTACAGTCCGTTACGAAGGTGAATGAAACAATGATCTCTGACCTCATCTTTGCGGATGACTGCGCCCTCAACACCTGCACAGAATTGGACATGCAGAACAATATGAGGAGGCTTTCTGTAGCATGTGATGACTTTGGTCTTACTATCAATATGAAGAAATCTGAAGTAATGTTGCAACCTGCTCCTGGGAAACCTTACTGTGAACCAAATATCACAGTAAAGAACCAACGTCTCCAAGTGGTGGACAGCTTCACTTATCTAGGCAGTACCCTTACCAAAGATGTGAATATCGACTCCGAGGTCAACAACAGAATTGCCAAGGCATGTGCGGCTTTCGGAAGACTGGGAGTAAATGTCTGGGATCGACAAGGAATTAGTGCCGCCACCAAGATAAAAGTATATCATGCAATAGTGCTCACTACCCTCCTGTATGCCTGTGAAACATGGACAGTGTATAGCAGACATGCCAAGAAGCTTAATCATTTCCACATGAGCTGTTTTCGCAGGATTCTCAGGATCAAGTGGCATGATAGAGTATCTAATTTTGAGGTCCTCACCAGAGCACATATCTACACATTGCTGCAGAGGGCCCAAATTAGATGGGCCAGACATGTTGTTCGCATGGCCGAAAAACGCCTCCCAAAGCAGTTGATGTACAGCGAACTCTCCATGGGTAAGCTAACAGTAGGGGGACAAAAGAAACGCTTAAAAGACACACTGAAAGCATCGTTGAGCAGCTTCAAAATTGATGTCTCCTCCTGGGAGACTATCGCACAGGATCGCTCTGCCTGGCGGACAAACTTACTCAAGGCGCTCGCATTGCAGAACAGAATTTAGCTGATAAGGCAGAAGGCAAGCGTGCTGCAAGAAAGGTCAGAAGGCACAGCAACACTATTATCGACTCTAACCATGTGTGCCCCGTATGTGGCAGGGCCTGTAGGGCCAAAATAGGTTTTATCAGCTACATGAGATCACGGCACAGATGTGTCACAACTCAAGTCTGAAGCTGTCGCCATCCTCGCTTGCGATGGGTAGATATTATTATCTGTTGTAAAATTTAGACCGGACTGCCAGTGTTTCTTCTTGTCACGGGATTGCCTCCCCTTGCTTTGCAGTAATGGTCCACTAATGGTCACAACGCAAGCGTATATAAAAGTACGTCGTCCAAGGTATCTATCTTCGCGCAAGATTACTCTTGGCAAAGATATAGATAGAAGATGAAAGTCGTTTCTACCTTAGGGGAGCCTTCACAAGAAATTCCCATAAGTCAAGAACAAACGCTGCTTAAGGGCTGAGCAAATTTGTTAACTTATTATCTGGTCCGTCGCCTTTTGTGAAGGGGTTATGCAATGATTCTCGCACGTCGAGCTCCCAGTTGGAGTAATCCAACGAAAGCCCTATCATAAGTAATGGCTATATATATATATACTATTTATCAAGAAGAACTGGCTCATATGTTTGCTTTCGTACATATAAACTGAATCAACTATTATTGTTTAGTTTAAAATAACATACAACAAATTTAATAGTTCAACAAGTTAAAATAAGGATTAAATGGGGTGAAAGTTATAGTAAATTTTTCCTCATTGAGGTTTTGGTAGGGCGTTAATAATAATCATAACCCTCCACTCCCAAAGGAGCATAGGCCTTCAACAAACACATGCCAAGTCCTCCTGTCACGTGCCATCATCTCAAGTTCTTTCCACGTTCTCATCATTTTCACCTCTGTTTCCAGCTCTCTTCTCCATGTGCTTCTTGGTCTACCTCTGCCTCTCTTGCCCTGGGGGTTCCAGAACAACGACTGCCTTGTAATGCTATCAACAGGTTTCCTCAGTGTGTGTCCTATCCATCGCCATCGTCTTCTTCTTATCTCATATTCCACTGGCACTTGTCTAGTTCTTGTCATCAGTTCCACGTTGGTAACCTTGTCATAACATTTTAATCCCTCTATTCTACGCAAGCACCCATTTATGAAAGTCTGTAGCTTTTTGGTTGTTGTCTTTGTTGTTCTCCATGTCTCAGAGCCATACAATAGGACTGACTTCACATTTGAGTTGAAGATTCTTATTTTCGTGTTGGATCCGATTTCTCTTGATCTCCATATATTTCCCCAATACAATGAAAGCTCCTCTTGCCTTTTGTATTCTTATTTTGATATCGCTGTGTGTCCCTCCAACTTTGTCTATATTACTGCCAAGATATGTGTACGATTCTACATCTTGTATTGGTGTTTCTTCAAGTTCAACCCTGTTAGTCTATCATTACCTGCATTTATTCTCAATATTTTCGTCTTTTCCCTGTGTATTTTCAGACCCAATTGCTGTGACCTCTCATCGAGTATTTTCAATTTGTCCTGCATCTGATTACGGTTATGGGACAGAAGGAAAAAAAAAAAAAGTTAATAATAATAATGTCCATATTTTTGCGGTAGCCTGTTATTTAAAACTTAGCTCCAGAAGCGTCCTGCAGCTGTGGTTTCCGTCACTTCTTTTTGGTGATGAGTACACTTCTCCACATAATTCGTCCTCTGTAGGCGGTTGGTGGTGATACTCTTCTCTCACAATAGTGGCGTAGGAACTTCAGTACTTAAGTCTGATGTCTTGTAACCACGAACTGTGACAAATTAGAAAGAAACAAATGCCTCAGTACATTTGTTCTCCGCAAACTAATAGGCCCATTTTCATGCGCTCCACCCACGAATGTTAACCTCTCAGAACAATTAAATTCCCGAGCACACAATGTAACTCAGGGAATTTGATGAAAATTCACCAATATCCTTCTGGGTGTCAACTAGGAAATTGCGTCTGGAGTGCATGGATAATGATTTGCCTGAATTACAATTAAAAACGGTATATAAATCTCACATGATTCTATACACTTTAGGCACATGTGATGTATCATCACTCATTACTCGTCGCTACTCCCGTCGGGGTCTGGGTCATCTCTGCTGTCGGGTTTCCCGCACGACCAGTCAGAAACAATCACCAGCTCTTGCAGTAGTGGTTCATGATATACTATTTTCATATGTTGAGGTTGCCAGCCTTATATATATATATATATAACCACTTAGCGAGAAACCTGTAGAAGTTACATTAGTAAATACATTGTTTACACTTACCCCAAAATTTTGGGAATACACACTTCTCCCAACACAGATTAGAATGGACCCACAGGCCTGTATTTAGATGCTGTTCTCTATTTGTCCTGCTGTGTTTTTAGCTCCTAAGTATTGTTTCCATGCCATTTTCTTATCTCTTATGTTCTCTTTGACTTCCTCTGTCCACCAAGGTGTCCTCTTTCTCTTGTTCCCAAGTCGGACTTCACCACATGCTTCTGCAGCAGCTGTCTTTATGATGTCCTTGAATTTAAGCCAGAGTGTTTCCAAGTCATCATGTTGTTCTTCTGTGTTTCTCATCGCTGTAGCAATAAGCCCCTGATATCTGGTCTTAATTTCTGGCTCTCTCAGCTTGTAGGTCTTAATGCTCATTTCTCCCGTTTGTTTACTTGGTTTCTTGCGTGATGTTGGGCTGAGCAACTCTTTCAGTTGTTCTTTTGATTGTAAGCAGGTAGTGATCACTTCCAATCTCTGGCCCCCTCCAGACTCTAGCATCCCGGACATATTTGAATGAGCTCCTCTTAACAATGGCATAGTCGATCACTGACTTCTCATTCTTTGTTGGTTCACATCTAGTGTATGCATGTATGCGCTTATGGGGGAACTTTGTGTTTGTAATGATCAGATTCTGCTCACTGCAGAATCTAAGGAGTCGCTTTCCATTGTCATTAAGAGTATCTTCTCCATATCTTCCGATAATTCCACCCCATCTAGCATGGTCATTTCCAACGCTGGCATTGAAATCTCCGAGCATGATAACTTCATCTAGGCAGTCATCCACTATCCTTTGAAGCAGCTTGAAGAATTCCTCCTTGACCTCTGCTCTCTCATCCTCATTTGGCCCATACACTATGACCAGGCTGATTATGGTTTCTCCTTCTTTTAGTTTTACAACCATAATGCGCTCAGAGACAAAGTTCCATCCCTTGATACTATCTTTCTGGTTTTTGGTCACAATGCAACCCACTCCCCCTTTAGCTCTTTCAGATGTGGGTACACCACTGTAGAGCAGCGTGTTGCCATCGAGATCCATGACTCCTTGTCTCTTTTCCTTTGTTTCCGTTATAGCCAGGATTTCTAATTTTGCTTTCCTCATCTCTTCCACCAGCTCCTCTTCTCTCCCATTTATACTTCTTGTGTTCCATGTTCCATAAGTCGTAGTCCGTAGTCCGTTCCAGTTCGTCGCCTTTAGAATCAGTCCGGTTTTCTCTCTTGTAGTTCGCGTAATCATGTTTTAATGCAAACAGGTGATTGGCCTGTTATGCCTTTCCATGGTGGAGGGGCTGCCTCCTTACGGCCTCCATGCAGGCCGCCCTCCTCCTTTTTCAGCCGGGCTTGGGACCGGCCTAGGCGGAGTTCATGCAGGTACATTCTGATAACAAATGTAATACTCTGTTTGGACTTTTGCAAGGCCATGACGAAAAAAAAAAAAAACCAAACAAATTGGTTGCAGAAAAGTACAAGCAATTTCAGCCATGGCATCAACAAGAAATTTAAAAAATGCCCACAATTTAATGACAGCGGATTTACAGAAATGGGTCACAATGGTGTCTTTACATTTCTTCTTCTTCCTCGTTCGTCCTGAAATGACGTTGGTTGCGTTGTGTCCGTTTACAGCGAAGCTGCGGTATTTGCGCCTTTCGGCCAACACATCCGACTTCCGCACGGCATTTTTTGTGACCGGGTTTGCCTTCCCTCTTCGATCCCTACTCCTCAGCCAGACTGCAGTGATGCAGCCTGTTTCCAGGACCACCACGTGGAGGTAGAGTAGGGTCTTGGTCAGCTCTGGTTCGCTGACCCTGACGCAGGCAGTCAAGCTATGGGTCGCTTACTGCATTCCTCACTTTTGAAGCGTCTTGGGTCCCGTGTCTTTACATTTGAATTTTAAGGGCCCAAAATTGGGCTTTTGGGAAAAGCAAAGAAGAAATCCGCGAAATGCATAGTGAAAAAGGACGTGAATGGCGAGCTGAAATAATGTAGCTTAAAGACAAGTGAAGCAGAAGTATCGTGAACAGTCAGACCCATGCTCCATAAGGAGCGAAAAGCAATGATGACCTAGAAAAAGGATCGTATATACACGAAAGATACCGTCGGGTTTCTGTGAGTCATAATTGTACTGAAGCATTGTTCGAGAGAAAATTTTGGGAAGATTGTGAAGCGATGGAATCTATTGATAGGCTACAAGTCTGTACACAGCTACCCACACCACATTGAGGCTGTTTGGAGAGTCGCTTCAAGCTTGTCAACTCATCAGCCTAGTTATGGCTACTGTTTCCGACTTTAACTTTCATTTTCAATGGGAACGACTAAGTAAGTAAGTGAATAAAGGATGCATCTTTTTTCAAAATTACAATGCAGCAAATTAAAAAAAAAAAAACTTGACATTAACAAAAAAGCGAGTCGGAGCGCGAAGCGGAGCTGGAGCAGTCACTATCGATGCCAGAACGGAGCTGGAGCGGTTCAAAATTTTGATTGCTCCAAATCCCTGCCATGCACTACCTCTAGCCAGTCGCTGTTTACAAAATGCCCGATAGAGCAGTAAGCGTCTACTTTGTGTCTTCAGAGGCCCCGGGACCTACACAGGGCAAGAAGGGACATTAATTCATTCATAATCATTCATTCATTTGTAATGATTCACCATTATCATTCATTCATAATCATAACACAATCCGTGGTTTCGCACCCAGAACAATTGTTCCGGATACGCTGCGGTCACTCCAACTTAACTGGCTTTCACATTTTTGTGCTACTTGCTCAGTTGGACAAAAAACGTGTCGGCCTAGTTACAGTTGCCTTGACCGCGGCACACTTGCATGTAGATGAGGGGAAGGTGGGAGTGGGAGTGGGCATGACCACCGTTCTGTACTCTGCAACATCAGAGTGAAGGGGTTATTCGAGGGTCAAACCGCGGACAACAGCTATAGCTGTCTGGTATGCCCCGATCTGGTTGTATGCTGCCGAGCCCAGTCGAAAATTGGATTGGGGAGGGGGGGGGGGGGGGGAAGTGTTTAAAGATTAAGTAGAGGAAGTTGAGGGGAACTGCGGTAAGACGTGGAGTACAATGGATGGGTTTGAAAAAAAATCGAAAAAAGGTGATTCGTCTTACGAGGACAAAAGACAAAGAAAGTAGTCTACGTTACGGCCACAAGGCCTTCGTCAGGAAAAGAAAGACAGTGAAGGATAGATAGGAGACATAAGAACTAGAATGAATATTAAAATAAATATTTAAAAAAATAAAAAAAATAGATAGATAAAACCTAGGTACTTCCCTGAAGGCAAAAGTCCTCGATCTTGGATTTCTTCCTTGTTATTTCCCTTTAATTGTGGACTAGAAGCCAGCACAACCTGGTTCTTATATTTTCCTAGTGCATAGGTGGCCGTGCGCGTATGTGTGTACGCGTGTTTGTGTGTAGGCCTCCGCGTGTTTGTTAATGTGCACGATTACAGTGTTAGTTTAACACCCATTGTTTCGTCACGAGGTAGCAGATTGATAGAATCTTCGTGGGAAAAGGGTGATCCTGGTAGCTTGGATTTATCTTATGACTTTGTATTATCGTCGTGTGCCTCACGAGGATAGGTCCAGCCGTTGTCAGACAGGTTTGTCTTTTTAGTCTTACCTTGTTGTGGGGTGTTTCTTTCACAATGCTGATCTTGCTTAGATCGACATGTGCATGATGTTACACTTCATCTTTAACATCATCATCATCAAAATCATCTTTCATCTCCACGTGGAGCGCACGTCCTCAACGAACACATTCCAAGCCTTCCAGTCATGTGCCATCCGTTTCAATCTTTCCAAGTCTTGTTTATTACTGAGAGACCAGAGCTCTGCCAATCGGACGCTCCATCAGCTGTGTACAACCTCACAGTATTCGTCTCCCGCGACATTGCCGGAAGGAGCATTTTTTTGTTTTCTTATTTTTCCCCAGACTGCCCAAAGACCACCCCACTTTCCCCCACCCAGAAACCACACAGAACGTTCTACTGGTTAATGTAGCCATTTTCAGATTTTTTTATTTGTTACTGCGATACATATTGTATAGTTCTTGTATTTTTCACCTTACGACAGTATTCTGATTACTCTTCCGCCCCGTCTTTTGTACTACAATTGTAATGTAATGCGAATTACGTCCAACATACATTGTCATATTGTCTTATACAAAGACATTAAGAAACAGCTCAAGATCGCTCAGCAGTTGTGTTCCTCAAAGACTGGCATGAATTTATTAAAACGACAATTGTTGAATTAATTTATCAGTTTTGTTAGATACTCAATCATGTTTAATCGTCTACAATGTAATCGAATAACACAAACGAATTCGCCGCTTTTGTAATCGAAGAAATAAATGGGCTGTCATAACTGCCTGCAGCTGGTATCATTCATTAAAAATATCGAACTGTAATATCGTTTGTCTCAAGTTGATTGTGAGAAAACGATGTGGAATTCATTGTATGCATTGATGGTAATCAAATGTTTGATTGTATTTTGCAACTATGATACCGAATTCAAACAAAAGCTGCAGAATATCGATTAATTGTAATCAAAAGAGAGATGTTATAATGATTGAGTTTGAGGTATTATTAAATAAAAAATAAAATGTTGCAAACACTTCATGTTTTATCTGATAATTACAATATTGACATGTCCGTCCGTTCACCTCTATTATCTTCTTTCCTCAAGTTGATCCAAAACAAAGTAGACCTCTTGAACAACATTGTTTCATACTTGTTGTTGTTGGTTTTTGTTTTTTTAAATAAGAATGCTTTGACAAAACTCTTGGTATCTTAAGATTTCTCTCTTAGGAGACCTTCAAGCTAGAACATTGTTATATCTTAGTTTTCTCTGTAGAAATATTCTAGAATACTGATTTAGTTCTCTCTATAAAGATCTTCTAGAGCATTGTTTTATTTCTCTGTATAAAGATTGTTAGAACATTGTTTTATTTCTCTGTATAAAGATAGCCTATGCTAGAACATTGTTTATTTCTTAGATTTATCTGTAGAGATCTTCTAAAACGCCTTTGTAATCTGTCTATGAAGATCTTCTAGAACATTGTTTTATTTCTCTGTATAACGATATGCTTGAACATTGTTTATTTCTTAGTTTTATCTGTAGAGATCTTCTAAAACGCTGATGTAATCTCTCTATAAAGATGTTCTGGAACATTGTTTTGTTTCTGCAGAATGGGAGAAGATCGGATACCACGACAAGCGTGGGAAACAAATTGCCAAGGATCCAGACCCCGAGGACGACCCAGAGTCCGCTGGGAGGACAACATTAGACAATCTTTGAAGGACCGAGGACTAGAATGGAACCAGGCCAGGAGGAAGACAGCCGATAGGATAGTCTGGCGCTCTCTCTTCCAAACCTCTACACCTCACGGTAGAAGGGGAACGACTAAGTAAGTAATAAAGATATGCTAGAACATTGTTTATTTCTTAGTTTTATCTGTAGAGATCTTCTAAAACGCTGATGTAATCTCTCTATAAAGATCTTCTGGAACATTGTTTTGTTTCTCTGTATAAAGATATGTTAGAACATTGTTTATTTCTTAGATTTATCTGTAGAGATCTTCTAAAAGGCTGTTTTAATCTCTCTATAAAGATCTTCTGGAACATTGCTTTATTTATCTGTATAAAGATATGTTAGAACTTTGTTTTATTTCTCTGTATAAAGATAGGCAAATAAGCAATGTCATGGTTAGCTGATCTCAGGGTAGCGCATATAGACGACATTATTCCTTTCTTAATGATTCTAGAAATACAAGCACTCCGCTACCTATCTTTCCTATCTCGTCCCCGCCTCATTGATGTCTTCCCTCAAATTAAAAACTTTTTCTTTTACACCAACACTGCTATGCAATATTTGAACATGATAATGCAGTTAATTCCCAAATATTCCCATTACCCCTTGACAAGCTAGGGTTAAGGTTTGTTCAGACTGTTCTCCTCTTTAGCGCTCACGTCAGGGCCATGTATAATCAAATCGCTTTTACATGTAAGCGGTATATTAAGTAATATTTTTGAATTTAGAACAAAAAATCTTCTATCACTCCCTTATGCCCCCCCCCCCCCTTATGCCCCCTTTTCCCTTATCGCTCTCTGGATCCTCCCAACGCCCACAGTGGGACCACTGAACTTCATGGACATTGTTTGAGTTCTCTCTATTAAGATCTTCTAGAGTCTAGACCGTTGTTTATATCCTGGTTTTATCTATACAGATATTCTAGAGCAGTGTTTTAGTTATCTGTATATGAAGATCTTATAGAACATTGTTTGTATCTAAGTTTTGTCTGTAGAGATCTTCTAGAACATTGTATTAGTTCTGTTTGTAGAGATCTTCTAGAGCACTGTTTTAGTTCTTCGTATAAAGATATTTTAGAACACTGTTTTCTGATCTATCTGTAAAGCTCTTCTAGAATACTGTTTTAGTTCTATCTATAAAGATCTTCTAGAACACTATTTTTGTTCTCTCTATAAAGATCTTCTAGAACACTGTTTTTTGTCTCTCTATAAAGATCTTATAGAGCACTGTTTTAGTACTTTCTATAAAGATCTTCTAGAGCACTGTTTTAGTTCTTTGTATAAAGATCTTCTAGAGCACTGTTTTAGTTCTCTGTATAAAGATCTTCTAGAACACTGTTTTAATTCTCTGTATAAAGATCTTCTAGAACACTGTTTTAGTTCTCACTATAAAGATCTTCTAGAACATTGTGTATAGCTTAGTTTCCCCCATAAAGATCTTCTCGACCACTGTTTTTCTTCTTCTTCCTCGTTCGTCCTGAAAAGGACGTTGGTTGCGTTGTGTCTATTTACGCCGGAGCTGCGATATCTCGCCTTTCGGCCGACACATCCGACTTCAGCACGGCATTTTTTGGGACCGGGTTTGCCTTCCCTCTTCGATCCCTACTCTCTCAGCCAGACTGCAGTGATGCAGCCTGTTTCCAGGACCACCACTTGGAGGTGGAGTAGGGTCTTGGTCAGCTCTGGTTCGTTGACCCTGACGCAAGCAGTCAAGCTATGGGTCGCTGACTGCATTGTCTATTGCTGCATCTTTGGGTCCCGACCACTGTTTTTAGTTCTGTGTATAAAGATCTTCTCGACCACTGTTTTTAGTTCTGTGTATAAAGATCTTCTCGACCATTGTTTTAGTTCTCTGTATAAAGATCTTCTAGAATGCTGTTTTAGCTCTCTCTATAAAGATCTTCTAGAACATTGTTTATAGCTTAGTTTCCCCCATAAAGATCTTCTCGACCACTGTTTTTAGTTCTGTGTATAAAGATCTTCTAGAACATTGTTTTAGTTCTATGTATAAAGATCTTCTACAACATTGTTTTAGTTCTGTGTAGAAAGATCTTCTAGAACATTGGTTCAGTTCTGTGTATAAAGATCTTCTAGAACATTGGCTTAGTTCTGTGTATAAAGATCTTCTAGAACATAGTTTTAGTTCTGTGTATAAAGATCTTCTAGAACATTGTTTTAGTAATGTGTATAAAGATCTTCTAGAACACTGTTTTAGTTCTGTGTATAAAGATCTTCTAGAACATTGTTTTAGTTCTGTGTGTAAAGATCTTCTAGATCACTGTTTTAGTTCTGTGTATAAAGATCTTCTAGAACACTGTTTTAGTTCTGTGTATAAAGATCTTCTAGAACATAGTTTTAGTTCTGTGTATAAAGATCTTCTAGAACATTGTTTTAGTTCTGTGTATAAAGATCTTTTAGAACACTGTTTTAGTTCTGTGTATAAAGATCTTCTAGAACATTGTTTTAGTTCTGTGTATAAAGATCTTCTAGAACATAGTTTTAGTTCTGTGTATAAAGATCTTCTAGAACATAGTTTTAGTTCTGTGTATAAAGATCTTCTAGAACACTGTTTTAGTTCTGTGTATATAGATCTTCTAGAACACTGTTTTAGTTATGTGTATAAAGATCTTTTAGAACATTGTTTTATTTCTGTATATAAAGATCTTCTAGAACATTGTTTTAGTTCTGTGTATGAAGATCTTCTAGAACACTGTTTTAGTTCTGTGTATAAAGATCTTCTAGAACACTGTTTTAGTTCTGTGTATAAAGATCTTCTAGAACATAGTTTTAGTTCTGTGTATAAAGATCTTCTAGAACATAGTTTTAGTTCTGTGTATAAAGATCTTCTAGAACATAGTTTTAGTTCTGTGTATAAAGATCTTCTAGAACACTGTTTTAGTTCTGTGTATAAAGATACTCTAGAACACTGTTTTAGTTCTGTGTATAAAGATCTTCTAGAACATTGTTTTAGTTCTGTGTATAAAGATCTTCTAGAACATTGTTTTAGTTCTGTGTATAAAGATCTTCTAGAACATTGTTTTAGTTCTGTATATACATATCTTCTAGAACATTGTTTTAGTTCTGTGTATAAAGATCTTCTAGAACATAGTTTTAGTTCTGTGTATAAAGATCTTCTAGAACATAGTTTTAGTTCTGTGTATAAAGATCTTCTAGAACATAGTTTTAGTTCTGTGTATAAAGATCTTCTAGAACACTGTTTTAGTTCTGTGTATAAAGATACTCTAGAACACTGTTTTAGTTCTGTGTATAAAGATCTTCTAGAACATTGTTTTAGTTCTGTGTATAAAGATCTTCTAGAACATTGTTTTAGTTCTGTGTATAAAGATCTTCTAGAACATTGTTTTAGTTCTGTATATACATATCTTCTAGAACATTGTTTTAGTTCTGTGTATAAAGATCTTCTAGAACATAGTTTTAGTTCTGTGTATAAAGATCTTCTAGAACATAGTTTTAGTTCTGTGTATAAAGATCTTCTAGAACATAGTTTTAGTTCTGTGTATAAAGATCTTCTAGAACACTGTTTTAGTTCTATCACCTCTTCTACTACTACTTACCCTTCTCTTCCTTTTTTTTTTCTTTTTCAGTTTTCGTCCTCGTCTTCTTTTTCTTTACTTTGGGTATCTGGCCATCCTCTTCTCTCCCGTTCGAATATTTCACGAGTTCTTATAACACACCGTCTGATTATGTCTCAAATCACTGTCTAATTTACTGTATGAGCAATTCAATTTTTTGTTATAGTCTGCTCCTCCTCTTAGAATATTTCGAAAACACTGTGGCATGACACTCCAGTCTACCCAGCTGTAAATGATTACATGACTTTGTTCTTGAGTTAGGCAAGGAAAAGATAGCGTGGAAGGGAACTGGTCATCTGACCTCTCTAGTATGTGGAAGTCTGTAACACTTTACTTCCCTACGCAGTATTTTCTATGGGCCTACCTTTAGCTTCACCTTCGTGTTTAATTACGTGTTTTTAAACAGGTTTCTTTATTTTTTTTTAATTAATTGTTGCAGCTTATAATTTAATCCTGCCGTTGCTGTTATATTAAAACTTTATATTTGTCTTTTGTTGACAGCCTAATATGAGTTGTCTTTGTCCGTCAACGTGGCTTCAGATTACCTAGTTTCTTTTGGAATTATATGTCCCTGATTATTTGGACATGTAATTTCCCTACAATTGATTACATTGTTGTTGTTTTTTCTGTTGTTTGCTGATGTTGTATGGTTTCGTATTTCTTCAGTAAACGAATATAATTTTCCTGGCACTTTTTTACAGTTATGTCGGCCTTATTTTTTAACATCAATGATATAACATTGTTTGTTGTTATAACTTAATTGTTAACAAATTCCTTATCGTTTGCTCAAGCTGCTTGTATTTCTTGCGAATGCCAATCATGCTGTATGCTTGAACCTGTTTTGTGTGAATGCACGTCACGATATTTGAATTGTATTAATTTGGCTTCAAAACGCACAATTTACATTTCTTTTGCCCCCAAATGACCTTTCTCTAGAGCAGGAAGCAAAAGTCGTCTTATGTCTCATGTACATATTTTTTCCATACTCTGTAAATATAGGTTCACTTTCGTGATCAGCCATCATTGTGCCTTCGATCTTGTCTGATAATAAACGTTTATTTGATCGTTTTTTTCACCCATGTGT
The DNA here is from genome assembly GCA_024509875.1 of Oreohelix idahoensis. NCBI lineage: Eukaryota > Metazoa > Mollusca > Gastropoda > Stylommatophora > Oreohelicidae > Oreohelix > Oreohelix idahoensis. Next base: position 301,086 of record JAMPIV010006960.1, on the reverse strand, counting down.
TACCGGGGCCCGAAAGGGGAGCAAAGAATAGTAACACTGTCCCCTACCAAGCATGTCGTAAAAAGCGACTAAGGAGGGTTGGGCATGGGGCCGGTTACACCATCCTGTAAAAAAAATTTAAACCACAAAAAACTTCAACAAATATGGACAAGTCAAATAAAGAAAATAAAACACAGCCATCCAAGACAGGGGAAGGTCCTCTCGCGGGGAGGCGTATGATGCAACACAGAGAAAGCCGAAAGGAGTCTGTGTTGCTGACTAACCTTCTTTCTTCTAGGAGAACTTCCAGATTTGGCACCTGGAATGTTCGGACATTAAACGAAAAAGATAGAAAGTGGCGCAAGTTGCAGCAGAAATGAGGGAATACAAAATCGAGGTTCTGGGAATGTGTGAAACAAAGTGGAAGGGGGTAGACAGGAAGAAAATCATCTCTGTCCTCAGTGAAGACGAGAATGTGTGAAGGGGTAGCTCTGAAGCACAGAAAGCACTTTGACTGTCCCTACAGCTAAAAAAAGCATGTCAGTTCAATCCAATGTTATGCACCAACTAATGAAAAAGAAGTTCACACACAGAAGGGGTAGCTCTTATGTTATCTAAAGAAGCACAGAAATGCACTCTAATTGAGATGGGAAGGCTGTTGGACCTACCTTTCATCCAATGTTATGCACCAACTAATGACAAAGAAGATTCTGTGAAAGAAGCATTTTATACTAGACGACAGGAAATTGTGGAAAAAGTAAAAAGAAGAGGCATCACAATTTTGATGGGTGACATGAATGCAAAGATGGGTACTGTCAACACAGGATTTGAAGAAGTCATGGGAAAACATGGGCTAGGAGTAATGAATGAAAATGGAGAGCTATTCGCAAACTTCTGTGCTTCATATCAACTGGCTATAGGAGGAAGCATGTTTCCACATAAGAGAATACACAAGGCAACATGGATATCACCAGACCATAGAACAGAAAATCAGATTGATCATATATGCATAAACAAGAAGTTTAGATCATCAATGCAGGATGTAAAGGTATATAGAGGAGCAGATGTGGCATCAGATCACCATCTTCTGATAGCCAAAGTAAAAATGAAACTCAAGAGATATGCAACTATGCAAAATTATAGACAACAGTTTAATGTAGGACAGCTAAGAAATCAAGAAACAAGAGACAAATTTGCGGTCACAGTATCCAACAAATTCCAAGTGCTCCAACAGCTGGAAGATGTAGAGAATACAGAAGACTATTGGCAGCAGGTCAAAACAGTATGGAAGGAGACATGTGAAGAAATACTGGGGAAAAGGGAAAGACAACAAAAAGCATGGATAACAACAGAAACCATCAATAAGATAAAAGACAGAAAAAAAACAAGAAAGCAGAGTTAAACACAAGCAAAACCAGAAGTTCCAAAGCCAAGGCTCAAGAAGTGTACACAGAAGCAAACAAAGAAGTAAAAAGAAGTATCAAAAGAGACAAGAGGAAGTATATTGAGGAGTTGGCAAGAGAGGCAGAAGTTGCTGCAGCCAAAGGAAATATGGAATTATATGTCAAAGAAGCTAACAGGGAAATGATTATTTGGACATGTAATTTCCAAGAGCAAATACAATTTTTGGGGACCTTACAATTGTTGTTCCACAAAAACCCGTTTTTTCTGTTGAGAGGGAAAAAAGCGTTTGCCTGATGTTGTAGAGGCCATGGTTTCGACACGGCTATTTCTTCAGTAAAAGGAAGAATATAATTTTCCTGGCACTTTTTTTACATCGGCCTTATTTTTTAAGTGTCAGGAGGAAAAGTATTAAAAACAGGATTTATCCTTGAGAGATTAAAAGAGTTTTCCATAGACAAGAAAATGAGAGATTGAAACAAGCAGGTTTTCGACAAAACAGATCATGTACAGGACACAGATAGCCACTTTGAGAATAAATAGTTTGAACAAAGTCTGGAATGGAATTCCACCACTATGATTTGTGGATAAAAAGGCATTGTTTAGACAGAGAAATCACTTTGTTTGTTATAAGTTCTTAATTGTAATTTAATAAAAGAAAAACAAAAGACATGACCTTATAACGTTTGAACTCAAGCTGCTTGTCTCCCATTTCTTTTCTTGCTGGCAATAGATTTCAGAAATTGCGTGGAAATGCTAAGCAATCATGCTGTATTGGCTTGATAACCTGTTTTGTGAAAACACTCGAATGCACAGCGTCAAAATACGATATTTGAAATTGTAATTAATTTGAAACTTGAAGAAAACTTCAAAACGCACAATTTTAGACATTTCTTTTGCCCAAGAGGAGCTTTCAAATGACCTTTGGAGATCTCTAACACGAGCAGGAAGCAAAAGTCGTCTTATGTCTCATGTACATTTCATTTTTCCATGACAAGGTTTACTCTGTAAATGATGACAAGAAACTAGACAAGTGCCAGTGGAACAAGAGATTCACTTGATAGCATTCGTGATCCCCCAGGGCAGCCAAGAAGTACATGGAGTTGTAAACAGAGGTTCGATGGAAAGAACTTGTCACGGGACAGGAGGACTTGGCATGTGTTTGTTGAATAAACGTTTATTTGATCGTTTTTTGACACATCCTGGTTACATAAACGCTGCTCTCAGTGTATCAGTTTAAACAAAAAAATTAAATTGTAATGAATATATTTTCTTTGTTTCTATTTTTGCGGATGCTTGCAGTTCATGCAATCCACGCCACGAATGCATCTACTGAAGCGGTAGGAAACCCAGGATCCTCGAAGGTCTACTTTAGAAACACCGAGCTCTCCATAGATCTGCTTTGATAAAATCATGTCTTTTTTCAGGTTTCAGAGTTTTTGGAACACGTAACGTTTATTTCTGCCGGACGATGTTTAAAAAAAAAATAAATAAAAACAAAAGGCAATCCCATAGCAGATACTGCCATGGGGGTGAACGGTTAGAGACTTCACTATACTAGGCCCAGCATCGAGATGTATGGTGACCAGTGCCCACTGTTGCTGCCATTTCCTTCCCTAACTCAGGAATATAAACAGGTACCCATTTACAACTGGGTTAACTGAAGCGTAACGCCACCTCCCAGTTCAATGCTGTACATCTGATTTCATTTCGTCTTACCATTCGTATTTTTTAGCTTTAAGTTTTCACTTACTGTATATTTTTGTTGTCATATTCATTTTTTTATTTGCCTCTTTTATTGTGAATGTGACCTGTTTCTTAACCTTAGCGTTCTTGTGAAAGGCCCACGTTGAAGAGGCATACATTAAACAAAGTACCAAACGCCGTTGTATAATGAATTGTCTCTTTATTAGCATTCATTGCCATAAAAGTTGGTAAATAATAAATGAACACGGGTATGTGGCAGATAGAAAGATAGCAGTAGGATACTAGAGAACAGACAAGTAACAGATGTGTTAGGCTCACAGAAGAATCGAACCAGGGACCGTCGGTACGGCGCTGTCTCCTCTCTACGGGTGTGAATCGTGAACGAACACGCGGCTAAAGGTAAAGACAGTTCCATTGCAGATACTGCCACAGAGTAGTGAAATATTTGAGACTTCACCATACTGGCTTCATAAGGAACTAGTCTCCCACCTATATTCTAACTTTCCTCTTCTCATAACATACCAAAATAAAGTGGATTGCTTCCTTCAAATATCAGTACTAATCTACAATAACAAGTAATAAGCAACAATAAACAGGTATTGTAAGGAAGAAGGAAGAAAAGCGAAAGAGCAGCTCAGAAAGACGCTGGATTAGTTACAATTATCATTCTGATGTTATATTGCAGGCACTGTTGTCGTTTTTTTTTTGTCGCTAGTGAATTACGACACCTCCTTATGACGTGGGAGACCAGTTCCTTTCCTCGCTACGGCCAACTTAGCGCCCCAGAATCGTCTGGCTGGATCTCACCAAGTCGGTCAGTATTGCAACAATGCTTAGCTTACTTTATTCTGAAAATTATTTCATCGAACATCCCGAATCTTGTGACTAGGTCTGAGACAGGTCGCCTGTATATAAACATTGCTACAGCACTTAACACACTTTACGAGTGTGAAAGTCGGTTTATACAACGTCATTATATAACTTTCACCGAAGACTTCTCGTCTGATATCTGGGACATTTTTCCCCCCAACCTTTTCAAACGACTTTCTTAAAACGTCAGCATTGATATGTCAGAACGGCCTAATTTGCATGTCGTAAAATGTTTTTACCTTCATATTTGCTGGGTGCGGCAGTTATAATCAGCTTCTTTTCTTTCATTCTTGCGAAATATTCACCAATATTTACAGTTTACTTATCTTAATAAGGCTTTTCATTCTGTCTGTTGTGTGCGTGTGCGATGTATTCGTTTTCTGTTCTGTTTTGTTTTACATGTTGCATAATGAAAACAGAAAGGTCGTCTGACACAGTTTTGGGTGCTCTGAGAAATCCAGACAGAACTACATTGTTGCTAAAATTGTGTCGTAATTTACTTTGTTGTTGCTTAGCGAACAAAAAAAACCGACAACAACATTATAACATCAAATTGCTAATTGTAACGTCTGTCTGAACTGCTCTTTCGCTCTTCTTCCATACAATACCTGTTTATTGTTGCTTATAACTTGTTATTGTAGCTTAGTATTGATTATTAGTATTGATTGAACAATTGAACAACACAACTTCGTAACATCACACAAAATACTCTTGACCTTCCATTTGCGGTGTCTACGCTGCATCCTCGGCATCTCGTGGAAAGATAAAGTGACAAATGTCGAGGTGTTGTCACGTGCTGGCCTTCAAAGTATGTATACGCTTCTTAGACAGCGCAGACTTCGCTGGCTTGGCCATGTTCGCCGCATGGAAGATGGTCGCATCCCAAAAGATATCTTCTACGGACAATTAGCAGATGGCAAGAGAACAGTTGGGCGACCACAGCTGAGGTTCAAAGATGTGTGCAAGAGAGATATGAGGGCACTGGACATGGATCCAGCAACATGGGAGGATGAAGCTGCCGATCGCACTAAGTGGCGATGCTATTTACGGCGCCACCTCAGATTGGGCGAAGAGAGGCTCACACAAGAAGCAGAGGTGAGGAGAAAATGTCGAAAGGAGCACCAGGAAAATAAGCAGCTGAGGGCTGTCACCTCAGGGGCGCATTCCCATAGTCAGTTATGACTGAAGGGGCTATTATTATTTTTATTATTATTATTGATATTTGAATGAAGCAATCCACTTTATTTGAACATGTTTTGAGAAGAGGAAAGCTGGAATGAACTGTGATAACAAGAAAGGTTGATAGGAGAAGAAATTGACACAGGGCTAGTGTTAGGGTATTTTAGCGCCGTGAGCAAACTGGGTATTTTGCGCCCTAGACAAACAGTATTTCTGGCGTCCTAAACCGCCGTAGGCAGAAAAGCTCATTTGGCGTCCTAGGCAAATATCTCATTTACTTAGACACACACACACACACACACTCTAATTGATATGAAACATGTATAAATGTACTCATACAAATATTTGTAAAGTTTGCATGCATGTTTGCAATGGTATAGAAGGGCCACAGAAAGTTCTCGGAACTGCGACTTTGTCCATATCAGTATTTTAGATCACTCGATTTTGACCGCCCCCCATCCCCCATTTTTCCCGCCCTAGGCTACCGCATAGTTCGCCTAGCGGTTAAACCGGCCGTGGAAAACATACTGCACAGTTTAGCATCGTGGCATGGAAATAACAAGCTGAATTGATTAATAGCACGTGGGACGTGAGTACTTACTGTTTGATCTTAGCCAAAAGGCCGAGATATGAATACGAATATGAATATTAAGCGATATGAATACGAATATGAATATTAAGCGATATGAATACTTTATTGAGACATGATCACATATACACCAGTTGGCATACCACTTGCAGAATAAGAAGAACCTTTTTTTTTAGTATATTCTTTGATGTATAAATTATTTTGAGATGTTTCTAAGTTGTACTTTTCTCTCCGTCTTTATCCTTTTGGAGCTTTCCTAATACACTTATACTTCGTTTAGAGTTCCTTCAACATTGTAATAACTTACGGAGTTTAAACTCTGTAAGTTATAATTTCTTATGGAGTTTAATCACTGACTGTTATTTATAACTTCTTATGGAGTTTAATCACTGACTGTCATTTATAGCTTCTTATAGAGTTTAACCACTGGCTGTCATTTATAACTTCTTATAGAGTTTAACCATTGGCTGTCATTTATAACTTCTTTTGGAGTTTAGCCACTGACTGTCAGTTATAAGTTCTTATGGAGTTAAACCACTGACTGTTAGTTATAACTTCCTTTGGAGTTTAACCACTGATTGTCAGTTATAACGTTTCATGCAGTTTAACCACTGACTGCCATTTATAACTTCTTTTGGAATGTAACCACTGACTGTCAGTATAACTTCTTATGGCTGTCATATACAACCTCTTATGAAGCTTAATCACTGACTGTCAGTCTGATACACTGTGTGTTAGGAGTGTTTTCGTGTTTTAATATTATGTAATGTTTTTGTTTGAAAATCGCCACGAATCTTTTATTCTTGGGTGGTTTTTTTTTTAAACGCACATAATTTTAAAATTAGCGGCTTCCATTTAACCATTTGATGATGTTATGTTTTGAGGAAAAGCCTTAACTCTTAAATAAAACATTAATATCGAGTGGCAGAGTTCTAAGAGCGTTTGCTTCTCGGGATAAAGTTACCATGTTCGAAACTAGGTATCGTCATGCTCCATTCTACCAAGCTGTAAATTGGTACCTGATTCTACTCTTGAATTAGGGAAGATAAAGGCAGCAAGTACGGTAACCGGTCACCTCACAAAATTGATACCTAGCATAATGAATCCCATCTCACACCACTTCTCTACGGCAGTAACTGCTATAGAACACCTTTGGATTACCTTACGAAAATGACTAATTGTTGGCACCAGGTAATGATGGTTTGCCAGCGTGAAAGTCCAGTGGCCATATCGATTGTTTATTCTCCAGACTAAGATTCGTTTAATAAGTGGTTCAATTGCTTTTGTTGCAGTGGAACGAAAGTCTACACACCTCAGATGTAAATTCCCACTACGTTGTGGAGGAGAGTGAAAACCTCAGTTACCAGGTTCTCTGACTAACCTCGCTGTTCCTTATAGTATGTTATTGGCCATTACCACCACCACAATGTACACATTGTAAATTGAACAACACAACTTCGTAACATCACACAAAATACTCTTGAAGATATCAACTGCAGATGATGGCGTTTTCTTAGCTTTATTGAGGAAGATCCCAGAACACAGCTTTGATTCGAAAGAGAACATCAAATTGCATCTCAAAACTTATAGCGTGTTCTTAGTCGTCTTCCGAGAGGCTGGAATGCATTCTATGTCGTCGGTCGTCTATAACAAGTCTTAATTTGCCTGTTTGGTTACGTCATCAAGTAGTTCTAACAACTAGTTGGGAATCTCTGAGTTAGCTTCTCGATAATAAATCTGTTTTTGACGTTATTATTCTTTGCTGAAATTCTCATCTGGTTACATGGGCTTCTATAAGTCGAAAGTTTTAATGGCCCCTTTTCTAAAAGGTTTAGAAACACTTTGGCTATAATGTTCTCTTGAGTAGTGAATAGTGTTTAGCGTAGCATAACACTGAGATTGGTTGAAGCTTTATAAAGTCACTTGACGAAACGAAAGTTTACTTTCACCTACCTCACGTGGTCACTACTAGTTAGCTTGTAATAGTTAGTTACCTCATTGTGCTGCCAACTCTCACCAAGGATGTTGAAGGTTGTCGTAGATTTTTTATAGGGGAATTAAGACTTGGGTTGGTCCCTTCTGAATAGATTAGAATAAGTGATAGTCACAGTGAGAGATAATATATATAGAAATAGGTTTCCACGAATGAGATGGTAAAATGTGATAGAGGCTGTCTCTGAAATCGAGAAATCTTATCTCTTTCAGCCTATCTTCTACGACAGATTTAGAGGAGTCAGACAGTCTAAACACATATATATTAAATATATATCTCCACTCATACGAAACACACACATAAGACGACAGTTAGACGTACAGACGTGGGAAAACTATAACAAATGATTATACAGATATTTGGAACGAGCTGACCGACGCGATGATGAAGTTTAAAATGAATTTTTAATTATCATACTAAAATTCCATTACAACCCATAAAATTACATCAGTCATATACAAATAGTCATAAAGTCAATGAATTTCTACAAGAAAATGATAGACCCCCAGTTATGATCTTTTCCCTCGATGTATAGCCCACAGTCCCGTTAGAAGAAAAGTTATAGCCCCAAAGAGTCACGGATACATCTGCTGTAGTCTAATAAATTTCCTTTTTTTTTAAAGGTATGAACAGACTTTGCTATTAGTATGATCTATCCTAAGGAAAATATTGTTAGCAACAAAACTTTCATAAAAGAATGTGTAAACAGCAAAAATGGGTGCCAAAATACAACAATAAAGGAATCACTCAGTCCTGCATTCTCTCTATTCATTCAGCCGTGATCACGTGCTTTCATGCGTACTTAGAGCTATGGTAGCAACTTCTGGAAACACAATTTTTAGGACATGCATATACTGAATCTTCAATGGTAGCCGTGGCCAAGACAACCCCAGTTCAAAAAAGACGGGTTGAATTCACTGCTTCAGGGAACGCTATCTTGGTTCTACTTATTTTAGGATATCTGGTTCTGTCACATTAAAATTGTCCAGGCACGAACGTTAACAGCGAGCAAAGTGTCAATAGCTTAGGTTTCTAGTAATGAGGAATGTCAGGTCGGGTGCCTTATCTCAGTATAGGAATTTAGTTGGTCACACCACCACTTGTCAACAGTGTCGGAAAAGTTATTGATTGTAATATCTTACTTGCCACAAAGGCTGAAAATGTACTTGAGAGTTTACTTACTTACTTACTTAATCGTTCCCCTTCTACCGTGAGGTGTAGAGGTTTGGAAGAGAGAGCGCCAGACCATTCTATCAGCTGTCTTCTTCCTGGCTTGGTTCCATTCTAGTCCTAGGTCCTTCAAAGATTGTCTAATGTTGTCCTCCCAGCGGACTCTGGGTCGTCCTGGAGGTCTGGATCCCTGGCTCTTTGTTTCCCATGCTTGTCGTGGTTGCCGATCTTCTCCCATTCTGCAGACATGGCCAAACCATCTTAGTTGGGACTGTTCTATTTGGGTCTGCAGCGGATGGGATTTTAGGCCTTGACGGATCGTCTGGTTGCGGACCATGTCTCTTCTTGTTACTTCAACCACTTTCCTCAGATACCTCATTTCTGAGGTTTGGATCTGGCTTTTGTGGGTTGTAACTTGAGAATTTGTGAAGAAATATTATCTGGCTCAAAGGCACAGTATAAGCATTTAGTCTTTAATAAAACCGTTAGTGAGAGTTGTACTCTGTCTATTTATGGAGACACGCGCACTGTCAGACAGGTGTTAACTTGTAAACCCACGTGGTTAAAGATAAAAATGTTTCTTCTCTCAATGGTACTCAAACGCTGGCAAAGTTGGGTTACCCCAGTTTTCACTGAATAAAGAAAAACAACATATAAAATACTTATACATACTATGTACTCGGTTATAACTTACATTATAAACTGCAAGCGGAGAGCTTGACTTATCGTTTAAAACTTCCCGTGAAATAAGTTATATCTATAAAATCAATCATCATGAATTAGAAATACATGTGTATTTCGTCAATACTCAATGATGAATCAGTGCAGTTATAAGTTAGTTTTACAATATTCTCGACTAAGCAGTTAAATTGAATTATTTTATAGCTGCATGAGTTTTTAAGCTAGAAATTATAATTTATTCTGCCTTCCACTGAAACACGTCAGCTAGAGAATATAACAGACTTATATTTAATTCTTCTGCGCACAAATCTAACTAGAAAAATGAAATAAGCGATTTATAACTTTAAATACTCACAAAATACTAGATATATAATATTTACCCCAACACAGAACTACAAAGAACTAAACCACTTCGACCAAACTAAATGCCATCTTCTATCAACAGAGATTCTTAGGAATCGAACGTAGGTTGTTCTAGTCTTGACTGCGAAGTTACTGAGTGAATGAAATCTAAAACTCCGGTTAAGATATATGAAATAGACAAAGGATCCCACATTATTTAGAACCCCCCCCCCATCTTCCCCTCTCCTCTTAACACTTACGTTAAACCAAGAGACTGCCATAACCTGCCACTTCGCGTCTATAACACCTCCATCTAAGAATTTTGCCGTAGAGTGCCGTGTCAGATGGAAATGCTAGACGAATGTCTCATTTCTGGTCGAGGCAGATGGCAGTTTCCACACCTTGCCGAGAACTTTAGCCGTAAAAGCTACGTGTCCGATGGAATTGCTAGACAAATGTCTGCTCTCTAGTCTGACTAGACGGATATTCACAGTTTGTCGTCTACCTGCAGCGACTGACATATGATGTAATAAAGTGCGGTTCTAAATGAGAATAGAAACGGTAAAGTCAGAATGGGAAAGAAATATATTTCTCGCAAACGAACGAATGCGAAAAATACAGGAAAATGGTAAAAGAGCGATAATAAAGTAGAGGACACGGGTAGAAAAGAAAAGAATATAGAAAATTTATTGATCATAAATCTCTATGCGACAAAGGTAGTGCTGGACGCTTCTGCTTCAGACTATGATGAATGACTTTAGGAAAATCTACAACGATTTAAAAACGCTTGGTGAGCTCTTGGTTACGGCTAATAGATAGTTTTAAATACAAGTTAGCACCCCGGGTCTTCTCTCTCCGCTGTCTACGTCTGCATGGTTGTTTCCGAGCTCTCCTGTTTTGACTGTACTAACTCTAGTATTTATATATTTTCATTTTGCACTTGGCACCTGCTTGTCTCTATTGTTCTATGAGAAATTATCCGTATTTTATGACCTTGTAAACCTGACAACCTTGTGAAATGCTGATTTCAGCACGTATCTTTTACATCTAATAACTCTTTCTCACGTCCTAATTATGCAACCCAAATGTACTTCTACGTGTATTCTCATTAAAAACAAATACCAAACTATCAATCACTCCTATACAATGTCCCATTCACACGCCCAGGTGTTCCGTACTTATGGTTAAAATCAAATTCATTTTCCTAAATGTAACTTTACATCAATCAACATTTCATTCCTTTCTCTTATAATTATAATAAGCTGTCAGTCAAAAATATATTGCTTTGTTTTTGAAATGATGTTAGAGTGCTCTTCTACAAGTGTGAGAACCCAAAACAGCTGACACTCAAAATTACTAGTGTAGGACGAAATGACCTGCAGTTATGCTTCCTATACACGAGTGATGTCTGTTGTTTAGTTTAACCGGAGTTACTTGCTTGACAGTTCACGACTCCAGTGTCAACTTAGGTGAACCTGACCTTTAGTATTAGTTTAGTAGCAATTAAATTGTGAGAAATAATTCCTGCATGTGTTTGTTTGTGCGTTTTTAAACTAACTTTCTATTTTATTATATTAGACTATATTGTCTGAAGCGATGCTGCCTACGGAGCATGCAGCCCTGTTGTATTATTCACTATTTCCCTATTATATGTTAAATTATACTGTATAACTCAGATGTAATTATGCATCTGAGCCTTGCACGGTAACAATGGACTGTTCCATGAAAGCACATTGCCAGAGAAATGTGCGAACCTGTTAAGCCTTTTGCCTTTTAAGACAGATTAGTGTTAGATATATATTTGATTTACTTGACTGCATTGCAAAATTGTTAATGTTTGTCATTGAAAGCTTGTTTTCTTACTCTTCTTCTTCTTCGTACACTCTCAGACGTCTGCTTGAATATTTTCAAAAAAAGCAAGAGCCAGCTTGAGGCTATTTAGATCTCCACGCAATATTTCCACAAATAGTGCTGGTGACAGCCATATCTGCTTTCTCTGTTGCTCGCTCATATGTTGGACATCTCTGAAGCAGATGTTCGGCAGTCATTTTATCAGTGCCACATTTACACTCATCGGTAGTTCTTATCTTTAGCTTGTTGAAAGCTGTTCATATTAATGAGAATTGGGATAAAATGTAATGGTTATCAACTGAGAGTACTTTCGAGGTTTTTCAATTTTATTTTGTAAAATGATAAAAATATCCTGTTCAACCTCTGGGTTATAATTAGGGTGTATGGAGTCAGTAATCGTACTTAATAAAATCATCTGCTGCCATTTTTGTACTGACAACATCTGTCGTAATAAATTTATTCCATACTGTATACATGTTAATTTAAACTTCTAATTATGCGTGTTCTTGTAATTTCTTTAATAATTATACGTTTTATGATGGGTAGGAGCTAAGATGGCACAGGCGTCTGGCTTCTGACCGGGTGGGAAGGAAAGTCATAGGCACCCCAGCTTCACAATGCCATGAAAATGAAATTGCTACATGTCATTTGGCCGAAGGGCTAAAGCACAAGCGCGGCTGGATTGAAAACAACAACAACATAATACTTTGAAAATTAAGTGAAACATTTTTTTAAAATGAAAAGAGTGTGTGTATGTGCTTGTGTATATACTCGTATGTGTGTGTTATTGCGTGTTTAGAGTAAAGACGTGCAGATTTCTATTTAGTTTCATATTTTTCAGGTTGTATAAATTAATTGTGTTTTAGTTGAGATCAGCGCTAAAGTGTACCTAGTTTCAACTTCCTGGATTACCTAGAATTAGGTGAACTTTTCAGAACATATATGTATATACAAACATACAGAGGACACACTTTCGTGTTTATGTGTGCAATGTTTTACTCTTGACGTCCCCCTCCCCCCCTTCCCCCCCCTTCCCCCGATTACACGTTGTAATTGACGTCTGTGTCATAATGTGCAAACAAGCCTGAAGTATTGGCAGGATCCCTTAATTCTAACCAGCTGCATTTCTTTAACAGTTCTTCAATATTTGTTCATTATTGCTTCAACTTTTTCTCAATATTTCTTCAACGTGTCCCAGAAATGAACCATCAGTAACCCTTGTAAAATAATTGTTTTTGGGTCATAGTTATTGTTATACAGAATTGACATTGCACTACGGGCAAACCCATAGGTGCTCAGTCTCCATCAGTATATGCCGAAGAGTGTGAATGCTAACTGTTCCTGTAGCTCGCTGGTTGTAAACATGACGGATGCATCCTATCATACGTCCATCTCAACTAGCCTTACGTTTGATGCCAAATTCCAACAGTCTTAACCTTGATGATTCATTTATTGCAGTGTCATTCTCTAACAGGCAATCATTAATTCTTCTCAGTATATCTCCCTTATCCATATCTAGTGTCCCCACTATGGGTGCTCTTGATGCTAGTCTGTCAGCTCTTTCATTACCACATACCCCAGCATGACCAGGACAGTATATCCACACCAGCTCTTGTAGACTGGAAGCTTCTATGAATGTTTTCCATTCATGCCGCAACCAACCACTTTGAACCTTCCGAAGTGTGGTCATAACTTCCAATGTACCTTTATGTTTGATGTTCTTGTGTCTGTTCTTGTGTGCACCAGCGGTAGTAGTTTTTTTATTATTTTTTATTCAAAGCCGCACACGATGGCACATCGCTGTATTTGTGTATTTTCTGTTCCTACTTCATTTATCTCGTATTACACGTAGAATGTAGACCCCAGGTGGGAATTAAGATTTTGTTTCAAGCCATAGGTGATGCGAATTTTCTGACTCATATTCCCAACATGAAATAAAAAACGTTCCTAATTACGGGGGAAATAATTTAAATATTTCAAACATTGAAAGATTTGAACTGTCAGTCATCTCTTGGACATCATCAGATTTATCATAGGAAGATATGCATCAAACAGGCCTGACTAAACATGGCCGGCATTGCAGTGACCTGACAGCAGTAAGCAGGAGAGCTCCAGAAGTTACTGGGTAGTTAACAAGCATATCTCCAAGAGCTACTGAGCAATTAACAAGAATATCCCATGAAGATACTAAACAGTAAACAAGAATATCTCATGAAAGTTACTGCGCAGTTAACAAGAAAATCCTCAATAGGTGCAGGGCAGATAACAAGGAAAGCTCCCGAAATTACTGGGTTCTGAGCAGATTTCAAGAAGTTATTGGCTACTTAATATGAAGATCTCCAGAAGTTAGTGAACAGTTACCAAATAAGGGAAAGCCGACACGGTTATTGAGCTTTTAGCTTAGAGAGCTCCAGAAGTTACTGGGCAAGCTCTCCGCTCTCTTAGATACACCGGATCAGCAACCATTGGTGGTCTTCATCAGTTGCAGTTAATGTTGTCAAAGCAAGGGTCCACTGAGAGGAAGACAACGCTGAGGAAATCCTGGAGAAACTGAGTAGTTGAACCGAACGCTCATATGAGATATTACGAGGGACGGTCAAAAAGTAATGCATCCTATTTTTTATGTATGTAAATACTGCATCGGTGTGCAATTTGTAAATTTAGCAGGATTCCTCAAACACTCTTCTGCACTGTATAGCATTACCAACCCGTTTCAGTAACAGGCGGCACCACTGTAACAGTTTAAAAATGGCTGCCAAAGACGTTCGGTTAAAACAACGTTATGTCATAGAATTCCTCAATGCTGAAGGCGAGGCCCCAATTCGCAGCCACGAACGTTTGAAGAATGTTTATGGAGATTCAACAGTGGATGTTAGCACTGTCCGACGTTTGGTACATCTTTTATTTTGAACCAGAATCCAAGAGGCAGTCAATGGAAGGCATCACACAACATCGCCGACAAGAAAGAAGTTCAAAAGTTCACCATCTGTAGGGAAAATTATGGCCTCCGTGTTTTGGGATGAGAAGGATGTGATTCTTCTCGACTTCTTGGAACAGGGAAACACGGTGAATGCACACCGTTACATTGAAACTTTGAAGAAGCTTAGAGGTCGTCTTCGGCGACTTTACCCATTAAAATATCAGAGAATTGCACTACTGCTGCACGATAATGCCACGCCACACACCGCTAAACGCACCATTGATGCGATTGCAGAATTTGGCTGGACATTATTACCACATCCCCCTTACAGTCCCGATCTTGCACCTTCTGACTTCCATCTGTTTGGACCACTGAAAGAAGATCTTCGCGGACATCACTTTGAGGACACCGAGACCCTTAAACGCGCTGTACGTAAGTGGTTTAGGAAAAAGGACACAAATTTTTACCGTGCGGGGATACATGCCCTTGTGAGAAGATGGACAAAAACTGTAACAAATAACGGAGACTACATTGAGAAATAAATTTTTGAAGTTCAGACTTGGGGCTACATTTCAATGTGAATTTTATCTGTTTTCTTGCCTATTGAATGAAATTAAAAATTACGAAGCATTACTTTTTGACCGTCCCTCGTAGTTCCCGTTCAGATTGGGTGAATGAGCAACAGTTGAACGGAATACCTTAAGACCATAATAGCCAAGACACGTTAATTTGAATCACAGAATAGTGGACATGCAACGTCATGTTGACAAACCTGCTGTCGATAGCCGCTTCACTTGGAGTTATTCAAATATCAGCGAGGGTTTCATTACAGATCCTAACGAAAGTTCCTAGTGTGAGTCTGTTTGAATGGTAGTACGTCATTTATTGTTTTATGTAGATTTGCAGGGTTCATGTGAGGTAAGTTGGCATTTATTCTTGTTTTTTTTATTTTGTTGTTGTTGTAACGTACTCAAGTGTTTTGAGATGTTATTATTTTTGACAAAGCTCGAAACAAGGTCAAGGTTAGCCGTAAACGGCTACTTTTTAAGCTGTGCAAACGACACAGCGTTCTGTCATTCTACCTGACATTCAAGTAAACATACCTGACGAATTAAAAACTAAACCTGCTTTCTTGTATATGATATCACAATCGTTAACAGAGTGATCGCCCACACAGACAGATCTCATTCATGACCTTTCAACTCTCAGTGGGGCATAGGCCTTCCTGGTGAGTGCCATCAGTTTATAGTCTTTCCATGTCAGGGCACAGCTTAACTGGTCTTTGCTCCCCTTTCTGTCCCCGATGACACCACGGGCGACACAGCCCCATGTGGCTTTGACAAAATGAGTCAACATATTAACCGGATTACTGGATATGTCAAGGTCACTTGGACCTAACCTGGACTGCTCTTGTGAGCTGGCGTCTGTTGTATTTGTTTTCGCCTGTCTATCTTGCACTTCAAAATTTTCTCGCTCACCCTCGGCTCACAAGCGAAGAGCAGTCGCGCGTTTTTTGTTTTGTTTGTAAGCAGTAAGCAGAGTTATGTCTTACAGCACGGTGTCTTAACATGTGGTCTACGGGCCCATTGGGGAGGGGGGGGGGGGGGGAAGAAAGGAAGGAGGTAAAAAAAAAAGGGGGGGGGGCAATCATTGGATTGTAGGAGGTCCATATACTTAACCTAAAACTTAAAATTTAAATGTTTAATTAGGCGTTTATGAACATTCTCTTTTTCTTAGAGAGGGTCCATAACCTATACCGAGCAATCAAATGGTAACATGCCACGAAAATGTTAAGAAATCAAGTCTTAGAGCGTTTAACAAGTATTTATTCCGTCAGACCTACGTTCTCCGTTTTGTCGTATTTACATTATATTATTCACATTATGTTCTATCTCTTTTCGACCTATCTCTCATGTTGTCTTTCTTTATTCGTCTAGTCATGGTGTACCGGGTTCAATCTTCAGTAAGGGAATATAATTTATGGAAATTTTTTTTTTCAGAACCAGTGGTCCTAGTGATATCGTACTCCTCCTGGTCTCCTGGATATTGAGTTCGGATGCCTAGCCTTCTCGGATAAGGGCGAAAAAATAGGAGGTCTCGTGTGCAAGTTGCGCACGTTAAAAATCCCACGGCAGTTGGAAATAGTAAAGAGTAGGTCTATCGGGGCGCTGTCTTGGCAAAAATAAAAAAATTAGAAACCTACACACCACAAAAATATTTATAGAATGTGTGATTCCTACATACGCACATTGGGATTCTCACCGGTGCTACGGAGTTCGTGCACTGTGCTGAAATCCTCCTTGTGTGATCTAGATCACAGATGGAGTAGTTCGGTTGCAATGAAGATAGTCCTTCAAACCAAACCAAACCAGTAGCTTCTGTGTTGATATATTCTTTTTCAGTGGCGTATTCAGGAAATTATTTTAGCGGTGAACAGTTCATGTTGGGTGGGCTTGTTGGGGAGCTCAGTCTTGGAAGCTGTCCTATCCCTTTCCCATTTTGTTGTAGGACTCTTTAAATAATCATCATCTGTTTTTTATTTTATTCCTTAAGGGGGAAAAAGCCACCACTGCAGATGTCTTTCCCCTCCCACTAGAACGCCTACGGAAAGGCACCAACTCGTGCAGCGCTGGGTTCTGTAGCAATTAGTTTTCCATAATGAGGCTGTCAGCCACCATGTACAGCTTTATAGTAGATGCCTTTATTTTTGTTGCAAAGTTGAATAATTATCGTTTAAAGGAAGTAGGCGATATAACCTAACGTTTATAAGCATAGCACCTACATAAAACTACTCTGAGCAAACATCAGCAAAATTATTTAAGGGGAAAGGGCTGAAAAGTGGACGCCCAACCCTGCTTGTAAATACGCCACTGGTCTCTCTATTGCCGCTCTTTTCGTTCTTATTTGGATTCGTTAAATACATACTTCTTCTTCCTCGTTCGCCCTGAAAAGGACGGTGGTTGCGTTGTGTCTGTTTACGCCGTAGCTGTGATATCTGCACCTTTCGGTCGACACATCCGACTTCAGCACGGCATTTTTTAGGGACCGGGTTTGCCTTCCCATTGCGATCCGTACTCGCTCAGCCAGACTGCACTGCTGCAGACTGTTTCCAGGACCACCACGTGGAGGTGGAGTACGGTCTTAGTCAGCTCTGGTTCGCTGACTGATGCAAGCAGTCAAGCTATGGGTCGCTGACTGCATTCACTATTGCTGCATCTTTGGGTCCCTGCTTGTAAATACGACACTGGTCTCTATTGCCGCTCTTTTCGTTCTTATTTGGATTCGTTAAATACATACAATCGCCAGGACAAGTAGATAATATATGCATGATACGCTAAGGCGTTTGGTTACTGAAGTCTGTGACGAACATTCTGGAACGAAGATCATGTTCTACTCAGCACAAGCCCTCTTCTTATTTGTTAGAACCATTAAAGCCCTCGTGCATACATATATCCTAAATATTTTCATAATATTGATCTGGCACTATCGATAATCTCAGTGCTTATCTTGTCTGTCATTTCTTTTGGTGGATGCTGCATTAATCTTGTACTTTTCATATTTGTCGCTTACTGTCTTCAGTTGAAATAGTCTATTCTGCCTGTTCTTGTCACGTTTACGAGCATTTTTGAACGTTTGGTCTTAATTTTGTTGTTGCTGCTATTTTTTGTTTTTTTTATTTTGTGTGGTTAAAAACGGAGATTTCAATTTATTTTCTTTTTCTTTTTGCTGTTTATCCCGCCATTACAGTGTAATATTTGTTTTTGATTATATATTTTTTATGCTTCTATTCAGGATGACTTTCTGTTTCCTAAAAACTCGGGTTGATTTTCTGCTCAGAGTTAATCACAGTATTTGATACCTTAGTAAATCTTAGTTTAAATATTTTTTCAGTCGTAAAGTTGGAAGATAATCCTGTAGTTCCAGGTTTTGTTCTTGGTAATCACACGGATCAGGTAACACCAACGATTACACACACCTGGGTTCATATTTATTATTTCTTTTCCCTTGTACTTTTTCTTCTTCTTCTTTCGTTCGCTTGAAATATATTGTCTATATCTGCAATGTTGTTTCTTGTATAAACTTCACTGTCTTTTCTAGTTCATACAGAGTTCCGTATAGTTTTGCTTCCAGTGTTGTTTCTCTGGGCCAGTGGGTTTGCCTCAATATATCATATTCGGGGCAATCTTGAAGTACGTGCCCCGCAGTCTGGGGTGCATGTACACATGGCTGAATTGCCAATCTTGAATTTTGTATACATGTGGCTGCGGAGTCGGTTGTGTCCTGTTCTGAGGCGCAGAATGACAATTTGTTCTGATCTGTTCATAGCTTGGTAGTCATCCTGCGTTGGTGTTGGTGGCTTTCTGATTGATTTGATCATCTTTTTCTTCTGATGGTTACGTAACTGGTATATCCTGTTGCTCGTCTGCAGCACCTTCTTTAGCCAGTCGGTCCGCTCTCTCGTTTCCCGGTATTCCACAATGAGACGGTATCCATTGCATGGCGACCCTGCGCTGGTTGCACAGTTCAGAAAGTAGGGCTTGTATACCTGTCAATTTTCTGGACTGAAGTGCTTGGAGTGCTGATCTTGCATCTGTCAGGAATACCACAGGCTGTGGACCGAGATTGGTGTTCAACAGTTTCTCAGTTGCCACTGAAAAGGTTGTCGATTTATTCGGGGTCGTGTACTGGTCATTACCGAAGAAAGTCTTCTTTGGGTTACCACTGCATAATTGAATCAACCGGTCATGTTGACACCGAGTGGGAGTGTCAGGTAACGCGAATGGTGGAATGGTTCTGTGTAGTTGACCACTTGATAATATTACACTCACACACTCTTATGCAAGTCAATGATGACTGGAACTACAGCTGACATTTCACAGTTTAATAAGGACGCACACATCTGGACAGCACGGAACATAGTCATAGGAACATGTTGACATGTACATCATTAGGCATTTGAATAGTAGATCATATTTCATGCAGCATTCAAATATGATGGGCGATATAAGGTAATCATTCAATGTTCTGGCAGACTATTGCCATATCCCCTAACTGACTGAACGCCTCAGTGGGTGTGGGTGTGTAAACATATAAAGAGTTCACTGGACGAACTTTTTCCTTGGCTAAGTTCTCCAGCGGCATATATCAAATGTTTATGTAACAAAGTTAAACCACGATAGGGGTTTTCATATTAATAAGATCTCCATATCACTGTCCGATAATAAGTTTGATATACTGTTCTCTTGACAGTGATCCATAACGATGACAAGAATACAAGATGGCTACCTTCCTGAGTTTCGCTCACTCACCCAGAAGAAGGATAATGATAAGCCAAAGTTAATTCACAATTTGAATATCAATAATTTCATAGAGTTTCCCTACAGCTCCACATTCATAAGGTTGCTTCATGTAGACATAAGCTCTGTTGGGAAACCTGTCATCTTCAACTGTATATATAAACGACCAACGATGCTCGAAACACGATGTCCATCTAGGTCTAACCAAATAGAGATCATCAAAAATAAGGGTCTGGTATTACCTGGAGTCCGAATTAATAATCAAGTGCATGAGGAGAATCTCTGACAATAGAATCTCGCAGAGACACTATCTCCTTCTGGAAAATCATTCACAAATCACTTTTCAACCTTTAAAAGGACCAGCCCAAAAAATACACACGGCCATTCTCAGCCGGCTTTGTCGAGACTCAGTACGCCTCCGTAGGACAACGAATATCTGCCCCAGAGTTCGGCACAAAGAATATAGTCCGACCTAAACATACGAAGATATACAATATAAGACTAAATCTTCTTGCACTAGACAAGTAATACATATGAATTCAGGCCATAAACATTCTAAACAAAATCAATCTATTTTCTGGCCCTAACAAATGAAAAATGACATAAATTCGGTATTCATACGCTAAATCAATATTCAAGGGAGATCATCCACATAATCAAAAGTATAAACCAATCATGGATTATCTAGCTTTACAAAGGAAAGCATTTTCGTACACTCAATAAATACAAATATATATATTTCCATATTAAATAGACATACAGGACGAATTGTATGCCTCACTGAAGTAATCCGTGCGTCACACAATTCCATACAAATATAGAATACAGAATATGTGCGCAACAGATTACCACACCCCCCGGGAAAAAAATGGTACTTTTTTTTTTGAAATACATCTAGGAGGAACATACAATAGGCTCACAACGCACGAATGATAATGCGCAGATGATAAGCATTCCAAACAAATGTAACGCCTAATGTAAGGCTAAGTCGTCCTATGGTACGACAAATTAGAATATATCTTAGAATCCAGAGAAAGTCTTTCTCTGAGTATAAATATTTCCAGAGAGGTGTCACCCACGCATACTACAATATTGGCTCTGCCACTATTTCTACAACAGATTATCCAAAATATTTCATCTTAGGTATCTTAAAATCATGATTACCAAAGAAGAAGAACATCAAAAGACCAGCGGTGAATATGCATCAATGAACCGCTAAGTAGTGATACAATCAATATATGCTATATTACATATGTGTACCCATTTTAACATAGGGGAAAAAAACTGTAGTAAAGTTATACATGTTAGAAATCTCAGGATCTAACAGTTAGGTGGAATCATGTGGGCATCTAGACAAGATGTCTGCCATCACATTTTCTGACCCACGGATAGCTCGCACCGAAAAATGAAAAGGCTGAAGAGCAATCGCGTATCGCGTTGATCTCGCGCTCTTCAGATTTTTACTCTGAATAGCTGTAAGAGCTTTCTGGTCAGTTTCCACAATGAAATGCGCGCCAAGAAGAAATCTTTGAAGTTTAAGGATTGACCAAACCATAGCCAATAATTCACGGTCTAGGACCGAGTAATTCTTCTCTGCGGCATTTAGTTTTCGGGAAATATACATCACAGGGTGCAGAGTTCCAGAGTACTCTTGCATTAGTGCTGCTCCAATCCCTGTGGATGAAGCGTCACTACGAAGAAAATAAATGTCTTATCTTTAGTAGGTAACACTAAAATAGGTGAAGTAGAAAACATAGATATTTAATTTTTATCCAAAGAGGATTGACATTCTTGAGTCCAGATGGACTATATTATGGAGACCCTTTCTTTCTAGCAATGAAGAAAGAGGTGACATGATCGAGGACAGATTCGGTGATGAATTCGTCCATAAATTGTATTAGACCCAAGAGACTTCGCACTTGCTTTTTAGTCTTAGGAATGGAAATGTTAAGTATATCTTACTTGTACTTAGTGGTCTTCTGTTTTTTAGGAAACCATGACCAACACGGTGGACCTAAGAGAAGAGATAGTTTTGCTAAAACCAAATACAGGCTTTAAAGATGTGTTTCGCTGGTCAGGTTATGCTCGCGTGTAATGAATAGACAAATAAGTTCATTTAACCCCGTTATAGTGATTCTTCCCCAAGTATTCACTGAAAAGACAGATGTCATCAAGATATGCAATGACATCTGAGCGATGAGATAGGATTCGACGCATCATGCGTACGAATGTTGCAGGGGTCGATTCATAAGGCCGAAAGGCATGAAATTCCATTGGAATAGACCCGCCTAGGTGTCGAAAAAGTGCAGTAAACGTTTTGGCCGTGTTTGCGGAATAGTGGAACACAGTTGCCAATATCCCTTAGACAAATCAAGTTATAGTGAAGAAATGAGATTTCGATAGTCTAGTAAATGTAGCTCTTCTAGATTAAAGGGTGCATAGGTTCAGCATCAAAGTTTATCGTCACTTGGTTTACAATTTGGCGATAATCAAACGCAAAGACGTATGTTATTGTCCTTTTTTTATTCCGTACAATAACCATAAACGCCGAAGCGAATAATGCTGAATGTGGGATGGTGTTCAATTATTTTTCAAATCTATTCATCTCATCCAACTCTTTCCCTCAACTTTTGCCTTGAAAATGTAAATCGGGAATATTGATACGGTCTGACTCTTATAGGATTATGGTCAGTAAGTGTAAAATGTCATTGTTCAATCTTGACATCATTTGTAACCATGAATGTCAGTAAGGACATCCTGAAATTGTTGTAACATAGTAGAGAAACTTGTTTTCTTTATCTGTTCTCCTAGAGATAACTCGGGAGAGACCGTAACAACTTTCCATGATTCATTAGAATGAAGTGGAATCATCGTGAAAAGGGAGGATTCACATCCGAGAAACTCGTTTACCCTATCCGCTCATCCTGTAATTACTTGACCAGTGTGATGAGTAAAGTGTCCATGTTGGACGGAAAGGAAGAGTCCCCTCCGTTGTCTGGAAAACCAGGTTGTTAAATAATAATCCGTGCCGGAATTATCCCCGACGTTCATGGAAATTCCGTAAGCATGTTTGAATATGTGAAGGTTTTATTTTAATGCTTCCCGTCAATATCGACGATATAGTCAACATCGGAAACTTTTGATATTTACATTCAGATCGTACGGACCTTTCCAAGAATAAAAGGGGTCTGTTTTTTTCCCCTACAAGGTAGCAAGACAAAATGCATATTTGTCACCTGGCACAAAGTTGTCGCAAGCATCTCTTCTTAGGATTGGCAAATTGCCTTGCCTTCTGTTTCACGCAAATGCAGAAGAAGCGCAGTTTGGTGGCCGGGAGAAGGTTAGTTGCAGGGGCACTGAGACGTGCATCGATGCTTGTGTATGTGTCAAAGGTAATCTTGTTAGTCCGTAGAGTCTCAATGACTGGGGCGGGAACTTCGTAAGATTAGGATTTTTGAGTGTCACCGAGGAATACACCCACGCGGGCGATTATGGCACAGAACAGCGTAGTATAATATGCGGTCATGTCGGAGGTACCACGGAGGTAGAGGACATAGGCACCTGCGCGGTTCATCGTCAACCAAAAGACAAGTTTCAAAGGGAGAAAATCCTTGTATGGATCGTTGGCGACCTCCTCTGTTATGCAAAGAGGAAATGCCCGGCGTGATAAAACCGCTGTCCCCATTCTTGAGGAATGATCTTCAGTTATCTTTTCTAATAAGGTTTTTGAGAGTTCCTAATTCAGACGTTTATCTACCATCCCAATTAGACATAGGAAGATAAAATACTACTCAGAGATCTCTCTATCTGTCAGAGTACCGGTCCAATTACTGTGTAGACATGGTGAATCCGTATATGAGGTTTGGGTACCATGGTCTGAATAATATTATCTTCTGTGTGGAAAATGACCCAGAGCTGAGAGAAATAATTAAAGTCCAAAGTGTAAGCATCTGTCAATGGGGGATCAGGGCAGTAGTAGAATGGCGCTTAGATTAGAGGAACAGCCTATGGGCCAACCCGTGTGTGCACGATATGCAAACGACACGGTCAAGTATTAAATTGGTGTCCACTAGCAAGACTTAATACATTAAAATGGACCAAATGTGATGTCCTATCGCGCGCCACATTAATATTTGTAAATTGTCGAATTGTGAATATCTGCAGCCTTGAATAGGTGCAGCATGGTAGTGCTGTGGACCTATAGGAATTAAAAACTTCTTTGTCATAACCCTAAAACAAGATCGACAATAGATTCGAGTAATGTCCCGTGTTCACAAAAGGACCAAAGGAAAGAACGCAAGAACTCTAGATTTAGTACGGGAGAAGAAACCCATATTGCCCAGCCACACTGAAGGATCCAATAGAGCTGTGCTGTGCTGTAATGGATTTTAAACTCTACATATTTTTGGTGCACAAGGAATTTGAGAATGAAATTGACCGTAGCGGAGTCCTTGTACCAAATATGAGTAGCAAGTGGACGTTCGCATTCGTTCCATCGTAGATCTCCCAGATTTAACGATTTTGTAAAAAAAACTCATTTATTCGTCGAACAACGGTTTTGTGTTGAGCTAGCTGTGACGTGAACAATTTTTATTTAGAGTAGGGATCATTCTTCTATTTGCTTTTTTTATCGTTAATAAAAATGAGGGTCGCGAGGAAATTTCCAAGTGTGTGTAACAAATCTGTGGTTCTCTCGCGCATCACATTATTCTTCACGAATGGCGATAGATTTGAGGCATGTTTTAAGAGAAGCATGAGCTACTATGTAGACTACAGCGGATTAGGCAGCTTTGCCATAATTCATATTTTCCCAATACAGCAATTCTGTTAGCGGAGGTACATTCATTGCACTACCGATGAATGGCGACAGATATGATATATCAGATCAGCGTGTGTATACTGAATTCCGGCAGTAAGACATCGTCTGCACATCTACCTGTCGTAAAAGTGAAGGTTGAGTAGCAATAAGTTTTTGGATAATGGCAGTAGAGTAACTTGTCTCCAATGTGCCACCGAAAAATGTTTACGCATTTGATTACTTTGCGCAGATGGCTGCGAAGAAGGATTCTACGACGTAGTTGACTTCTCACAGGATCAGGCACCAATGGTATGTGCCACAACCTCCTTAAAGTCGTAAAAAATGAATATAGATACCGTAGAGTATTGGCCTCTACTAAGAGAACCTCTATTTGAAGAACACTGACAGCACAACTTCATTACGATCATGCGCGAGTACTGCGACGCGATGTTAAGGAGCGTGGAAGAGGATGTGCCACAGGCTTTAATGTGAGACAAACTTGCGATGATGGATCCGAAAAATGTTTTGCATTGTGTGAGCCACATGAGAAGCGCTCTAACCACACATCATAAGTCAGGAACATCCTACATTATTAGAGTACTTAGTACTTAGTCGCATATTTATTTGATTAATCCGGGCTAGTCATGGAGCCTCTTGCTGTGAGCACGAGTTAAGCCATGTGGTAATGGAAAAATTTATGATGTAACTTTTGTATTGTTGGATCTACCTCGTAAGGAGTTATAAACCTCTAATAGTTTATTTATTGATTTTCCTCTGATTAATAACCCCTGTTTGTGGTTTTGAAATCCATAATGTTTCATGATCATAATCATATTATGCTCATTATATATGAGTATGCTCTTGTAATAATGATTTAAGTGGTTTTATGTGTTGTTTCCTCAACGAAGAGGAAAACTCTGGTGTAGTTCCTAATAGTAGTACTTCCTTTGCGGAAAATTATCTGTAATTATGATGGCCACGCGCCCCTGTTATCGAGGACTGTGCAGCCCGAATGTCCAGGTTCTTTTCTTTCGAAGAAGAAACCCTGTAAAATTTCGTGACTGGTTACCTTGGTTTTTGATAACTATTCCAATTAGCGCATTTTTTGTCAAATTTGGTGTTTGAGCACCGTGTTGAAAAACTTATGTGCAGTAAATTCTATGATTGTATTGTGTCCCGCGTGAAGATGCAGCTGGCAATACCCTCTTTTAAACCTTAAGTGTGGTTTTTGACTATGAGTATTACTATCCGGGTTGTAGCCTGTGACGTGTCATTTGTTGTCCGCACAATATGTCCATGCATTCTGGTTATAGTGTACTTACTGGTGAGATCGGGTGTTGTACGACTGTCTCCAGTAGGGAATACATAGAAGCATCGTATTTTATTCACAGAAAAGCATGAACTGTTGTCCTTCTGAGCAATAAATTCCATAAGAGCCTCCAAAATGTTTTTTTTCTGTTTTTGATATAATGTATACAATTTTCCTGGATCGATTGGTAAAATGTACAAGGGGAGCGTGCTTTTTCCAAGCGTAATTCTAGATTACTGAGAATTCTACACACCTGTGCCTGTCAGGTTCTCATTGTCTTAAACAAAAGACGAGTAACCACCCTTCCTCAGTCCAACTGATTATTTCCTTATCAAGGTCCCGCCCTGAGCGAACATCACGATCTTAATTGTCCTTGTGCGGGTACGCCTTCTGTTCAACTAAATCTTGAAAACTTTATGGTACATTAAATGGAATCACCTTTTAGAGTTTTATAGACAACTGATTCACGATACGTGAGTGTATTTAATAATCCACACTTTAGATGAGAGCTCGAGCAGTATAGCGGGTCACTTATATCAAACTCTATCAATCCAGAATGTTTAAAAGTCGTCCACATGCGGAGTTGAACGCTGATGGTACACCTTGACCTTGTAAGTAAAGGTGTTTCTACCATTACCACACTAGATCCCCTGAGATTAAACAATACACCATACTTGTCCATTTCAATTTCTCTAACACTCAATCGTTCATGTTGCCCTTATTGGCTTTTCTCTTATCTTCAGCTTTGTAATCTTTTTTCTTCCATTCCGAAGTTTTTCCTCTACCTCAAGCGAGGACAGAGCTTTTTTTTCTCCTCAGCAGCAGTCTTGGAGCAGGCAAGCTTCTAATTTTTTTTTCCTTCTATATGAAGTTTTCATCTCTCCTCAGCAGCAGCTTCTAATTTTTGTTCTTCTTTCTATTTTGAAGTTTCTCTCTCTTCAAGCCAGACAGCTTTTTTCTATGCTCACTCAGCAGCAGTTATTTTTTCTCCCTCCTCAGCTGGCATCAGTGCAATCTGGAAATTCTCGCATCTTATTTTCTTTTGTTCAATTTCTGCTTTCCCATTTTTAATCTCATCTTTTTGTTTTTTTCTCTTCTGAATTTTTAATGCAAATGGCAAAATTGAGCAGATGAATTATTTCCTTCCAATTCTTTAGCCAGACTTTACGCAAGTGTTTAACCCTTTTGCTAGGATAAAGGTAATCTAAAGTTAGCACCATCCTGGTCCTTATGAAATCAGTAAATTCTGAAAAAGTAAATAAATTTCTTCCCTTACCCACTTTAATGGGAAGACAAAGTCTGGTACTATAGACCTATATACTCACATTCATTTTATTTCACACTCTCTTAGTTCTTAGTCCAAAGACCTTATATGGTTATCTTGTTTTATAATGAAAGAAGATGATCATTTTGAGTACCCTGTGGAAAATAATATCTTCCTATCCCAATCACTCTGTGTGAGGAGAACTAGATCCTTTGATACAGGTTCTTGGTATACTTCCTGTGTGACATAATAATAATAATATAAAAGTACTTCTGGCCTTTAACTATCATCAATAAAGTGTGTATTCAAATATACCTCATATTATTCTGTCACACCAAAAGAGATTACCTAACAATGACAAACAAGGTAAAGACAATATGAGAACACTTGCAGCAATCCAAATTAATTAAATATAAGGAAAACCTGAAGTAAGTAAAATAATCACAGAATCTGTGATGATAAATGCAATGGACTAAGCAAAATCAAATTGACGTGTTAACAGTGTATAAACATAAGGGTGTAGAGAACTGAATGAAAAGGGAAAGATAAGACCAACAAATTCAAATCAAATCAAAACGAACACTATATATAAACAGTGAAAAAATATATTACAAAAAAGCAACAATAGTGGACAGTTTTCGATACAACTAACAGAGATTATTGCAACAAGAGTGTCGAATGCAAATTTCACTTAAGAAAATTTTTCCCCTACAGAACCACTAAGTAACAGAGACCCAAAAGTTTACTCGGTAATTTCCTTGTCCTATGTCAACCTCACCATAAACCCTGCCTCACGGACCATAAAACCAAATAACATGTATCATAAGATAACATATAAAACATAAATGCTACAGTAGTATATATAAAATAGATGAGAATGTGTATGCGGTTGTGAAAGATGGTTGTTGTAAAGTAATGGCTCAGCTTTTTACAATTAATGGGTACATGTCTTTTAATAGACAGAACAAATAACTGCCAACATTTTAATATCAATCTTAAGAATTCTTATGATTTATCTTATTATACACTGTAGTCAAGGATTTTTTTTGACGCATCATTAGGAATGATTTTTTTAGTTTTGGTCAAATCATAACTGCCTGCCACTCCGCCAAAGGAGCATTTTAGGTCTCTTCAACACAATCGGACATTGTCCAAGGTCCCTGCGCTGTCCACGTTGCCATACATCCTCAAGTTTCATTCCATGTACTCCTCATACATTGTTACAACCTCTGTTTTGTCCGAACTCCTCGTTCGTCCATGTTACTGTGCTATCTGTGGTCTTCTCTGCCATCGCCTCTCTGATGCCCTGCGCGTGTTCCAGAACATAGAGGTACTAGCCTATTAGGTAAATGCTATCCAACGAGGTTTTCCTCATGTGTGTTTCCCTTATCCATCTCCATCGTCTATTCTTTCTCATTCGTCTTTTTCCACAGGCACTTGTGTCTATGTTGCATTGTCATGCAGTTTCTAATGCGTTGGGTAACCTTGTCTATTACCAATTTTTACAATCCCCATCCTATTCTACGCAGAATGCAGCCCTTTTATGAAAGTCTTGTAGCTTTTGGTTGGTTTTTAGTGCCTTTTGGTTGTGTCGTCCGTGCCACATCGTCATCAGAGCCCATTACAAATAGAACGTGGGACTTCACATTTGAGTTGAAGAAGATTCTATATTTATCCGTGTTGGATCTTATTTTCATTCTTGATCTTCTCAAATATTTCCCCCAATGCAATGAAAGCCTCCTCATTGCCATTTTGTAAATCCTTATTTTATGATATCGCTAGTGGTTTCCCTTCCAACTTGTGTCTATCATATTACAGCCAAGATAGCGTTATATGATGTCCTAACATCTTTGGGTATGGTGTTTTCTTCTTCAAGTTCCAACACCCTATTGAAGCTATTACGCTGCATTTATTTCTCATTATTTAAACAACACAACGCAAAACCAGAAAGTTCCAAAGCCAAGACTTGCTCAATAATGTGTTACACAGAAGACAAACAAAGAAGTAAAAAGAAGATAATCCAACAAGAGCACAAGAGGTAAGTAAATTAGCTGAGTGAGTTTGTGGCAAGAGAAGGCAGAAGATGCTTGCCAGTGCAGCCAAAAGGATGAATATGAGAGAACCTGTATAGCAGGCACAAATGAAGTTAAACGAGGTGAAATACAGAGCAAACAATTATGTTCTCATAAAAGAAACAAGATATGGGAAACTGCTACAGCAATAAACAAGAGCAAATGGAAGATGGTGTACCAGAATAATTTTGGGCTGACCTTTGTCAATAGACCAGCTCCACAAAAACCCGCTGGTACAATCCATTCCGTAGCAGGGTAAGAATAGATCTAACGGATAATTAAACGGTGACAAAAGACCCAACGAATGGAAGGAAATAAAGAAAGTCGTCAGTTAAGAGCTACTTTTTCATAATATGTAGCATTGTAAAGAGCGTCTTGAGCCTGAATGGCATTCCCATCAGAGATTGATCCAATTCACAACCAGATTTATCGACACGGCTACAGAGATTTTATATAAATACTACTTGGGTAAAAATCTCTTGGGTGAAAAGGAAGAAGTAATACCAGCAGTAATGGAAGGTAAGGGATATTCATGTTGTATAAGTTGTCCTAAGAGATTGATTCTAGAAAATGTTACACAGAGTGCACAAATTATAGAAGGAATAATTGTTTACTCATCTAGTTGCCACGCGGAGGACAAGATTAAATCAGGATTATCCTTGAGAGATTTAAAAGAGTTCCGATAAGGACAAAGACGATTGAGAGATAGAACAAGCAGGTGTTTTCCGACAAAACAGATCAATGTTACGGATGCAGCCAGACATTGAGCCACTTTGAGCGGTTTGATAATAATAGGAGCTTGTGTAAACAAAGTCTGGAATGTGGGAATATAAAAACTGCAGAGTGCACCACTAATACATCGGATGATTTGTTGACTATGAAAAGGCGCATATCTTGTTGTGTGACAGTGTTAGACATCAGTAGGAATTACCACTTCTGATGACTTTGAGTGAAATTGTGAGTGAGGCATTATGGGAGTTTTTCCCCTGAATTTTATCATTAAATTTAGATAAAGAAAACAAATGAAGACATGACATGCAGAGTTGTTTCATGAAAGGACAGCTTACATGAAACCAATTTGGGATAAGAACAGGAGTGGCGCGACAGGGATGCCCTCTTGATCTCCAAGTTTTAGATTATTCTTGTGTGTGCTAGGCAAAATAATATATGGGCTTTATGGAGATGCCAGACGTGACAACACCACAACAGAAACAGGGAATCCAGTGGACCTCTGACTTAAGCAGTTGTGACTGGATCTGGTGATAGTGCTTATGCCTGATGACATGCTCTTCTTGTGTTCCCATAAGCCGTAAAATTCTGAATGCAAGGACGAAGATATGTGAAAAAGACCGTCGAATGATAGATGGTCAGCATAGCCAATTGGGTCAGAAAAATACACAAGGGAAAATGACTAAAAATTCTAAATGAGAATTATTTACGTAAGAATCCAGTTCTGTGTGAAGAATCTGTGCACTATTTATGTTCAAGCCACACTGCAAACACAAACAAAAACAGTTTATTGGCCCATCGGCAGAGTATGTAGCGATCTCTGTAAGTTTACCTGCTATTGACAGGAAAACAATTGCCCCAGTAAACTCACAAAAATGTTCACCAGATGTTCGCATGTACCGCTGATTTACTAGGGGCTTCTTGCCTGAGTTTCCTGCTCGGATAGTGACAGGTGTCATGGTCAGAACGCTCGACCTGTAATAGGTTTGTACATGTCAACTTGTACATCGAAGTGGTAATATACTTGTCGTAATATGGCCTTCATGGAATGTGTGCTGGTTACCAATAACGCCCAAGGAACTCTGCCTACCGACTGTTGAAAGGTTTGGTCATATTTAATTCGGGGTCGTTTACGCTGTCGAGAAGATGCGACCGACAGGAGAAGAGGATCCGTTCTTCTGACATATCTTGTGTTATACCATTATTCTGTTTTTTGTTTTGTCATAATTGATATCAATCCGGTCGCATGTTTGACAACCCGAAGGGCTTGAGTGTCCATGAGTATATCGCGATATTGTGGAATTGGTATCTGTTGTATGTGGGTGTAGGTTGGTACCCAGCTTTCTAGATATTAGAACAGTAACGTTAGGTGTACACTCACACCACTTCTTACATGCAAGTCCAATGATGAAGACTGGAAACTAAACAGCCTGACATTTCACCTATGTTAATAAAGTGACGGGCAACACATCTGGTGACAGCACGTGTGAACATAGTCATAGGAAACATGTACTGAGCATGTAAACATACATTAGGCATTTGAAATATAGATCATATTTTCCAATATGCAAGCATTGCAAAAATGAAGGGGGGCCGTATAATAAGTTGTAAATCATTTCAATGTTTCTCTGTGGCGAGTACATAAATATGCCACTATCCCCAGAACTTGACTGAGAACGCCTCAGTGGGATCTGTTAGGGTGTTGTTAAACATATAAAGAGTTTACTGGACGAACTTTTTCCCTTTGGCTGAAGTTCTGCCAGCGGCATGAATAGTTCAAAAGTGTTTAATGTAACAAAGTTTAAAACCACATAAAGGGGTTTTCCATAATAATAATATTCTCCATAACACTAGGTCCCGATAAATAAGTTTTGATATATACTGTTCTCTTGACGCAGTTGAATCCCCATAACGGATGACAAGAAGTACAAGATGGCTAACCCATTCCTGAGTTTTCGCTCACCAAGCTCACTCCCAGGAAAGAAGGTGAATAATGAGATAGCCAAAGTGTTAATAATCACAAAATTTGAATATCAATAATTCATAGAGGTTTTCCCTACTGCGTTGCCACATTCATACAGGGTTGCTCCTTGTTAGACAAAAGCTCAGTACTTTGCGTGGGAAACCTGTCCATCTTACAACTGGTGTATATATCATAAACGAACCAATGAATGGCTCGAAACACGAGTGTCCATCCTAGTGTCTAAGGCCAAATAGAGATCATCAAAAAGAAGGTTCTTGGGTCTTTATTTACACTGGAGTCCGAATTTATAAAAGCAATGTGCACTGGAGTGAGACAAATCTCTTGACAATAATGAATCAGGTCGTCGAGTAGAGCAAGCTATCCAGTCCTTCTGAAAATCATGTCACAAACCACGATATCAAAACTTTAAAAGGAACCAGCCCCAAAAAATAACACAAACGGCCATTCTCATCTCGGCGTGTTTGGTACTGAGATCATCATTCGTTCGCCTTCCGTTATAGTCAACGTAATAACCGTGCGGCCCCAGAGTTCCGTCACAATGAAAAATACTTTGTATCCCGTTTACCTAAACATGACGAAGATATACAATATAAGAGCTAGTAAACTCTAGCCATAGGACAGAGTAAGTAGCACAATAATGAATTCAGGCCATAAACATTCTAAACAAAAATCAATTCTATTTCTCCCTTGGCCCGTATCAAATATGAGAATATTGAGACATAAAATTCGTTGTATATTCAGTAACGCTAAAACAATATTCAAAGGGAGAATCATCCCAACAATAATCAATGAATGGTATAAACCTAATGCATTGTTGTAGTTTAAATGTATCTACTTACAAGAAAAGCGTTTTCGTAAACACGTCCATTAAATACAAATATAATAAATTTTTACCATATTAAAAATAGTAGCATACCAAGGAAAAACTGAATGGTAATGCCTCACTGGGAATGTAATTTCTTGTATCGTCACACAATTCCCAGTACAAAAGAAGGAGGGGGAAGGACATACACAGAATATGAGCGCAACATGCCACCTTATATTGCCGATGTAATGCCAGGTGGAATTAATCAGCATCACGTGAGATTGATAACAGAATATTTCCCCCGTAGGTACTACTGCTGACCGGTAGATCCCTAGTTGTGGTGTTTTTAATGGGTATTCTATTTACACTCATCTTCCTCCATATACTTGACTGGGCAGATACTGTGTCCTGAACTGCCAATAGGTCCGAGTGTAGTACACGTACCCAGAGTCCTCTTATTGTGTGAGTTAATTGGTACAATTGCATAACCAGAAAGCCTGAGCCGTCTGACTGGTGACCTAACGTTGCACGGCTGTTCTAGTGTCATACCCTGTCCTAATTATGTTCCTTTCCCTTTTGAGAGTCTGGATTTGTACTTGTAGTCCAGAGGCTTCTTCTCTCAAAGGGTGTTTTAGAGTTTCTTGCGACAACTGGTTAGGGGGCTGGTGTCCAACTACTCAGTCATGTCCTGAAGGTTTGTCTACGGAAATCGTTTATGGCCTTGGTTAGGATGAGCCGAGCTATGCTTATTCATTGGGTACGCCCCATTTCTAGGTTTTTTGGAATGCTGTCTTCATTGGTGCTGTGCATTATGCCCCGCCTAATACATATGGTGGAACTTTATCCCCTGCCTGTGTTAGCACTGGTTTCGTAATTCTCTGCGTTCTCGCAGTTGCGTTGTATCCTGCCCCATTTTATCTTTTGTGCTCTCCATCTTCCTCCACTAAATGCGTGTAGATTTCATTGGCCCCCATGTAGATTACCCTAGATCGCCCTGGGGTTTTGTGCAACCTTTATCTACTTTGTGTAAGGGTGGTGTTATAGAGTGCTGACAGCCACGCATTGATGGTGACACCAATATTCCAGGTGTGGTCTGTATGCCCTGCAGGTAAACGTTTACTGAAGTAGCTTGATTCCCGCTGGGCTCCCCATGTGTGGTTCCACTTAGTTTACTCTGAGTGATGGCTTATGAACTTCCTCCTGGCCTTTGATTGCTGTCCGTTAGTATTGAGGTTGTTATTTTCTGCTTGCCATGTCAGTAGCCTATCGATCGTGAATGTAACAGCCGATGCGATAGGTCATTTTGGGGTGGAGGGGTTAATGTTGTTATCATCTATGTCATCTTCAGGAGCTCGTTCATTTAATCTTGGATGACACCAGCTTTATTTGTGGTTTTTTGCTGGGAGTATAGTGTGACGAGAGCGTAGTGCTGTGCACATGTGTGCGAGTGGGATGAGGTTTGTTGGTCTGTGTAGAGACGTTTCTGACACAGGCGCACGGGGTCCTGAGGGATTGATTTGCCCAGCTATCGGGTTATCAATGCGATACTATAGCTTCTATGTAGGGGGTTGTTTATAGTGTGGTGGTGGGGGCCACTGGTTGTCGATGCTCAGTCTGTGGCACCACTTGTTAAGATTGCCATTTTGCATCAGCGTACATATTGTCTGCGGGTGATTTCAATGTCAATTGTGGGTTTGTTGAGTCATGCAACCAGGTCGGTCTATGATTTGGGTAACTTAGGTGAAAATGTGTTATAGCTACGGGTTGAGATCAGTGGAACCCCCTCCCTGTTAGTTGGCCTCCATATGACGTAGTGTAAATGTAACTTACTGGTCTGAGCGTTTGATTCTATTGTGGATAGGCTTGAGCGGGTGCTCTTTCCTCGTTAGGGATAGAGACAATACTCCCGCTTTGTCACGGTAACGCTCGGATTTTTTTTAGACATGGTTGCTTACCATTCGGCTCTACACGGTGGGGTGCCGGGCATTTTCTTCAGAATTGTGCTTTAATCGTGGAGCGTCTTTTTCCAGGCGGTCTTCTGGTCAAATGCGGGTTCGGGCTTATAGTCTATCAATTAGCAATGGCTGCATGGTTGTCGACGTCGGAATTTCTTTAGACATCTTAGGAAACTGTCCTACGGAGTTTCCCGATCACATGTCGATCTTAGGGAAAGGTAGAACTGGAGAAGTTGACCTGGATGCACTTCGGTAAGAAGCGTGCATGGTGCCGTAAATGGCACCTGAGCTTGTTGTCGTCAGCAAGTGGAGGTTTTTCACTGGGGGGGACTTTTCAAGGTAGACGTCACCAGGTCAGGCCTTGAGGTTTATGATTGATGTGGTTGGGAGGATTGGGGGGCGGCAGGAGGGGGGGGTACAGCTGGTTGTAAAATGCTGTGATGGGAGGGTGGGACTGTTAGCATGTAGGTCAGAGTGATAAGACAGGGGGGGGGTGGGGGGGAATAAGGGGTGGGGGGTTGTTTTTAGTGTCATGTTGGGGCTAACACACGAGAATGCGGGGTACCCGGCTGGGGTGTAGAGGCTGTTATGGGGGGGGCGTTGGATCCTGTAGGATTACCGCAACGCTATCCTGATATATTGCTAGAAGATCTTGCATCAGCTTATGTTTTGTATCTGCTGCTGTTCCCAATGTTTCTTAATCATATTACATTGGTGACGACTCGCAAAAGAATCAACTTTGGCTGGCGACTGTTCAGCATTTTCAAATTTTTATTATTGCAAGGGCTCCAGTTTCTCTGACTGTCTGGTTATGGTTCCCATCTGCGCAGGTTAGTGGATGTGGTGGTTTGTGTTGGGGGGGTGTGTTGGGGGGGGGGGTGGGGGGTTGGGGGGGGGGGGGGGTGGTTTCCTGGGGGGGGGGGGGACCTTATTGGGGGGGGTCTGTGTTGTGCGCGTGGGGTTTAGGGGATTGTTTGTGTTGTTGGGTCTGTTAGTTGAGGGGGGGGTTGGGATATTGTGCATTGCTGTCTTTGGGTTGGTTTGGGGGGGGTGTGTTTTTGGTTAAATCTGGGGGGGCGGTTATACATATTCCGTAATTCTGTTATTGTCTTTTATTCGGGTGGTGGTCGGCAGTTGTGTTGTGTGGCTGTTTATCTAGTTGGGGGGTGGGCTTTTATTGTGGGTTGTTAAATGCAGCTGTTGGTGGGGTGGGGGTTTAGTTAACTTAGATAATTATATTAGGTCTTGGGGAGTTTGGTGGGTTATAGGTTGGGGGTGGGTGGGATTTCTATGGTGCGGGTGCGGGACGTTGTCGTATGAGAATAGGTGGGGTCCATTTTGGGGCTTTGGTATTTATATTGGTGGGGGGGGGGCTGCGATTAGGGGGGGGTGGGATTAAAACGGGTATATGAGTACGATGGGCTTTGAGTATAGAATATAAAATATATGCGTTAAATAAATAAAATATTGGTGGCTAATGAAAATGTAGATAACGAATAATAAATGTTTAGTTGTAGATTCTCACGACATCTATACCACATTTTGTGCATTCTAACTGATGGACTTACTGATCATGAAGGTTGATGTCTATTAAGCAAATAGTAATAGTAACTTGCAAAGTTTATCAGCTTGGTTCCTGGTTCTTTTGGCTGTACATCGAGGCTGAAGATTTCCGTTCATAGTTCAGTGGCAGGGTGCGGTGGTCAGATTCTCCCATAGTACCCTCATCATTCATTGGTGTGTTTAACCTACTTCCGCGACATAACGGGTTTCCTTGAGTATCTGTTTCGAAGTTCAAGGACTCTGTTTTCACTCCTACTCCATTGCTGTCTCGCGCCTGGCCTGCAAGGGGGGGTTTTCCCTTGGAATGTCATTGGCCGTTATGCTTATAGGCTTTGGGTAGTTATTAGTGTGAGTTCTGGCCTGGAGACATTTGTCTCTTGCCTGTCTTTCGATCAGATGGTTTATCCTACGTCGTTGGAGGGTTTTTGTGGGGGTGGAGTTGTCTGGGGTGGTCTACGTTATTCACATATGGGCGTCTGAGGGTCGGCGTGACTAGTGCTTACAGAACTGCCGGCAACGTCGTATAGGGTATTTGTTGTCTCTAACGGGGGAGTGGGGAGGTATGGGGGAGTTTGTTGTCTCATGTTGTATGAGATATGTTGTGGCGAATTCTGCTTTGAACAACGATCTGAGGGGGGGGGATGCATTATTTGAGTAGGACTTTGATGTGCTACACGTACGACAGATCTCTATGCCAGTAAACGTGTTCTCGTAGTTCTGTACAGGAGATAGGATTAGGTAGTAGTTTAGGGCGGGGTGGGAGTGTTCGAGTGTGTTGTGGGTTTTCCTGAGTCCGTTCATCCTTGTAGTCTTACGACCTAGGTTGCGATTTGAGAGCTGGGGTCATCCTTGACAAGTTGGATTTTCCGGGGGGGTCACTATTAGCTAAAGACTGCTCGTGGTCTCTGTCCTACCAATGAAGTGTTTCCCGTACAACACGTGAGCGTGCATTTCCAACCCAGTGCGTGTGAGTGCCGGCATGTGCCATGGTCTGGTATTTTATCGTAGGGTGTGTATGCTGATTGGTGTGCCATAGTGAGACCATCTTAGTGAAGAATGTATGCGTTGGTCGATTGGAACGTGGGGGGTTAGGATAGAGCCATTGTCATCCTGCCACTTTTTTCTAAGGCGCATCACCTCTTCCTGTCCATTGTGGATTCATGATGTCCCCAGCTCTGTGATTGGGCTGTTGGTAAGTCTCCGCACGCACAATCATGAGTCTTTATTGGTGTCTGTGGATGAGTGTCTAGTGGGCCAGTGTGAAGTTTATCATCTCAGGGGAAGTCAATACGTATTCTCGAAAACAGTATTGATTTTTGATGCGAGGGGGGGGGATTCCTGTACGCGATTCATTGTCCGCAGGATAAGAGTAGTGAGAAGCAATCTGGTCTACTTGCGTCTTAGTCCCGACCTTGGCCATACGGGCAATATATGGTTTTGTACAAGAGCAGACAACTGCACGTGAGTTGGATTGAATGGGGGGGGGGGGGGGAGAACGAGAGTCAAGTATATCCACTCTCTTTCTCTCGGGGCTTCCCTATATTACGTTCGAGGGATGTGTGATATGACGTGTGTAGCACTGTGGTACAGGGGGGGGCGGGTAGATATTATGAAGAGTGCTATTACTTTTGATGGTTGAGGTGTGCGTGTAATTCCTTGCAAGCAGCATACCATATTTACATATGCTCAGTTATATATACATGGGGGACTAGTATTGGTTCGTGGGTCACTTAGTTTTTTACCCTATGTGCATGTGTAGATGTCCAACTTTTTTTGTACGGTTTTGTAGCTAATTGCATACTTGTTCAAATCAGATGCATCCTATTTGTCATTATTTTACTGGAGTTTAGGCATCTGGTGGAGTGGCTGGATGGGTTTTGGCTTGTGGCATGGTGTGGGGGGTTCTAGGATCCAACATGCCTGGTATGTCCAATTAAGCGCCTGGTCTCGCCTTGCGATCCAGGGCCAGGTGTGGTGCAACATTGAGAAGTGACCCCCAGTATGAAGTGGTGGTTGGACTCCTGGTCGTGGCCATGGATATGGTCCGGCACTGACAACTCTGTGGTTGACCGTCACAGTGCGATTTCCTCCAAAAACGTTCATGGCTACGTTGGAGCCTGTATATATAGACATTTGTCCATGTGCGCGTAGTTGCGTTTCACTCACGACATTGGATTGCTTGGTGTTTGGTGGGGCGCTTGTGGCTTGTATGCCGTCCGTCATTCATTCCACCATATGACTTCAAGGGCAGACTGTGGCGTCTTTGCTCTTGTAGTATGATGAACCTTGCTAGTGCTATGGATTTTTTTATTCGCGTGGCCAGTGATCTAGAATTGGCTGTACTTGAGACCCCATTCTAATTCCACGTCAGGGAGCTTGCCTCGATGTGGGTCCCCTTTGTACTAGTGACTTGTTTACCAATGAACAGACGCTTATTGTAAGTTGCATTTTAAATTTTTTTGTCTCGAGGCCGGCTGATATTAGGGTTATTTTGTACTGGGAATTTTTTTTAAAACGAGCTCATTCATGCCGTACTCTGCCTTATGATGTTTATTAAATAGCCTTGAGAGTATATATGAGTGCCTTGATATGGTACCATCTCATCATTGTGTCCTAAGTGATTGAACAATTTTTAAATGTTTTAATTTTGTTGCTGTCATGGTCTCTAGTAAAAATAAGCATATCTGAAGTTGTCAATGTATGTTCTGTTTTGCTCATCAAAAACAGCCATTAACTGCAGGACATTCTCTTCGGCCATCTTATTGCCCTTCACTTTACGTGATTTATATAATTAACTACGAATATTTTTTCTATAGGTTTTCTCAGTTACATAAACTAAGAGAGAGGTGAGAGAGTTGGAGAGTAGAGAGTAGAGAGAGAGGAAGAGAGAAGAGATGAGAAGACGAGAGGATATAGAGAGAGAGAGAGAAGAAGAGAAGACGTTTGATATTGCATCCTTACGTACATTATTGAAAAGATTCACACCAGATAACGTTTACAAAACTTGATGAAATTATATTTTAGGTTTTGTATTTAACCCATCAATGCATATTACAAGTAAGAAGTTAATTGCGAGTCGGATTGGATAAAAAAGGTAAGGTGACTCCCTGTCTCTAATTCTAAAGGTTTCCGCTTTCGGTTCCCCAGATACAGGGATATAATTTTTGAATTGATATTTTTTCAGAACCAGTGGGTACAAATGATGTCATACACCCCTGAAACTCTGGGTAGAGCAAGGCCGTTCTCGGAGTGGGAAGGGCCCCGAAGAATAGGTTCCCGTTAAAAAATCCCTCTGCAAGTCTTTGAGAAATACGTTAAAATACTGTGGGCCATTGCGTCCTGCTGCAGCAATGGGAAAACATTGGGTACAAAAATTATGAAAACCAGAAAACCTCCTGCCGCCAGTCCACATAATATTTATAGACTGTTCTAGGTGATCCCTGTATACACACATTGCTATCCTCGCCAGAGCCTAACGGAGGTTCGTATTCACTGTGCTGAACATTCTTTGTTGATCTAGAGTGTATGGAGGATACGGAGCACAGATACAAGAGTTTTTATGTATGTGATCAAAGGAAGGAGATCTGGAGCACTTATAGAGTTGATATTAGTGTGATGATCTAAGGTTAGTGGAGGGATCGGGAGGCCACATGATAGAATACTATTAGTTATGTGATGCATAAGCGCAATAGAATCTGATCAGCCAAGAACTGAGTATTGAGCTTGACCTTGATGCTCGAAAAATAGGAGAGACGGAGTCAAGCTGGATTAGCAGTGTGTGTGTTAGTTGTGATCTAAGTTGAGATCGACAGCAACCCAATAGAGAAGAAGACACTGGTGTGGATCTAGGTAGGTCGTAGATCGATGACGCAGCACTGAGACAAATTGTTAGTATGCCGTGCCTCGTAAGGAAAGCGAAAGATCGAAAGAATGTACCGCTCCACCGTACGCACTTGGTTAGTATCATAAGCTAAGCAGGTTCTTATTAACCAAATATCCAAACACTATGAGTTGCATAAACTTGTTTTATATACGACGGTACTTATGCGGTATCATGTTTTTTTTTAATATGAACTATTGTCTCCCTCACTACCCCCGCCATATTCTACCCATCTGCTTGCTCACAGTGGTCCTCATTCATCATTGACCAGTGACTTCAGGTCGTTTTAGACACTGCTTTTTCAGCTACCATAACACGCGCAGATGGACCCTGCAGAGTAATGTTATGTCAAGGGTAAGGCATGAAAGTGCAGTCTCCATGTTTAGATCAGAGCCTCGAGGCGGTTACCGACGTAGTTCACAGAGTCGGCAACAGATTGGTTTAATCTGTTGCTTTCATTTCTGAGTATATATATAAGGTATTCTAATTGTATATATATTATATATAAATTAATATATGGTATATATTGATATAATATTTATATATATATAAATATATTTATATATTATTATAATATACCACACACTCACACATAGGGATGACTGTCAGCCTTGCGTGCTAAGACCCCCCATCCTGCCCCCCCAAACCTGGGAGGAACCTGGAGTAGCCAATGCCATAGTCACATGATGTAGAATCCCCCCTACCCGTGCGTGCCAGACTTGGTAGAGACTGCTTGCCAGGAGTATCATTACTTTACATTGCCGTTAGAAAAAAGAACAGCCATAAGAACCTTGCAATGCTTCATTACAGCATAACTGCAATGCTATGTGAACTCCATTAAGGAGAAAACGACGAAAAGAAAAGCGACCCAATGCCAAAAGCTTCCTCTGGGCGAGCAAAACCTTTGGAAGCAGAAGATTGCAAAAGGCACTGAACTCACCAAGAAACTGATATGTAATGGAATCACCATCACGAGGAATGGATCAACGACGGTTGCCGCCCTGACTTGAGTAAAGTGGAGAAGGGATGGTCCCTTTTTTGCCAGGGCCCTACAAGACGCCACCAGACGTGATGGTCACTGATTGCTTTGTCAGTCAGTGGCATTGGACCTTAGAAAGAAGGAAAACAAAAATTAAGCTTCATCTGTCTTCCGTGCGACACGTTTACCAAATACTATACAGGTAATCTATGTAAATGTCATAACAAATCATAGGCGATCGCATGTATTTGTTTACGGCATGTGCCCCACAGGAAGCTGAACGGTACTGGAATTGTAACAGAGAAAATAATATGTTTCCACAATGCACGAAATGCATAAGATATTCTACCAGTAAAGTACTATACAAGAAAATACACTCAACCCCCACCCCTCCTCCCCCCCCTCCTCCCCCCCCCCCCTCCCCCCCCCCCCCCCCTATCCCCCCCCCCCCCTATCCCCCCCCCCCCCCCCCCCCCTTCCCCCCCCCCCCCCCCTTTTGCGCGAATTCCATTCGCTCGAATTTGAATAAGCGCGAGCTATCTTTCACACCGTTATTTTTTTGTTCGCAAACTAAATTCAGTTATACGCGAGATGAATATTGCGATTGGTAATACTATGCAAACCTTGATTTGTATTATTAAAAAAAAAATAAAAATAAAAGTATTGCACGGTAATGCAATGAAATGATTACGCTGATTTGTAAGCATCTTTTAAATCACACATATAAAAGCTAAAGGGCCGGAGCACGTGTCTGACCGGAGTGGGGGTGGGAACGGACCTCATTCGATGATCATTTTACTTAGTATTGAAATACTGTTGATAGATTTTACTTTTGTTACGTTATGTTGTACATAGAGCATTTCTAGTTAAAATGTAAGAGGTATAACAACAGAGAATTCCAATATTAGAATATTAGTTATTTATTTTTGTATTACATGTATTATAGTTTTATG
Organism: Oreohelix idahoensis; assembly: GCA_024509875.1. Taxonomy (NCBI): domain Eukaryota; kingdom Metazoa; phylum Mollusca; class Gastropoda; order Stylommatophora; family Oreohelicidae; genus Oreohelix; species Oreohelix idahoensis. The sequence goes on along the minus strand of JAMPIV010006960.1, from coordinate 258,816 downwards.
TGTTTCTTTTTCTGAGTGCCTGTCTTGAGTGTATAATATTTTAGAGTATATGTCGAGTAAGACAAATTGAGTGAACTGCAAGATTTATAGAGAAAACATAGATAATGTGTGAAATTAGGGAGAACTTAAGACGACCTGGTACGAGGTCTTTTAACGCTATCACTCTTTCCAAGCCCACAACTCAATTATGTAGTCTTATCACCCGCTCTCTCTTCTTTCTCACAGACGATAGAGAAATAGTAAGAGCTTAAATAGGTAAGGGTGAAGATCTTGAACAGCGCAATAACAAAAGGTTAAAATTTATTAAAGTTCTCGTTAGCTTGTATAGAAGAAAAGAATAAATAAAATCTCAGCAAACGATAACTGATCAAATAACAAAGTTAACAATTACATCAATTCATACATCAAGGGAAAAAAAAAACCAACTAGTAGGCCCCGACAGGGAAAATAAACAGAGTTAACAATCCTTCCGCTATTGTGGAAAAATACAAAATAACTTAAGTCAGTGTCTTTATGTCTCTGCTCATAGCTGAGGATACTTTATAAATCCACTGAAGACGCTATCCATGCCCGTGTTCACACACACACAAAATAAAAAAACCCAAGATAGGCTGTAGATGAACTCTTTCTATATTTTGACCACTAATACACGCAGAGTCCATACTGACCAGTAGACATAACAAATCGAGGTCAACCCAGGGCAACTTTCTGTTTTGGCGCTCTCATCCGGCACGGCGTATTATAACAGGCGTGCCTCGTATATGGTACTCGATGCGTAATCCGGTTGGGTCTGGTTTGAGACCTTTTGTTAGAACTGCGTACTCCGTTTAAGAACACAGTAAGATAATTTCAATTAAGCTGGCGATGATGTGTTGATGGACATGCTGGATGCCACTAAGCTCTGACTTGTACTAAATAGGCGAATAGGAAACCACTACTGCACAATACGTGACGTCAGGCTGCGGTCGCAGGTTCTACATTGCAATAGAATTGATATTCTTGTAGTTTTCTACCTGTTTAACGGGTTTATGCGAAGTGGGTATAGTTGCCAGGCAATTTGACACTCGTCTTGCTGCAAACCGTTAGACTGGAGGGAGAATTTATGCGTTCCCTCAGCTTGTGTTTGTAGTCAGCTGTTTTAGCAGTGGGGGTACCTGGAACTAAGACCAAACATACACCCATTATCTCAAGCAAAATAAAATCATAACTTTAATGTTATACTACAGTATTTGTTTCATTATTGATAGGCACGTCTCTGTGCTGTCTCTTTCCACGCGAGTTGTCCTCCTGTTAATTCCACAATATCAATTCTCAACATGCATCCAACATAGGCTAATATATTATGTACATACATGTACATCCGAGCATTTGCTCTGACCCCCCCAAAAAATCGACTCAATGTCCTCTTCCAACTCAACATATGGGTTGTCCAACCATGTGGTCCCCGTTGAGAGGATGTACTATTTAGTTTACATTATTACGTGAATATAAGCACTAGATACATTACACACTTAAACTGTTTGCGCCCCGTGTTGTCGATTCACAAAAAACGGAAAGTAATAACCTCCCAGAATGGCATACATACAAGTGCAATGTTTATGCTATTATGATACATTGTGACTTTACATAGGACATAATTCTTTCGCTAACCAGTGGTTAACTTTCTAGACTACCTTGTAAGTTAGATCTGAACTATCCAGTAGCCATTCCCTGGTTCCACACCTTGCATGAGAAGTTCCTCCCAAAAATAAAATAACTGCCTCCCATACATTCAGTTGTTATAGCGGACACACGTCACTAGTCAGATTCATATGAATAATATACACAACTGTAGTTTCCCAAATGTAATGTTAGCTCAAGCACCATTTAACCCATTGTAAACACTAACAAAACTATGAGGCTCTAAACAGATTAAGCAGCTGTTAGCTTAGGCTGTTGACCGCGCTACATTGGCACTGAATAAATTACTGAGGAGTTGTCAGAGAAAAAAAACCCGCAAGTCACTGCTATCAGTTATATGTACACTAATAACTAAGCATATATGATATGACAAATGTCAGTTCACCCCGAGATACCATCATGTTAAGCGACATGGTAGAATCTTATGCTCACAATTGCCTGTGTCTCATTCCGTTTAATCCTCGGGTCCAGTTTGTGAACGAGTGTAAAGACAGTTGTTGTTGATTCCATCTGTTATTTTGCTGTAATACCCTGTTCAACCAAAACCCATTGAAGGGTTATAAACGGTTATATTGGGGTATATTGTGTGTTTATGACAGCTAAAATCTATCAGGCTATATAGTTCAGAAAGGAACGCTGACCTAGCCATCTGCGTTCGCGTGTTTTAAGCAGGTGTTCGGGTCGCTCCGCTTTGTAGCGTAACCCCGAGTAACATAAACATTAGTCTAGAATCCACCAAAATTCCCTGTGATTCCTAACGTTACCCAGCTTCCAAAGGGTTGACTCTCTGCGCCGCTTAACTACAAGAGATCCTATTAAAGATGCCGCCCCTGCATCGGCTAGAGTGGTCAAAACACTCTTACGTGTGAGGACATTCCCCGTGCTGGCGTCCTACAAACATGCACGCAGGTGTGTCTTATGCAATGTTATCGTGTGCTGGCGAGCGCTGGCTACTGAGGACCGAGTAATGAATTTATAATGAGGGCCAGAAACGAAATCAAAATCCAGACACGTCTGGGGGTCTGAGCGGAAAAAAATTAACAAGACTACGGCCGCGATAGAAGAATTAAAAAAGAAAACTAAAGTTTATGAAGCCGGTAAAAACAGAAACATTTAAAGAGTAAGGCCAGGAGAGGGCCTGGGACGGATTGGAAAATTCAGATTTACTGTCAAGTCACGACAGTGCCATTTAAAAACGAATAGACGTTTCGTTGTAGAAAATGTGTCACTGATACTTCTGTCTTTGTGATTATTTCAGATTACAAAACCCAGATCCCAAGATAATTTTCTTAATAGCAGCTAATTTCACCACCCCTCTGTCTGGTTAAAGATACGATTTCCTCCAGTTGTCTTGACCCTGAACACCATGTTTAAAAAAAAATATTGAACGTGCTGTTTATCCGCTGTGTAGGTGGGAGATCGTCTTAAGGATAGAGCGCGCTTTATCATTTTATAGATGTGCGTGTCAGAGCACATATATCAGCGTGTGTTTGTGACACTGTTACAGTAGGCCGTGGTCAGGGCGTTCTGTACGGGCTGTGAGGTCAAGGACTGAAGAAATCGGTTAACGTAACTGTAATCTAGAGCAACGGTTGTCAGCCAGGGTGTTTGGTGCTCACTGACGTGCCTTAATTATTTTCAAAAGTCTGGTGTGATGTAAGGTTACATAAGTTTCTCAAAGCCCGGTGTGATGGTACATGAGTTTCTCAAAGCCCGGTGTGATGGTGCATGAGTTTATCAAAGCCCAGTGTGTTGGTACATGAGTTTCTCAAAGCCCCGTGTGATGGTTCATGAGTTTCTCAGAGCCGGGTGTAAGGGTACATATGTTTCTCAAAGCCCCATGTAAGGGTACATAAGGTTCTCAAAGCCCAGTGTAAGGGTACATAAGTTTCTGAAAGCCCGGTGTAAGGGTACACGAGTTTCTCAAAGTCACGTGTAAGGGTACATACGTTTCTCAAAGCCCCGCGTAAGGGTATATAAGGTTCTCAAAGCCCAGTGTAAGGGTACATAAGGTTCTCAAAGCCTCGTGTGATGGTTCATGAGTTTCTCAGAGCCCGGTGTAAGTGTACATAAGTTTCTCAAAGCCCCGTGTAAGGATACATAAGGTTCTCAAAGCCCAGTGTAAGGGTGCATAAGGTTCTCAAAGTTCAGTTTAAGGGTACATACGTTTCTCAAAGCCCGGTGTAAGGTTACACGAGTTTCGCAAAGCCCAGTGTAAGGGTACACGAGTTTCTCAAGCCCAGTGTAAGGGTGCATAAGGTTCTCAAAGTTCAGTGTAAGGGTACATACGTTTCTCAAAGCCCGGTGTAGGGTTACACGAGTTTCTCAAAGCCCGATGTAAGGGTACACGAGTTTCTCAAAGCCCAGTGTAAGGGTACACGAGTTTCTCAAAGCCAACAGGTTCACACCAAGTTCGAAGTTTTAAAGTCTTCTTTATATTTTTTTAAGAATGTCCCAGAATTACCTTCTCCACATGTTATCAGTCTCCCGCTATCTACCTTGCCCTGGAGATTCTGCCATAAAACTGCCTTGTAATGCCGTCATCCGTGTTCCTCGATCTATGTCCCGTCCATCGCCAGTGTCTGTTTCTCACTTCTTGTCCAGTGGTACCTGTCTGGTTCTGTCCATCAGCTCCACGCTGATTGTTTCAGTATCAGTTTGTTGCACATCATGAAGGCAGCCAGCTCCATGTATACCATCATATTTGTCGCAGACATTACATTACAAGCACTCGCACAAACGCAAGGTTATGTTGAACTATTTCCCGCAGATATTACATTGAAACCTCATACACAAACGCCATGTTATATTGAACTATTTCCCGTAGATATTACATTGAAACCTCATACATAAACGCCAGGTTATGTTGAATTATTTCCCGCAGATATTACCTTGAAACCTCATACATAAACGCCAGGTTATGTTGAAATATTTCCCGCAGATATTACATTGAAACCTCATACATAAACGCCAGGTTATGTTGAACTATTTCCCGCAGATATTACATTGAAGCCTCATACATAAACGCCAGATTATGTTGAACTATTTCCCGCAGATATTACATTGAAACCTCATACAAAAACGACAGGTTATGTTGAACTATTTCCCGCAGATATTACATTGAAGCCCCATACATAAACGCCATGTTATGTTGAACTATTTCCCGCAGATATTACATTGAAACCTCATACATAAACGCCAGGTTATGTTGAACTATTTCCCGCAGATATTACATTGAAACCTCATACATAAACGCCAGGTTATGTTGAACTATTTCCCGCAGATATTACATTGAAACCTCATACGTTAACGCCATGTTATGTTGAACTATTTCCCGCAGATATTACATTGAAACCTCATACATAAACGCCAGGTTATGTTGAACTATTTCCCGCAGATATTACATTGAAACCTCATACATAAACGCCAGGTTATGTTGAACTATTTCCCGCAGATATTACATTGAAACTGTAGCGAGAGGTTTGGATGTTATGACTTACAGATATCCTGGACAAATAGGTGTATCAGCGGATACCAGGATAGTGCCAGACAAGAGACTGGTCTTATAAGTAATCCCCCCTTCTCTGAAAAGAGCAAGGGTGTATAGACATCAAAGTGGGGTCAAGCTATGTAAGTTCCCAGAGAAGATGATGATGATGAACTCTGAGTCCCTAACTGCTACCTCTCAAGATCCCACAAAGATTAATGATTAATTGTTTAGTTTGACTTGTTATCTAGGGGTAATTTTAATAAGATGATATATTAGTAATAATAATACATTTCAAAACAGAACTTAAACTTTAATAAAAGTATCAAGCAAGTCTGAATGAAAGTTATTTACAATTTAATTGTCCTGCACCGTAATATGTTCTCGGGCAGGAATACTCAAACGAAATGAAATGATATTTACAGGTCAAAATAAATAAATTGGAAATTCTTTTCCATAATTGATAATGTTCCAAGGAATAAACTAAAATACACTTTCTGTTCTTCTTGATGTTAACTTCAATATACTGTTCTGTAGGCTTTTAATAAGATAATCAATGTCCTATCTAGTTGTCATCCTTGAGAGTTTTTATTTGTTGTACATTTTACGTGTGGTGTTAATCTGGATTAGTTGTTTTGTGGACCTTAATGGTCACTTATCTTTGTCTGCTGCTGATCTTCACTTCACACGACAGGACTCCCCAACTTGCAGCTTCTGGTTATGAATTAGGAAGTACAGCTCTAAATTTATGCAGAGCTTTCGTCTCCAACAGTCTTCTTCCAGAATAGATGCAGCTTCTGGTTATGAATTAGGGAGTACAGCTCTAAATTTATGCAGAGTTTTCGTCTCCAACAGTCTTCTTCCAGAATAGATGCAGCTTCAATAGTAAGGTCGAGACAGAACCTGGAATAAAGGATAACCACATTCCATGTAGGTATCTGCTTCAGCCCACACACACACACATATACAACATCACAACTTACCCTCTTAGGTCTGGTGCTAACAGGTTGCACAGGACATATAACTTCTTTTCCTACAGCCAGTTCCATGTGAATATTCTTTGTCTATGCTTATTCTATGATAGAGTCCTTAGCCCATGATTGTCTTCCATACAATGCTTTGGTTACGTACATAATCATAAGTGACAACTTGATTACTTCATGCCAACAATTCCTGGACTCCTATCTTATTTGCATGACCAATGTGTAACTGTTGAAGAAAATACTCAAACAAACATACTAACAGACTTACACTGCTCACTTGTGCCATAATTTGCAAATATCTTATACTGTTTCCATTTCTGGTCTGTCGTATTTAAAACTATACACTTTGACAACTAGGCCAATATGGCAGCAACTGTCCTGTGGTTTCACTTCCTACACATCCCCGAACTCATGTCTGGTATACACAGGCAATTGATTAATAATAAAAACAATATATATATATATATATATATATATATATATATATATATATATATATATATATATATATATATATATATATATATATATATATATATATATATATATATATATATCTTACCATCAGGCATACAATACATAGGCTGAACCAGCCCTCAAAGGCAATCCTAAAGCCGCTTTCAGGTCAGATCGGCAAAAGAATTTGTAGTTACAGTGTTAGGTTCAGTCTGCTACGCTTGTAGTTTTTCAAATTTAGTGGCGCATTTCCTAAGTTCCCTCTTCTATATATATAGAGATTTTACCGACCAATCGGAGCAGGGTCCAAAAATATTTTAAGATTCTTACTCACAAGGGATTCCTAACCTGCTTGTACGAAGTGACTAATTTTATTTATTTTATATTACAGTTATTATTGGACAGATTTTAATTCTTTAAAGTGGTAAATAAAAGGCCAATTTATCTCTATCGTTCTATAGGTATATTCACATTTTTCTCTTTAATTGACTTACTTTTATGAGGCCGGATTTGTACCTATATATTAAGTGATCTATCAGATGTTATACTAGCTATGTATTTATTTTTATTTTATTGCTATTATTAGAGAAATAAAATAACTCCTTCCCGTCAAAAACACAGATTAGGCCCTTTCAGCTTAATCCAAAAAGTTTCTTTATAGACACTAGAAAAGGAGCTTTCTGATTGGTTCTTATATTTGGACTTTTTACCCTAGATTTTGAGCGCGGAAAATATGATCGTGTTGTGTATTCAGATTTAAATCATGACAGAAACCTTATACATAAACGCCAGGTTATGTTGAACTATTTCCCGCAGATATTACATTGAAACCTCATACATAAACGCCAGGTTATGTTGAACTATTTCCCGCAGATATTACATTGAAACCTCATACGTTAACGCCAGGTTATGTTGAACTATTTCCCGCAGATATTACATTGAAACCTCATACATAAACGCCAGGTTATGTTGAACTATTTCCCGCAGATATTACATTGAAACCTCATACGTTAACGCCAGGTTATGTTGAACTATTTCCCGCAGATATTACATTGAAACCTCATACATAAACGCCATGTTATGTTGAACTATTTCCAACAGATATTACATTGAAACCTCATACGTAAACGCCAGGTTATGTTGAACTGTTTCCCGTAGATATTTCATTGAAACCTCATACATAAACGCCATGTTATGTTGAACTATTTCCCGCAGATATTACATTGAAACCTCATACATAAACGCCAGGTTATGTTGAACTATTTCCCGCAGATATTACATTGAAACCTCATACGTTAACGCCAGGTTATGTTGAACTATTTCCCGTAGATATTACATTGAAACCTCATACATAAACGCCAGGTTATGTTGAATTATTTTCCGCAGATATTACATTGAAACCTCATACATGAACGTCAGGTTATGTTGAACTATTTCCCGCAGATATTACATTGAAACCTCATACATTAACGCCAGGTTATGTTGAACTTATTCCCTCAAATTACATTGAAACCTCACTCATAAACACAGGTTACCTTAACTCTTATAGCAGATATTACTTTGAAACCTCTCACATAAACACCAGGTTATATTGAACACGCTTTGAAAACATCAGGTTACTTTGAACTCTTTACAGCAATCCCTCGCTTAGCGCTGTTAATTCGTTCTTGAAAAAAAAAAAAAACGAGCGCTAACCGAAAAAGCGCTAAACGAAAACTTATTTCCCATAAGAATTAATCAATAACAAATTAATTCGTTCCCAAGGTCCAGAAAGTTGTATACAAATTAAGTAAAAAGTGATACAAAACAAAAACTAAATAGTTAACGACACTTATTAACTACATACAATTATCAAACATATTGAACACAAACAAAATAATATATAAGTACTGTACCAGGCAGGAAAAAAATATATTTATAATATTATAGGACTTTATTTGCTGCTTCTACCGTCGCTTGTGGCTACAGTGGTCACAGCATCAAAACTACCCCCAAGACCTGTGATTAATGAATAATTCACCTAAATAGGTAAATGGTAGGCACAAATTATAGGCATTCTGGGGACCTTTCTTTCTTTCTATATTTTTTTCTTTTGAAAACCCTTACAATTAACGTAATATACTTGATGACAGCCGTTGTCAGCCTGACGTTGCTAATAATCTTCATATCATTAAGACCGGTGACTGCCGTATGCGCTTTCTCTGATCCTCATATGACTGACACTTCTACATCGCATATTGAAGAAGTCATTTTATCAAAGCCACAGGCACATTGATCGGTAGAGTCTAGATTATTAAAGATATCGTATTTCAGGCTGCTGTGGCTTGTGCGGCGTCTGAAGGTCACTGCTTGTTCTGTATGTTGAACTAATGATAAGCATAATTTTCTGCTAATCTAACTACTATGTCTCCCGCTGGTTTCGATATTTACGATAAGTCTGTTTGCCTTTTCATGGGTTAAGCTTCCGTCGGTTTGATGTGTCTTTCCATCCTCTTGTGTAAGTTTGTCAGCTCTTTAATTCCGAGGGATGCTGCACAGATGGTATCCACTGTTACCACAGATGTTAGAGAACATTTGTTTTAAACAGTATCTAACGTCCAGCAATTATTGGACTGCCCATTAGTTTCAGGGGAGTCTCTGGGGAGGCAAATGAACTTCTGCTGCTTCATACATGTCGTAAGAGGCTGCTAATTTGAGGTTGTGCATGGGGCTGGCAACCTCATCCCGTACAAAGAAATTGGCACAGAAACTACCGCTGCAAGAGCGCATACGTTGATGCGGGGTTCCTGCAAGGGTACCAGCTGCGTTGATGGTCTCATATATTATAAGTAGCGAAACAGAATATTGACCACACTGAACAGCGTGCTGGGGTCATGCATCCAAGCATCGTTATTATTAATTTTGATACAGTTCCATATCAGAATGTGTGAATATTTAATTGTTTATGTCTCCAGTCTCTGTTTTATTTCATTTATATCCCTTCTGGCACTTGAGGGAAGAAATCCACGAGAAGAGGCAGTTCTGTAGAAATCGGTACACCTCAAATTTTGAGAAACACCGTAATGGAGCTTTGCTGTGCTGAATTGAAGTTTTCCGTCTCTCGTCTTTCCACTTTTCATCAATCCATGGATACTTAAATGGGTTTTTAAGTAGTTGTAACTGGAATGTTTGTTTATGGTATGCAAGCCAAATACTGGGTTAATGTGTTCTTCACAAAGTCGGTAAATTCTTGTTTGTACTAATATTCTTAACTATCAAACGTTCGTGGGCTTTTTTCTTTTTCTTTTTGTGTGTGTATAGTAGGCTGTCTTGAAAAGGCATAAAGCAGATACATGTTATTTGGTATTCTAATTTATTCTTCTAAACGAATCAACACAATACACGTGTGGTTCTTAACATTTATTACACACCCAGATACGACTGTCTAACTTCTCAAGGACGCCATAATCCAAAAGCCATTAACCCTTCTTTTTAATATCTATCTATATATAACATGTTGAATCGGACAGTACATGTTAGATATGATGATAGGAAACTCTATACAGAGCGATACAATAGTAGGCAACCTGATCATCAGAAGCAGTCCCCCCGTCGAACAAGTGTTTCGGCCCATTATTCTCCTTTACACTCTAAGGGGGGCGGGCCCACCTGGGTCATGACTCCCAAGTGTCTCAGTGTGACGATATTCTAAATACAATAGCTAAATTAGAGAATATTATAGTGCATAAAGTCAAAAATAAGATAGAACATAAAAATTGAGTCCAGCTCCTTCGTCCCCACGCCAGCCGGTATGCGGATTTTGATAAGCCTTATAGCCGAATGAAAGATACTGTCTTTTCGAAATTCGTCCTTGAGATTAAATGTAACACTTGTGCAAGTTCAAGACGATAGAGTGATAGAATAAAAGAAAAGTAGGGGAGGGATAGAAAGACAGAACATAGGGACGCCGTCTCGCGTTGATTGCACAAAAGCCAACTCGCGCGACATAGCCTTGGGCGATTTTCAAATTACGATACAAAACTAAAAAATGTTCGTCAATTGAATCATGTAAACAATCTTAGCTCTTATAAAAAATGACGTAATTCTAACGTACTACGGACAAGTCTCGTATTTGGTTTGAAAATCGTTAGAAAAAGAATGGAACAGGTGGTAGTTTCTGGATTTGAACGACTAACATAGACAAAAATATGGAATTATGAACCATAATACATAGGGCCATAAAAATTATATATTCGGATGCCTTATGATTTCCCGAGCAATAATATGGTGTCAGTTAAGCACTAGCACAATAAATAACCAAGATATTGGCAAAAATACTATGTATTGTAAGACGGACTGACGAAAACAAAAATCATGCCTGCTTATTTTTTTCATAGCATGTTTTGAAAAAAGCTTTTGGGGAAATAAGGACTAAAAGGTACCTGTAATTTGATTGGCGGTAGTTGAAAGGAAGGCGCGATAGGATTGGTTGACCTAAAACTAAAAATATATTTGCAGTAGTAAACATAGTAGTTTGAGAGTTTTTTTTTTTTAAAGTTTGATTCAAAATAAATGAGTTCATGGTCCCATTGGCCCATACATTATATATTATCGGAAACGTAGACTGCTCGTTGCCATTTTGAAAAAAAAATTTCTGATGAACAAGGAGCGATGAGAGCCGGCTGGTGCTTTTCAAACCTATAGAAAGCAGTCTGGACAAGGCAGATCTAAAGTGTGCCATACATTGTTTGCCAGTCATCGTTCGCTTGTGTATATTTCATTGAAATTTGTGGTAAGATTGATTTTATTAACCTTTTATTTAAAATAAAGTTTGAATGGGAGATACTGCAATACGATTGTAAGTAAGTGGGTCCATGGCAGACTTAGGCAGAGCCTAGAGATTGATCCATCATATGATAGACTATCAGAGAGGTGTAGAACTACAAAATTATATATGATTGTCATCAAGGAGCATAACACCTATCCTATTGTATGGAAAAGATTACTGCTGGAATTGCAGAGGCGTTGTAACCATTAGGGGAGAGGAATACTGGTATACGTTGTCACGTCAAAATATAATGGTAAAATAGGTTGTCATCAAGAGCTGACCCTATTCGTTTGTTTGTACTGTACCTGTAATTTTTTTTTCTTCGTACGCCCGCTAATACTCGAGGCGAAATCTCAGGTTATTATTAATGTCTAACCTGACATTGATTTTACGTGAGTATCCCTTTATTTCTTGTACAGAGACAGGTGTCCCTCGCCATTCAGGCAGATACTCGCCGATTTCGGAGGTACCCATTAGAGCTGGGTCAGCTCAGGAGCCGCCAGTCCCTGGTCGACGACACTCCTTCAAATGTTCTCGTCTCGAGTTAATCCAGTCCAAATCCCGGTCGACGAAAAATCCTCAAATGCCGTCGCCCGGGTTTGATCCTGTATCACCCGGTCGCCAGAGCGGTGTTGTAACCACTACGCTAGCGCGGCTCCCTACCTGTAATAAATTGTGGTTTAATGTAATGTGGCCTATGTACTGGTTACCCCTATCAAAGGTTTTGTGTGCTGGGTGAGTTGGATCTTTTGCCACTTTTGCCCAGTAGTTGAATCTCAGTTCTTTTCTCCTTAGCTCCAGGGGTATAATGCCTAGCGCTACTTCTAGTGCCTCTGTTGATGTTCCCTTTGAGGCACCTGCTATTATTGACATTGCCTGGTTTTGGACGGTGTCTAGTTTTTTCTTATTGCTCGGGGCGGCTGATGCATAGACGACACTGGCATATTCAAGTTTGCCCCTAATAAATGATTTATAGAAGGTTATCATTGTCTTATTGCAGGCGCCCCAACCACTTCCTTTCATATATCTTAGCATGTTAATAAGTCCCCTACTGCTTTGCACTAATAGGTCTATGTGTTTGTTCCAGTTTAGTTGCTGGTCTAGTACCATACCAAGAAATCTAGTTGATTTTGCTGTGCATACTTTTTGCTCATTAATGCTTATGTCAATTATATTGTTTTTAATTACATGCCCTCTACTGAAGATCATTCCTATGGTTTTTTTAACGTTTAGATTAAATCCCCACTTGTTCATCCAGTCAGATACTTTATCCATTTGCTTTTGTACTGTTTTATAGAGGAATGGGAGATTTCTTCCCGTTCTCCATATCGCAGCGTCATCTGCAAACTGAGATAGGTTGTTTTTTAAGTCTTTAAACTCGTCGCCTAGGTCGTTGACCATAATCGTAAAAATCGATGGTGATATTACTGATACCTGGGGAATTCCATTCTGTTGCTCATACACCTCAGATCTATCATTGTTTATTTGTACCATGAAGTATCTATCCTGCAGGAAGTTTTCTAGATAATTGTAGGTTCTGCCTACTATACCTAGTTTCCTGATTTTATGTAGTGCACCCTCTCTCCAACACTCATCATATGCTCTTGCTACATCAAGGAATATTGCTACTGTCTTTTCATTCCTTTTGAAGCCTGTTTTAACATCATGTTCCAGCCTCAACAGTTGCTCTATTGTACTATGTTGGCTTCTAAAGCCTGCATGGGTTGGACTGTACAAATTATGCTTTTCTAGATGAAATTTTAGTCTGCTGTTGACTACTGTTTCTAGGATTTTTCCTAGATGCGATGTTAACGATATTGGCCTGTATGAGCTGACATCATGTGTTTCCTTATCTGGCTTTAGTATGGGGATAACTACTGCTGTCTTCCATGAACATTGTATTTTTCCCGTGTGCCAGATTTTGTTGTAGAGGGATGCAATCACTTTTAGAGTTGTATATGGTACCTTTTTGAGGATTTCATAGCTCAGAATGTCTTCCCCAAAGGTAGTATTGGTTTTTCCTGCTAAAGCTCTTTCTATTTCATCTACTGTAATATCTGCATTTAAATAATTAGCATCCTGTGTGGTGTCCATATTTTCTCCTTTTAATTTTTCTAGCAGTGTTTTCCGCCTATTTATTTCTGCCTTATCTAGACTGTCTATTGAACTAACCTGATAGAAGTATTTAGCTAGTATGTTGGCTTTTTCTCTATCTGTTTCAGCTCTCTCTGGTATTTTAATTGTTGGGATTTTAAATTTCTTGTTGTTTCCTCCTTTAATTGCTTTTAGTTTTCTCCAAACTGTAGTTACTTGCGACCTATGGTTTAATGTTTGACAAAATGTTCTCCAACTCTTTTCTTTAGCTCTGAATATTATTTTATTTGTTTCATTTCTTATTTTTTTATAGTTTGTGTAATTCTCTTCAGTTTTGGCTTTTCTATACTTTTTCAGGGCCCTCTCCCTCAATTTCAGTTTTTCTGAACATCTGTCTGTCCACCATGGTACTGGATTTTTATCTTTGTTTTTTTTCCTATTTTTACCTTTTTGTGTTGGTTTTAAGTGTTCAGGCATATTCCTGTTTGGTTTATATTTTATTGCTATTTTTAAAATCTCATTTGTTAGTTTTTCTGCAAATATATCTATACTGTTAGATTCAATTTGTTCTATGCTTAGTTTACTTAGCTCCAATTGGAAGGACTCCCAATTTGCCTTTTTTAGGTTGAATGTAGGTTTCGAGCTTTTTGGACTAGTTCTATATTTGTCGTTTAGGTTTATTTCTATGGGTAAGTGGTCTGAGCTGGAGTCATTCAGTACTTCCCATTTAGCAGAGGCTAGGTTTGGTGTTATAATACTTATGTCTATTGCTGTATCTCCTCCACTGTTGCATGGGTTAACCCTTGTCACTGAGCCACCATTTAGTATGATTAGCTCAGCACTTTCAATGTAGTCCAACAGTCTTTTTCCTGCTGGATCATTACTGTTGTTACCCCATGCCTCATGGTGTGCATTAAAGTCACCTACCAATAATGTTCTTTGGTCTATTTGTGTGTTAATAGTGGCAATATCCCTATCGGTTATATTACCCTTGGGGCTATAAATGTTTATTATTTTTAAGTTATCTGGTTCACTGTCTAATTTTATACTTATTCCTTCAATATTTTCTGTGTTGAATTGTTCCCAATTTAATATTTTGTAGTCTTCATGTATTAGAAAGGCCACGCCCCCACCTCTTCCCTCAGTTCTATCATTTCTAAGTGTTATATACCCTTGGTAGTTCAGTTTTTGTTTGGAGTTCAGGATGGTTTCTTGTATTGCAAAGATGGGTTTTGCCTCCTTATACTGTCCCATAAGAGACATCAGGTTCTTCCTGGCACCCCTACAGTTCCACTGAACTACTTTGATAGCTCTAGAGTCTGTGGTCCCCATTTAGTATGGTTAGCTTAGTTATGCTATTGTTTTTATTATGTTCTTTGATAAGGGATCTACTTTTTTTGGTTTTGCTCACTATCTCTCATGTTTTCCACAAACCCATCATTCCAAGTAACCATTTCACTCTGAACTCTTTCTACGAGGTATGGTAGGTTTAGTTCCACTGTTTCCTTAAATTTTTCTTCCATATTTTCTTTGTTGTCCTGGCTTTTAATCATTTTAGCTCTTTCTTTCTCTATTTTTTTAAGGATTTCTTCATTGGCTTCTTTTATCTCTGCTATTTTTTTGAGGTCTCTCTCTATTTCCTTTTGTGCTGTTTTTATTTCTTCTAGTACCTGTCTGGCTTGGATGAGGTTATGTTCTGTCTCTTCTGTGTTGTCATCTTCTTTACTGTTTATGAGTGTTTTAAATATATCTTTTTTCTGGATTTTTTCCTTTATGTCTTTCACTTCACTGGTTATTTGTTGTATTTGTTTCTTAATGATACTTTCTTGAGAGTTTTGAAGATGGTTGTTAGTTTTCTGTCTTTCTTTTATTTGCCAGAATGGTTTGTTTGTTTCTAGTGATTCTTTTAATATGTGCTTTGTCTCTTGGTAGATTGGGCACCCCTGATACCTGGCACTGTGGTTACCCTGGCAGTTTGCACATTTTCTGTTTTTGTTTTCTCGTTTATAATCTTTGTCCTCCTTAGCCATTGAACAGTCCACATGTCTGTGTGCTCCCGCACAGAAACTTCACCGTGTCGCTCTTTTACACACATGTTGGGTATGGCTAAAGCCTTGACAGTTTGTGCATTGTATAATGCTAGGTATGAATACCTCTGTCATTTTGGCTCTCTGATGGAGTTTGACCTGCTTGGGTATTTCTGTGCCCTTTACACTTAGCACTACCACTGTCGTATTCTTTTGAATACCCAGATCTGTTTAATGCGATAAACAGAAATGCTCAGTACAAAGCAAAGATCCCACCATGGGAACTGAGAGTGCCAGAAACTGACTCTCACTTGAAAACAATGGATGAAGTGGATCAATACCCAGACCTGTTTAATGCGATAAACAGTAGTGCTCAGTACAAAGCAAAGATCCCACCATGGGAACTGAGAGTGCCAGAAACTGACTCTCACTTGAAAACAATGGATGAAGTGGATCAATACCCAGACCTGTTTAATGCGATAAGCAGTAGTGCTCAGTACAAAGCAAAGATCCCACCATGGGAACTGAGAGTGCCAGAAACTGACTCTCACTTATCAAAGATCATAAGCAAGTCTAACGACATAATCTCAGCAAAAAGCAAAGCACTAGAGTACATAGAACGGTATATAAATACTAGCCTAACTATATATACTGATGGGTCAAAAGATGAAGAAGGACAATTAGGAGCAGGAATAGCAATTCCAAAATTAAAAGTTTACAAAAAATACAAAGTAACAGGTAAGACATCCATCTTTACAGCAGAATTAGTGGCAATCCTAAAAGCTTTAGAAATAACTGCAGAAAACCCACCCAAAAAAGTAACCATTCTCACAGATTCCCTTTCAGCAGTATTAGCTATCAGAAACAGAAATGGTTGTAGTAGGCCAGATATTATAGAGGAAATACTACAGGTTAATACATATCTGCATACTACAGGATGCAGGGCAACACTAACATGGATACCATCACATGTATTAAGACATACTGTAGTAAACACAAGGTAGCAATGAGTGTATCTCATAAAAGACCCCTTCAGAAATGCAAAAGTTAATAAAAACCATTATGAACTATAACTACAAAAGGAAAATACCTACTAGAGATAAATATAGTATAAAATAAATACAAACAAAAACATAATACAACAAAGGAAACACGTCCTGATATAACCAACAACTCCATGTACATGGTAGATGGTTGAAAGGGGCGTGCTACAAAGAAAAGTAGCAAACACATTAATAAAAATAAAAAATAAAAAATGGTGGAATATTATTGTATGCTTGTTATAAAGAAGGATGCATAACCTTCTTATTTCAGGTTTTTTTTTTGGTGGCCCTGACATTAACGTAAAACCAAGCTCGTGGGAACTGATTGATTCCTGACACTGTTTGCATATTTCGAGCACGTGCTGGATGCCATTGCCTTTCAATAAATGGAACAGATTGTCCAGTGAGCCTAGGAAAAGATCTACCGGTGTTATCCTTCGAAGATAAGTGCCTGTTCGGCACCAGGAAGCTCAACCTCTATGAACTCTAGTTTTTAAGAATAGGCTAAAGACTGAAAATATTAATAAATAAAAATTCCACCTGTGACAAATGAAAAGCTAATGAACTATAGGGAGGGATGTTAACTAACAACCTACCATTATATATCTTCTTCTTCGATCCTTAACCACCGACCGTCAAATCAGTCAGTGGCCATCACGCCTAGTGGCGTCTTGTAGGGCAACAACAAATTGATTCCACTTTGCACGGTCGGTGGCCATTCTTCGTACAGTGCCCCAACTCTGGTTCATTCTTTGCATCTCAGCCTCCACAGTCCTCCGCCAAGTTGTTTTTGGTCGGCCTCTCTTTCGCTTTCCTTCAGGGGTCCAAAGCATAGCTGTTCTTGTGATGGCATCGGGGTCTCTTCTGAGGACATGACCAACCCAGCTCCAGCGTCTGCCAGCTATGATGGTGTGCATGTCCTCTTGCTTGCTACGAGTAAGCAGATCTTGGTTAGTGATGGTATTCGGCCAAAAGATGCGGTGAATTTTTCTTAGGCATGTTGTGTGAAAAGAGGACAATTTTGACATTTCCTTCTCTGTGACTCTCTAGCATTCCGCACCATAGAGAAGCACAGAAAGCACGCAGCTCTGGTATAATCTTAATTTTGTGCTTGTGCTGTATTGGGAGGACTTCCAGATGTTATTTAGGCTAAAGAAGGCTGTTCTTGCCTTATTCATTCTGATGTTGATGTCTTTGCCTGCCCCACCGTCTGGTGTTACTATGCTTCCTAGGTGTGTGAAGGTATCTGTCTGTACCAATTGCTGATTCCTTACTGATATGGGCTCAGGGTTGCTCACATTGAGCGTCATGACCTCAGACTTCTTTAAATTGATGTTCAAGCCCACCTGCTGGCTAAATTTATTAAGTCTATCCGTTTTTTCCTGGATGTGTTGATGTGAATGTGCCAGCAGTGCAATGTCATCTGCATATTCCAGATCTTCCAATGTAGAAAATGTAGTCCGTCTTATTCCTCTTGGACTGCCCTCTGTTGTCTGGCGCATCACCCAGTCTATGACTGTTAAAAAAAGAGTGGTTGATAAGGGGCATCCTTGTCGTACTCCTGTCTTCACCTCGAAGGTTAGGTTGCTCTGCCCAACACTACACGTAAAGTTGGCATAGAGGCTTTTTATGATTGCCACTATGCAGCTTGGAATTGCATAAGCCCTCAGTATTTTCCATAAACTGTCCCTATGTATGCTGTCAAAAGGCTTTTCAAAATCAACACAATTTATGTAAAGCTGTCTTTGCCATTCTGAGCACTGCTCTATAATGTTCCTGAGAGTGAATATATGGTCTACACATCTTCTGTTCTTTCTAAATCCTGCTTGTTCTTTCCTCAGTTTGTAGTCTACTGCCTTTGAAATTCTCTGTATAATTATCCTGCCTAGTATTTTGCTGGGAACTGAGAGAAGAGTGATTCCTCTCCAATTATTGCAGTCTGCAAGATCTCCCTTTTTGGGCAATTTGACAATTATTCCTTTGTTCCACTCTGATGGTGTTGTACCCGTTTTCCACACTTGTGCAAATAGTGGTTCTAATAGTTCTGCTGCTAGCTCAGGGTCTGTCTTAAATAACTCTGCATTTAAGTTATCATGGCCCGGAGCTTTACCGTTCTTTAACCCTTTGATTGCTGTGATGATTTCATCTTTTCGTGGAATGTCTGTATTTACATCTAGATCGTTTTCAGCCTCAGGAACATTCAATTGTGTCTCTGGTATTTCCTTGTTCAGAGTTTCTCTGAAGTGCTCTGCCCATCTTGTTTCCTGTCCCTCTGCTGTCTTGATGAGATTTCCTTGCTTATCTCTTACTAATGTAATATAGTTTGCACCTTGTTTTCCGCTGATGAATTTAGTTATTTTGTATACTGTGCTTTGTTCATTTCTCAGTGCTGCCTCTTCTGCCTGTTTTGCAAGATCGTCTAGGAAATTCCTTTTGTTGGCTCGGGTTTGGCGTTTAACTTCCCTGTCCAGTTCGCTGTACTGTTCACTATATAGTTACTTTAACCTGGGGGACTTCGCTTCTGTTTTCTTTCTTTTCATTTCATTTCTCATCTTTATGGTGTTTAGTGTTTCTGGTGTTATCCAGTCTTGCTTCTTCCTTTCCTGGAATCCTAAGCATGATTTGCTACTTTCCTTATATACTGTTGAAATGGTGTTGAAATTCTGGTCTATATCATCAGTCAATGTCTTTTCCTGGCTTTTGGCAAATTGATATCGTTTCTTAATGTCGGCCGCAAAAGCTTTTCTGGTAAGGGGGTCCTTCAATTTGCTGATGTCAAACCTTTTCTGTGTAGTTACAGTTGGTCCAGCCCTTCTTAGTTTCACTTTCAGTTTTGCTACTACTAAATGGTGATCACTTCCCACATCTGCACCTCTTCTTACCTTCACATCTTGTAATGCATGTCTCCATCTACCGTTAACCATGATGTGGTCTATCTGGTTTCTGTCCCGACCATTTGGTGATTCCCATGTTAACTTGTGAATTTCCTTATGTGGGAAAAGTGTTCCTCCAATGACCAGGTTGTTAATGCTACAGAAACTTATTAGCTTATCCCCATTTTCGTTTGCTGTTCCGCTGCCGCATTTCCCCATTGTTCTTTCATTATATGTATTGTGTGTACCAACTTTCGCATTGAGGTCTCCCATTACTATAACAAGATCATATCTAGGTGTGTCTTCCATTTCTTTCTGCAGTTGTTGATAGAATTCATCCTTGACCTCCTCATCGCTATCATTCGTTGGTGCGTAGCATTGTATTATTGTAGTGTTGGTGAATCTCCCTCTCAATCTCAATCGTATCAGTCTGTTGTTGATGGGTTTCCATTCCAGTAATGTCCTTTCTATCCCTTTCTGTAGAATAATGGCTACGCCTTCACTGTGCTGTCCATCCTCTCTTCCAGAGTAAAGTACTGTTTCTCCTGTTGCTGTTTTAACTTTTCCTGCCCCTGTCCATCTGCTCTCACTTATCCCCAGGATGTGTAACCTATAGTTTCTCATTTCTGCCGTGACCTGTCTCGTACATTGTCCTGACATTCCAAAATCCTATTCTTGTATCCTGTTTTGCGGTCAGGACATCCGTTTTCATGTCAGTGGCTTCCTTTCGGCTTTCACCACTGACAGTCATACGAGCCACAGACTCCGAATGTCCATCCCGCAGCAAAGTTTGTTCATTTGATGTTGTTTCCGTAACTTCATTATTTTTTTTTACATAGACAGGGGTGTCAGCCCTATGCTAAAACCCCCAACCTGGAGGACCAGGGTACCAGCTTTTGTCTGACCCCTACCCACACAGACCAGTCCAGCTTGGTTGAACCTACCAAGAGTAAAACTCCCACTGGCATAGCTCTGGGGATTGTCAGGGTACGCAAGCTGCCATACCGCTACAAGGTATAAGTACCATTGATGGCAGCTACCATTATATATATATATACCAGTATTAACCTAATTTAGAAAATTACACCTACACACTTTATTATAATAATACTTGTATTATGGACAGAAGATCCATTGTGCAAATTAATTAAATTGATTAATGTAAATAATTCCCTTGATTTCACTTTGATTTTCAGTCCTGATTCAAACAAATAGAGTCAGGACAAAATAAATTGAAAAAAAAATTAACGTTACACAACATTCAACCACTGACTTACTTAAGATAGTCTTTTAAAGTGTACTTTGTATGTGATTGTCGTAGTAGTGTTGTGTTGTGTTGGATAATAAAATAGTTGTTTATCTGTTCAGTTGGTTAATGCAACATTACACTACATATTCATAACCCTAGACACCAAACGTAGTCATCATACATTCTAGTCAAAGAATAAGTCTGAATGAGATCATAAAGGTGGTAGCAGAAAGGTACCCTGTACACTTACCATAATAATTTGTTATATTCAGGGACCTTCACAGCTGACCTCATTCAGTACACTAAGAGTACATAACAACAACATTTCTTAACATCAAATCCACCACACTCAGCCTCCTGTTATCTTGTGTAGAAAATGAACCCATTCCCTCTTGGATGCAGCTTTAAAATCCAAATTCCGCCATCAGGAGGCAATTGTGAAAGTAACAAAGAGAAGACAAATTATTGCGGTCGTTCCGCAGCACACCACTGACACGCCTGCGTGACGCCGACGAGGCTTGAATTCTTTGCGAGCCGGCCTCTGAAATCTACATTAGCCCCATATAATGCACCGCCTGTTTCTTTTAACGCGACCGTTCTTTCACCAATACAATGAAAAACTCGATGTATTGCGGACAGAAAAATTTCAGGGTGTTTCCTATACCGCAGGTGGGGCTAGATTTTACTGTAACGAGTTCCATAGCCCATTGCGGTTGTTCCACAGCCTGCATGATGCTCTTTCCGCAGTTTCACTAAGCTTCTTCAGTGCCCTTGTTCTCGACTGTTCTCTCAGACCCAACAGTTTCAATAAATCATACACTGACGCAGCCACTAGCTCTCTTGCACCCACCTCAACAGCCATGTCCCTTGCAGTGAACCCATCGTGTCTCAAATCCGCGGCCAGATTACTATACTTTACCGCTTTGAACGAATGTTGCTCGTCCAATCTGGATTCAAATGGCACGGTCAGTTTAATCATTAATTATAACCTGCTGCGATGATGAAGAACGCAGCACTATATCCGGCCGTCTTCGAGATTTTCTGATACTCTCTGGATATGCCCCTCGTCCAGGTAGGTCTACCACCATCTCCCAGTCATTTGCACAGTCAAGAAGAGATGGTAAACTGCTACCTGATTTACTCGGTTTGGTGTGTACTGACTTTCCTGCTCTCAGAAAGTATGTATTTGCGGCCTGACTTTGCTATTCGCCTTCATCCTTGCCAGGTCTATTGTCGCAGCCAGCCCACTTAGCACTTTGTTGTGGCGCCCTGTGTATCGCCCTTGCCCTAATGCCACCTTGCAGGCTGAAAGCACGTGTTCAAGTGTCTGCCTTTCCTGGCATAGGGGGCACTGCTCATCATCCGATTTTCCCCATCTCACAAGGTTTGTGGCCGATGGCAGGAGATCATACATTGACCTAAGCTAATAATAAAGCTGAGCCTAAGAGGTGTGCCATATGCCATATATCATTCCATGTCAAGGACCTTTGCATGGCTCCTTCCCATGTAGTCCATTGGCCATGTTGGGCTGCTGCACTGCTTTTTGCGCCCTCTTATCATTCTCAGCTCCACGTATCTCCTGAACTACCATGTCTCTGCGCTCCCTGCTTGATGCCTTGAACACCAGCGGACGTCTCCATGGCCATATCCCCGTCTATTCGTCTGTGTGTATCCGATTACATCCCTTAGCTTGAGCGACTCTTGGGCAGCATCAACAGCTTCTTCCACTTTCCACTTCCTCCCTGTTTTCAGTGTGGGTTGAGTGGATTTAACCACGTCATCTGCTGACTCGCGCAGCATCATTGTAAGCCTTGCCTTTCCCACTTTGTACTCTTCAACAACTGACTTGAAAGGAAGCGCAAGTTTTGACTCTTTGCAGTACAGTGCTACGTTTGACAGACCTGATGAACTTGTTGTCCTTCTGCTCTATAGCTTCCACTGTACTGGTGCTTATTTCATATATAAGCAGTGGCCACAGCAACTTAGGTATCAATATGAACTGGAGGCACCACACTTTGAATTTTCCTAGGAGTCTGCTTTGGTCTATGATCTGTAACCCTCTGTCTGCCATTTCTATTGTTTGTTGCACTGCCTTCGAGTCTTTTAATCTTCTTCTTCGTTCGCCCTGAAAAAGGACGTTGGTTGTGTCACAGCATATGTGACCCATATTTGGTGATGACACAAAATCGAAAGTATGGGAAGTTGAATAAGGATTGCACTCTCGAGGCTTACACCTAGTGAATTGGTGGAGAGTAAGAAAAGGTAACGATGGAAACGGATGACGTAAAAATATTGTCATTTGGGATGACGTAGGAACTTGGTAGTTAGGAAGCCAGTCACCGAGCTGAAAGGATGAATATTTTTCGTCTCTGACTTTACCACCCCTGAAATGTACAACCACTATACGATTAATTAAATTGAACGGCTGAAGAATAAAGAAAACTGTGACAGTTGCGTTGTGTCCGTTTATAGGAAGCTGCGATATTTGCGCCTTTCGGCCGACACATCCGACTTCAGCACGGCTTTTTGGGGACCGGGTTAGCCTTCCCTCTTCGATCTCTACTCACTCAGCCAGACTGCAGTAATGCAACCTGTTTCCAGGACCACCACTTGGAGGCGGAGTAGGGTCTTGGTCAGCTCTGGTTCGCTGACCCTGACGCAAGAAGTCTAGCTATGGGTCTCTAACTGCATTCCTCGCTGTTAACGCGTTTTAGGTCCCGACTCTTTTAATGAAGCATCGTACACCCTGCCAAGACTTTTAACAGGTTCCTCAATGACAGTAGGGATTCTTTGGTTGGAAACCATGAATATGACTTCCACTATCTTCCCTTTCCTGGCTGATAGGCTTCTCTACTTCTTGGGTTTGAAGCTCATTCTGCACCAGCTGACTTCATCCATAAAATAACGAATGGGACCCAAAGATGCAGCAATAGAGAATGCAGTCAGCGACCCATAGCTTGACTGCTTGCATCAGGGTCAGCGAACCAGAGCTGACCAAGATCCTACTCCACCCCCACGTGGTGGTCCTGGAAACAGACTGCATCACTGCAGTCTGGCTGAGAGAGTAGGGATCGCAGAGGGAAGGCAAACCCGGTCCCAAAAAATGCCGTGCTGAAGTCGGATGTGTCGACCGAAAGGTGCAGATATCACAGCTCTGGCGTAAACAGACACAACGCAACCAACGTCCTTTTCAGGACGAACGAGGAAGAAGAAGAAGATAACAAATGTCTACTCTGGAGGACGTGACAAGCAGAAAAATGCAGCTTTCAAGTTTATCTTGATTTTAACAATCTGGACACCAGAAATATCACGAAATGGTTGCCGGCAATGTCTCTTAATAATCTTGAAGTATTAGGACAGAAATGGAAAGGTCTTTACTGGAATGGAAACTCATCAACAACAGACTGATAAGAACAAGACTGAGAGGGAGATTCACCAACACCACAATTATACAATGCTATGCACCAACAAACGACAGCGATGAAGAGATCAAGGACGAGTTCTATCAACAGGTACAAAAGGAAATGGAAACTGCACCCAGGTACGATCTTATTATAGTTATGGGAGACCTAAATGCGAAAGTTGGAACACACAATAATTATAACGAAAGAGTAATGGGGAAATGCGGCAGTGGAACAGTAAATGAGAATGGGGACAAATTAATAAGCTTCTGCAGTATTAACAACCTTGTCATTGGAGGAACACTTTTTCCACAAAGAAGTGCACAAGTTAACATGGGAATCACGAAACGGACGGGACAGAAACCAGATAGATCACATAATGATCAATGGCAGATGGAGACATGCATTACAAGACGTGAAAGTAAAAAGAGGCGCAGATGTGGGAAGCGATCATTACCTAGTAGCAGCAAGACTGAAGGTGAAACTCAGAGCTGCTGGACCAGTTGCAGTCAAACAAAAAAGATATAACATCACGAAACTTAAGGACCCCCTCACCAGAAAAGCTTTCGTGGTCGACGTAAAGAGACGATATCAGATTACCAAAAGCCAGGAAAGAACAGAGACCGATGATGTCGACTAGAAATTCAACACCATCTCAACAATATACAAGGAAAGCAGCAAGTCATGCTTGGGATTCCAGGAAAGAAAAAGCCAAGACTGGATAACACCAGAAACGCTTAACACCATAGCGAAGAGAAAGGAAATGAAGAGAAAGAAAACAGAAGCTAAGTCTCCCAGGTTAAGGGCAATATATAGTGAACAGTACAGTCAGCTGGACAAGGAAGTAAAACGTCAAACCCGTGCGAAAAAAATAAAATTTTTGGATGACCTTGCAAGACAGGCAGAAGTGGCAGCACTGAGAAATGAACAAAGCACAGTTTATAAAATAACTAAAGCTATCATTGGAAAACGGGGTGCAAACAACATAACGTTAGTAAGAGACTTACTTACTTACTTAGTCGTTCCCCTTCTACCGTGAGGTGTAGAGGTTTGGAAGAGAGAGCGCCAGACTATCCTATCGGCTGTCTTCCTCCTGGCCTGGTTCCATTCTAGTCCTCGGTCCTTCAAAGATTGTCTAATGTTGTCCTCTCAGCGGACTCTGGGTCGTCCTCGGGGTCTGGATCCTTGGCTCTTTGTTTCCCATGCTTGTCGTGGTATCCGATCTTCTCCCATTCTGCAGACATGGCCAAACCATCTTAATTGGGACTGTTCTATTTGGGTCTGCAGGGGGTAGGATTTAAGGCCTTGACGTATCGTCTGGTTGCGTACCATGTCTCTTCTTGTTACTTCAACCACCTTCCTCAGATACCTCATTTCTGAGGTTTGGATCTGGCTTTTATGGGTTGTAGTCATTGCCCATGACTCGCATCCATATGTCAAGACTGGGACAAAGGTGGAGCGGTATACAGCCATCTTAGTTTTCTTACCAACCTCTCTCTTGCTAATGAATCCTCGATTTTATGGCCTGAAAAAGTCTCCCAGCTGCTGCTTTAGAATATATTTTGCCAGGGACACTGAGAAGGGGATATGCCTCTATGGTTTCCACACTGTCGATTGTCACCATTTTTGAAAATTGGTGTTATGATGGCAGTCTCCCAATCCTTTAGTAAGAGACAAGCAAGGAAATCTCATCACCACAGCACTGGGGCAGGAAACAAGATGGGCAGAGCACTTCAGAGAAACACTGAATAAGGAACCACCAGAGACTCAACTGAATGTTCCTGAGGCTGAAAGTGACCTAGACGTAAATACAGACATTCTCCGAAAAGAAGAAATCATCACAGCTATCAAAGTGTTAAAAAATGGAAAAGCGCCTGGTCACGACAATCTAAATGCTGAGTTATTCAACGCAGACCCTGAACTAGCAGCATAACTATTAGAACCACTATTTGCTCAAGTCTGGGAAACTGAGACAACACCAACAGAGTGGAGTAAAGGAATAATTGTCAAATTGCCCAAGAAGGGTGACCTTCCAGACTGCAACAACTGGAGAGGAATTACTCTCCTCTCAGTTCCCAGCAAAATACTAGGCAGGATAATCATCCAAAGAATTTCAAAAGCAGTTGACCATAAACCGAGGAAAGAACAAGCGGACTTTAGAAAGAGCAGAAGATATGGAGATCATATATTCACCCTCAGGAACATTATAGAGCAGTGCTCAGAATGGCAGAGGCAGCTATACATTAACTTTGTTGATTTTGAAAAGGCTTTCGACAGCATACACATGGACAGCCTATGGAAAATACTGAGGGCTTATGGAATTCCCAGCCGCATTGTTTCCATCATAAAAAGCCTCTATTCTAACTTTACATGCAGTGTTGGATTGAGTAATGTAACTTTCGAAGTGAAAACAGGAGTACGCCAGGGATGCCCCCTTATCAACAACATTATTTTTGACAGCCATAGATTGGGTGATGCGCCAGACAACCGAGGGCAGTCCAAGAGGAATTAGATGGACAACGTTTTCTACACTGAAAGACCTGGAATATGCAGTTTACATTGCACTACTCGCGCATTCACATCAACACATTCAAGAAAATACCGATAGACTATATCCTGAGCCAATAACAATGAGGAACCAGAAGTTAGAACAGACAGACACATTTACTTACCTAGGATGCATAGTAACACCTGACGGCGGAACAAGCAAGGACATTAACAACAGAATGAATAAAGCGAGAACAGCTTTTGCTAGTCTCAACAACATTTGGAAATCTTCCCAGTACAGCACAAACACCAAAATAAGACTGTATGAGAGCTGTGTACTTTCTGTAGTGCTCTATGGTGCGGAATGCTGGAGAAGTAACAGAAAAGGAAATTTCGAAACTGTCCTCCTTCCACACAATCTGCCTAAGGAAAATTCTCCGAATCTTTTGGCCAAACACCATCGGCAACCAAGAACTACTTATTCGGAGTAACCAGGAGAACATGCACACCATCATAGCTGGCAGACGCTGGAGTTGGGTTGGCCACGTCCTCAGAAGGAACCCTGATACCATCACAAGAACAGCTATGCTATGGACCTCCGAGGGAAAGCGAAAGAGAGGCCGACCAAAAACAACTTGGCGGAGACCTGTGGAAGCCGAGATGCAAAGAATGAACCAGAGTTGGGGCACTGTACGAAAGATGGCCGCCGACCGAGCAAAGTGGAATCAATCTGTTGCTGCCCTACTAGACACCACCAGGCGTGACGGCCACTGACTGCTTTGGTGGTTGGCGGTTATGGATCAGAGAAGAAGAGAAGATTAGGACAGGCTTTATGACATAGTGGTGTTCGGTAATTTCAATAAGAATCAGTTTCATTACCTTCTATGGACATGCCAATAATTATCATTATGATTGGTAGGGATACATTTTACTGGAAGTAAAATGCCATAACTTGCGATTGGTTTGTAATTAGAAATGGACTAGCCTAGACCTGTGATTGGCTTCAAGGACAATATTCTAAGCCACATTAACTTTGGTGTAGGCGCGTTTCTTACTATAAGACCTGAGTGCTTGAAGATTCGCCACTCGATACCTTTCTCACCAGACGCCATGATTAAGAGAAAGAAGATTTGCTAGAAAGTTGTAGACGCTGACTTACTTTTTCGGTGAAACTAAAAGTACCAAAGTCTATATAGCTTTTAATCCCGACTTGTAAAATCTGCCGATGTGTTAAAAGTTAGAAGTTTATTAGTATTAGCTCGCGAGGGAAAGAGTACATCTTCACAGTTGCAGGACACTATTGGACATTTCTGTGCATCAAAGTAATATTTAATAACCCATTCATATTGGGGTAAGTTGTAACATGTACATTTTCTTATTTTATATGTGCATTTAACATGTACGAAATGCTTACGGATGTACATGTGTGTATAGGGCTGGCATCCTAATCATGTACAATAACGTCCCACATAAACCACCACTGCAAGAGCCAGTGACTGCTTCGTGCGGGTACCTCACAAGGAATCAATAGCAGAAGTAGCCCCAGGCCCCACACGGAGCAGAAAGAGGATGATGATATCATATATATATATATATATATATATATATATATATATATATATATATATATATATATATATATATATATATATATATATATATATATATATATATATATACCAACGGGCCTGATCACCCGTTTGCCAGTCACTTCGATTACGGAAACAACAGCAAATGGATTGATTTGCCGTTGCCCTAAAGACGCCAATAGGCGTGATGGGAAACAATGGCAAAGAAAACCTATCTGCTGTTGCCCTAAGACGCCACTAGGCGTAATGGCCACTGACTGCTTTGACGGTCGGTGGCTAAGGACGGAAGAAGAAAGATATATATAAATATATATATATATATATATATTATATATATATATATATATATATATATATATATATATATATATATATATAAGGTTTGTTATGTATATATCTGAAAGTGATGCATTTGTCTTCTTCCGCTTTCCGAACCCACTTTCATCCGACTCGAGGGTCTGAGATGTTGTGCTCATGGGTATCGTGTACAATTAGAGGTGGAGGAAAGGGTGGGTCGCTTGATGCTTACACCAGGATACAAAAGATTTAAGAGAGGTACTGTTTTCTCTTATCTCTCAGTTTCTAGTACAAGTTACCAGAATTCAACGCTGGACACCATCCATAAGAGACGGGTCAAGAGGACATTCGAAGCGGCGATTTTTTGGAATTTACTCCTGCACAGCAGCCAACGTGCTCCAACAAGCCATTCGATTTATGACTTAAGAAGGAACAGTCAAGACTTCACTGAAAACCAGCCATGACTGAACCAGAGTTCAGTGACAAATCACTAACACCACATGGCCAGTTAAGTACAAAGTATTGGCACAGCATATAGACTCTTTAAAACCCTGCCGTACAGTAATATCTTCCGAGGAAGATACACAACCAGTGAACCTTTTTTCTAGACATGTCAGCTTTATTCACTTCAACCCTCTTGATCAAATATTTCATAAATAAATCTCTTGTTATGTATGTAAATATAAATCCTTAGTTGGTGTTTATAACTTGGTTGAGTGAATTTGATGTTTGCATCCGCATGACATTTTAAAAAAAATACTTATACACAGAACTAATCGTACAATTAATATTTTGCTGAATCACCTTCGGCTGGGGGCTCATTCAGTAGGAATCAAGTGTTAATCGTGATACAAACTTTTTTGTCACTTTTTTTTTTAGTGAACGATTAATATCTATGTTATGTTTTTTCCCATCACATAAGTGGGCAGGGAATATAGTTTACAATCAACCTAGAAGACGCAGTTGTTGAACTTGCCATTCAAAAATCCCCTTGAGACTCCCTGAAATAGGAGCATCATCTTTCTATTTATATCTCTGCCAAGAGTAATCTGGAGGGAAGGTTGTTACCTTCGGAAAACTCATCCTTTTTACTCATTTTTTGGGGGCCATTAGTGGACCACCACGGCAGAGCAAGAGTACAACAATAACCATAAAACGGAGATCACAGTAATACCAAGGTAACAGTTGTTCTTCTTTCGTTCGCTTGAAATATATTGTCTATGTCTGCAATGTTGTTTCTTGTATAAATTTCACTGTCTTTTGTAGTTCATACAGATGTCCGTATAGTTTTGCTTCCAGTGTTGTTTCTCTGGGCCAGTGGGTTTGCCTCAATATATCATATTCGGGGCAATCTTGAAGTACGTGCTCCGCAATCTGGGGTGCCTGTCCACATGTACACATGGCTGAATTGCCAATCTTGAATTTTGTATACATGTGGCTACGGAGTCGTTGTGTCCTTTTCTAAGGCGCAGAATGACAATTTGTTCTGATCTGTTCATAAGTTTAATAGTCATCCTGTGTTGTTGGTGGCTTTCTGATTGATTTGATCATCTTTTTCTTCTGATGGTACGTAACTGGTACATCCTGTTGCTCGTCTGCAGCAGCTTCTTTAGCCAGTCGGTCCGCTCTCTCGTTTCCTGGTATTCCACAATGAGACGGTATCCATTGCATGGCGACCCTGCGCTGGTTGCATAGTTCAGAAAGTGGGGCTTGTATACCTGGCAATTTTCTGGACTGAAGTGCTTGGAGTACTGATCTTGCATCTATCAGGAATACTACAGGCTGTGGACCGAGATTGGTGGTCAACAGTTTCTCAGTTGCCACCTTGATTGCCTGGATTTCTGCATCATAGTTGTTACAGAATTTCCCCGTTGGTACTCTGACCGTATCCCTAGTGTTGTTTGGGTATTCTATGTACACTCCTGCTCCTCCATTCTTTACTGCATTCTGTGCTGACCCATCCATGTATACTCGGACCCAGAGGTCCTGTGGGTATTCATCATCCAGGAAACTGAGAGTGACTGGCCTACGTTGAACGCTGTTCTGTTCATCCCTGTCGAATATTCCTTTCACTTTTGTCTGGATGTGTACTGGTAGTCCAGGCTCCTCTCTCCAATGGGTTTGTTCTGGCACAGACTTTAGGGGGCTGTCAACTTCAGGCAGGTCTGAGGTTTGTCTATGAAATCGTTTGGCCTGGTGGATAAAGCTGCTTCTTTTCAATCGCCCCATCTCTAGGTTTTGGAATCTGTCCTTCATGGGATGGCTCGGCATACAGAGGAACTTTTCTGCCTGTGTAAGCACTTTCGTGTCTCTGCGTTCTCTCGGTGCTTGTATCCTCCCCATTTTCTCCATCTCCACTATAGGCGTTGATTTCATTGCCCCCGTGATGACCCTAAGCGCCTGGTTTTGCACCTTATCGAGCTGTTGTAATGTGGTGTTTGATGCTGGACACCACACAGCTGACCCATATTCCAGGTGTGGTCGTATGTCCTGCTGGTAAACTTTACTAAGTATTTTCCCCGCTGGCTCCCCATGTGGTTCCACTTAGTTTTCTCAGGATGTCTAACTTCCTCCTGCCTTTGTTGCTGCCTTGTTGATGTGCTGCTTCCATGTCAGCCTATCATCGAATGTAACTCCGAGATAGGTGGGTTGTTTATGTTCTCTCATGAGCTCTTCATTTATCTTGATAAGGTAAGAGTAAAACAGTAAGACAATAAAATCATTATTACTTCAATGTCACTGTTACTTTTATTATTTTCTATCCAGAATTCGACGTCGTCTTTCTAATTCTCATCCATCTTCTCTTCGAATTTTTCAAAAGTAAGTGAAATTTATCAATGGAAGATGTTAGCGTGCATAGAATACAGCACTAAAACGTCCGAATACATCAATGTCGAACAAAGAAGGGCCAATTAACACTGTTTTACATTAAGATAATGAAACACTAAAGAGAGGGGAAAAAAAGAGATATACAAGTAGAAATTAACAAAATAGAAATAAGTAGCAGTAATAAAACAAAGTATCGACATCAAACAAATATGGGTTCATTAACAAGCACAACCATATTTCATTAACATAATGAAGCAGTAACGAGTAAAGAAAAAGTAGGGAGTATGAAAATAAACAACAAAAAACAAATCACACTGTGATGAATGAATAATCAAAATGGAAGAAAATGTATGCCTTATTAAAAGGTAAACGAATGAAGCAAAATTAAACGATACTTTTAACCTGATTGTCTTAGATTGATGATTAACTTTTATGTGTCTGACCGATCTGTCTGTAATGGAAGTCTTCATTTAAACTAAGTATTATCTGAGCTTAATTATGTGTTCTGCAGCGAGATCAGGCGGGATTACAAGCAGACACGTGACAGGGATGAATTATTTATCATTTTTTGTCTTCATCTACTGTCACGGGTTGCACACACCCCCCTCTTTGCTCTACAGTAGTGGTCCAACAGTAGCCAAAACTCTTCAAAGGTGTCTACCTTCGCACAGGATTACTCTTGGCAGAGTTGTTGATAGAAGGCTAATGATGTTTCTACATCGAGTGAGTATTCACGAGATATTTCATAAGTCAAGAACAATGCTGAATGAGTCTTAGCACGTTAACTTTGTGTCTGGCCCTCCGCCTGTTGTGAAGATGGATATAAATGATTTGCTCGTTCAAGTCCCCAGCTGATTTAATTCAGCGAAATTCCTTTTATTAGCTCGATATAGATATGTATATATATTTATTAATATATACTAGAGGTTCTGGATCATACATATGCCTTTCTCTCTGTAATGATTAATTCAACTATGAATTTGTCAAAATCAACATATACAAATTTAATGCTCAATTACTTTGAAACAAATGTAAATAAATATGAAATGTAATTATGAGAAATTATGGTTCATCATAGATCTCGGTTTAGGAGATGAAAATATAGTCTTTTGAGGTGGCCTGCTAAACTTATAACTTAGCTTCCAAATTGCTGAAAAGTTGGTGCTGCTGGTTCCGTCACTTCGCCTCTGTGGCAAGGGTACGTCTCCAAAGGATTTTGGAGGTAAACGCTTCCGGTCAAGGCAGGGATCTTCAATACCCGTGGGATGTAGGTTTCACGTGTCGATCTCAAGCTTCGAACCACAGACTAGTACAGCTGGTAACGTGAGTAGAACCTCAAATGGTCTCTCCAATCCGTACCACCAACTTTAGAAGGAATATAAGAACACATTCCGTTGCTAAGTATTTGTTTTCCTGATTTAGATCAGGCGCCTTTCCCCGCTGTCCGTCACCGATTTTTTTAATCAGAATTTGTACTCTCCATGAAAGTTAGTTGCTTATCCTTTACAGGACGTGGCAATCAACCCCAGCTTTTATTGGCTGTTTGTGATTTTTCTAGGCAATTTTTTTCATTCAGTAGTTTGCCATTGCTTTCTGAACGGTACGGCGCTTATACCATTGTTACAAATCCACACAAAGCGATCTGCTACCAAACCGCCCGCAGCAGGTTTCGAACCTGGTATATCTGGATTATGAAACTGCGTTCATATCCATTAGGCCACAGACGCCAACTCTCCATGAGTGTGTATCATATAACTGAGGGGATGTGCTAACAAAATCACCATTCTTTTAGTTATTGTAATGAAAAAAATTCAACTGGACAGCGGCAAGTAGCTTGTGCCTGAAGGAACAGCTTTAAACATACATACAACTTATTAAAAAGGATAATATACATATGATGTCACCATCACCCACTTTCTTTCTCCACTTGGAGTCTGAGATTACCTCTGCTTTTGATTCTTCCGTGAAAACTAGCATGAAGCAATCACCAGCGCTTGCTGTGGTGGTTCATGAATATATGATTTTCACATGCTGAGGTTGCCATCCTCGTATGAATCTTTAACACACCTAGCTAGTATAAACCAGTAAAATTCAAAGTATAAAATATGTACATATCACCCTAGTAACTAGGCTAATCTTAGACGTCTTGCTCTGGTAAATAGTCTTCGCAACTTAACACAGACACTTGTGGGATATTATTTGTAATTCTAGAATTCCTCTGTGACTTGTGAGTAGTTTCTGTAGGAGTCCGGTTCGGTATTAATATTGGCGAGTTTTCTTTTCCAGTGGATAAAAGATGCTCTAATACGTTTTTCCGTTCCTAAAAAATTCAGAATCCTGACTCTATTCTTTCCTGTGGCAAGGTCCTAGATGTCTACTTGTGACGATTTCTGGTATGCAGGGTCGTATGTTAGATGTTCTACGTTATATCGTAGCTCTCGGCCCACGCTTCCTGCATGGCGCTCTGAAAATCTTACAATCGCGTGGTTGTTTATTGGCGCCTCAGAAGCCAGCCAATACATTCAAAGTTCATATTATGAAAACTTTTCCTCATGCAGTATTTCTGTATGACTCATGAGTTTGAAAATTTCAAACAGTCATCCTCCGTATGTGGATTTGCTACATCCGACAATTCTTGGTAACTTCTTACATTTTTCCTGTCGAGTCGGAAGTAATTATGCAATCTTAGAAAACACTTCATGCTCGCATTTACCGGGAGTCAATGTGGTATTATCACGTTTTAGGGACTCAGTTAATCTCTCAGGGATGGGCGATACTCTTGTCTGGCCTGTCATGCATCATGCATCGAAGCGTGAAACGTGAACAATGACAGTAGAGAAAAAGAGAGTGCTAACAAAAGAATTATGCACCTAATTCAGTACGCACAACAAATGTAGTTCAATACGGCCGGAGAGGAGAAGAGAGCGCAAAAATTATGCTACATCTACCATCAGTTTTAATAACCGAGTTTTGTGTTTTTGTTTTTCTTCACTTTTTCACGCGATTTGTGTGTGTGTGTCTTTGTGTGTGTACTTTTAATAAGGAAATGAGAGGAGAGCGGGCTAGGATCAAATGATCTTTTGCTTCTGTTCACTCCCTGTCTTGATCTGCTCCGTTCAACCTGATTGTCATTTATAATAAGGGTATTTAGTGTCATTTTATTTTCAGTTTTATTTATATTCAAATACCTGTTATCATTTGCCAGTGATTACAGTTGGTGGTGACAGTTTTTATTAGAATGTGTTGTTTTCTTAATTTTGTTACAGGCAGTTTTCATGTGTCGCCTTGTTTGTTTTGTTTTATTGTTTTTTCCTTACATTATGAGTAGTTATTAGTGTTTTTTTTTAAAATGTGTGTTTTTTCTTCAAATTAATGGTGTGTTTGTTTTTGTTCATTAATTATTAGAGCGTTTTGACTATTTTCTTTCATTTGTTTTTCTTAGATGGTATTATTATTATTAGTATTATCATTACTATTAATAGTGTTACTATTATTACAGTATAAGAATGGCACTGTTGGTTGGCAAGAAACAGAACCCGATGTTCACTAATTTGCTAGACCGTGCTGTGATAAACATTTAACAACTTAATGATACTAAAAAATGATGTAATGTAACAAATAAAGGTTTCTTTACGAAAAATCAATTTATCGGTATATTTATTTTCTGATGTGCATATGAATGGTAAACTGTAGATTTTATTTCCTCTCATATTGAGTAGGGGCGTGGAAAGATTTACTAAAAAATCAAGGGGTTGCTCGCACCACACCGTATTGTTTTATTGATAAGAAATACCTTCAAAATCAAATCAATCAATCAACTGGCAGTTCTTTATTCCTAAGATAGAACACAACTACTTTATAAAATGATTATTAGTCATCCAGAAAGTATCAGACAAAACAACTCAATGAGAGGTATGAGCTTGTTTTTGTAGGACAATCTCATTTATATTAGGTCTTATTTGAGGCAAACAAACTCTCGTCTCCTCATCAACACAGAGGCCTTTCTCTTTTCTGGTCTTTGATATTTGCCAAAGCTGAAAATCCCTGTTCACAACAATATATCGTGGGGCACTGTATCTATTTGATATAAAATATATTATATTACTGAATAAAATCTGAAAAAAATATATGGGTTTCTATACATATATTTCCCATATTATATCACATGTAACAAAATCATTAAAATAAGTAAGAAAAACCACCTTCATATTTCTTTTTGGCATATGAATTTTTTTGAAAATCTTTCTAAATCCTTGATTGTCTTTGAATCTTCCTGCCACACCTACCATGCTGTTGCGCCACACTGTTTGGGGACCACTGTCTTACTGTATTCTTGCGACAGTAGTGGTTTCTATATCTGTTTCTCCCACCCTCCCCACTCTCTTCACTTTCAGTCATACAACACTTACATTAAAACAAGAACTAAGCAATTTGTCATGGAACCAACGGGATATTTACTTACGCGTTCTCAGCACTACTGCCTTGCACGCCATACTCCGTTTCCCTTCCCCCAACCCCAGTTGAAGTATCCGCCCAGAGAACACGATAATTTCAATTACCGTAACATAGACACATCCTGTTTTTTATGCTTTGTTTTGTTTTTAGCCGACTCGTATATAAAATATTCGCACATGGAGCAGTTTGCATTCTGAAATCGTGTTCTCTAATTATTCCAGGGATGGGTATTTTGTAGCCTACTGTGAGATTTATTATGTATTACATGTTGGTAGATAGAATAATTAACCCGTTTTCCGAGCATCAGATTGGCAGAGTGGATAAACGCTGACCTCTCGCAGCAAAGGTGCCTGGTTCTAAACACGGTGGCGTCACGCTGCATTCTACCCAGCTATAAATGGGTACCTGACTCTGCTCTTAAGTTAGGGACAGCAAAAGCAGCGATAAAGGGAGCTGATCACTCCATCTTTCGAAGCTGGACCTAGTATAGTGGTCTCTAACACTTCCCTCCACTACGCTAGTATCTGCTATGGAGGCTACTTTAACAAATCCATTTTCTAATCTTGTCTAGTGAAATTTGGCCATGGCAGTCAAAAAATTGTGTAGCGAGAATTGCTTTATCGCAGAAATTCTTCTGTGATAATCTACTTTTTTTTCTGCATTGCCTGCGAAATCATATTGTCGATTTTTACTTATTTGCAAGGACTGTATGTTTATAAAGGCAAAAATGACGGCTACAGACCAAAGTCGATTTAGTAAATTCTTAAATGTTCTTTTCACAAAATGAAAAGGGTACGATCTTTTATGGGGGAAACCTGTTTATATCATCACGAGGCAGGTCTTAAGCTACAGAGATTGTTTTCGCCAATTGCACACATTGGAAACAAGAGTCAAAGCATCAAACGATGATTGTATAATCGTCAGGAAGTTATCAGTACGTCTCGCTAGTTAGTATGTTAACAGCCCCCACTAGAAACCCGTAAACTCCCTACGTTTCGAGCTTGGGTAAACAACAGAGCGCGTGATAGCCATCAACATGTAACCCCGCCCCTGCCGAACGGACCAATTAAAACAGTTGTGAAATTCCAGGTTACGAATCTGATTAGCTAATTGTTTGACCCAGCATTGCTAAGACAACTAGTGTTCAGCACTGGACAGACGGTTGGCACACTTCTGGTTTTCCCCTTTTTACTCCTTACAAGGGGATTGACATAAGTCTGGGGCCTGACCATGAAGGAGTCACAGGAGGAAGATGAAACTTGGCACATTTAAAGTTCATCATATTTGCACTGAATGTGTGAAGTACGCGTTTGTTTCTTCAATGGGTTTTCCCGCTACGGAGCACGGCGCAATGTACCATATTGACCGGATCTGCTGCTCCAAAGATTTGACAAAACAATGGAAAAGAAGGAGGTCAGAGCTGTGATAAAATTTCTGATGTTTCAGGGAAAAACACCTACAGAAATACACAGGGAGATGGAACCAGTGTTTCGTGATTCTTGTCCTTCATATACGTCGGTAAAAAACTGGTGTCAACAGTTTAAGTGCGGCCACTCAAATGTTGCTGATCTGCCAAGATCTGGTAGACCAGCCTCAGAGTGCAACGATGAAAATGCAACAAGAGTGAAGAAAATTATTGACCAGGATCGAAAAATTACAATTGTGGAGATAGCTAGTAAAGTAAAACTAAATGAAAGAACAGTTTATAGAATTTTACACAACAGACTGAACATGAGAAAAGTGTGTGCACGCTGGGTTCCGCGACTGTTGACACGTGAACAGAAGCAAACGAGGGTAAATTGCTGTCAACAGTTGCTCAAAAAGTGTCAGTCAAAAAATTTTTTGGAGACCATGGTGACAGTAGATGAGACTTGGGTACACCATTATGACCCCGAATCCAAAATTGCCAGCATGCAATGGAAAACCCCGGGCTCCCCAACACCTGTCAAGCCGAGAGCGCAGAAATCTGCAGGAAAAGTGATGCTGACTGTTTTTTGGGACGGCAAAGGTGTCCTTTTGAAAGATTATCTGCCTCGTGGCAACACAGTTAATGGACAGTACTTTGCAGATCTTCTCACCAAACTAAGAAAGGTTGTGACCAGGAAACGAGGGATAACGCGCACTCAAAATCTTCCTTTGCTTCAAGACAACACGCCCTCTCACAAAGCACGGCTTGTGCAGCTAGCAGCCAACGATTTGAATATTGAAATTCTTCCACACCCACCATATTCTCCAGATTTGGCTCCATCAGACTTTTTTCTATTCCCAAATCTTAAAAAAACAGCTAAAAGGAAATCATTTTGACAGCGATGAAGAGGTTATACTGGCATGTGATGACTGGTTTAGTTTGAAAAATAGGGTGTTCTACTCCCAAGGTCTTTTCAAGGTCAAGCAGAGATGGCAGAAGTGTGTCAATTCAGACGGTGGCTATATTGAAAAGGAATAAACACTATACAAAATTTCAGCTCTCTGTGTCATGTCCTTCATGGTCAGGCCCAAGACTTATGTCAATCCCCTTGTATTTAGCATGGACCCATTAATGCAGCTCCATCACAGCATTCATGTGCTCATAGCATTCATGTGCTCATAGCATTCATGTGCTCATAGCATTCATGTGCTCATAGCATTCATGTGCTCATAGCATTCATGTGCTCATAGCATTCATGTGCTCATAGCATTCATGTGCTCATAGCAAGCATATGCAGAAAGCATTAATAATTTTATGTGCTATTAGAGCAGGCTTTTCTCTAGCAATTTCTTTTACGCGTTGAGGTTACTAGCCCCCATACAAGGCCTCATATTAGCCGCCTCTTACGACACTGACTCAGGTAGTGGAAGTCCTGTTTCCTCAAAGAGCCTCAGGGCAACACCACAATTAGACATGCTGTAATCAAAACTGGAATGACGAACGCTACACTTAGACATGCTATAATCAGAATTGGAGTGCCGAACGCCACACTTAGACATGCTAAAGTCAGAATTGGAGTGACGAACAACGCACTTAGACATGCTATAATCAGAATTGGTGTGGCGAACCACCACACTGAGGCATGCTATAATCAGAACCGAAGTGACGAATACCACACTTAGACATGCTATTATCAGAATTGGAATGACGAAAACCACACTTGGCCATGCTATCAGAATTGGAGTGCCGAACAGCACAGGTGGACAGCAAGAGAGAAAGACACATAGGGGGAACACTTTAGTTATTTAAACTCGTTTAAAATCGCTATCAGCTATCGGACAACTTTACCTTTAGGTTGACGTTTCTGAAGTGCTTCCGTCATATTCTTATTTCTCATGTCAGGTGTATTGTCGGTCTACCGAACGGTGGATTGATAATACCTGTCTCATTTCATTTCAACCCTTTCCGTTCCCCGTGAGACACAGGGTCGCACCCTTTGTTTGTCACTTATTCCTATTTTGTACCGGTTTCTTCGGCTCTGCCTATGACAGCCCCATTGACTGACTTCTCCTACCAACCTTTGTTCTACGGATTCTCCTTGGCGTCCGCACTCATCTCTTTCCCTGCGTGTTCAAGAGAATAGAGTACCTGACGGGAGCAGTTCGTAATGTCATCTCAGAAAGAACGAGAGAAATGCGAAGAGAAATACATTGATTAACTAACTTCGTGGCATAAGAAGAAACTGAAACTGCACGTAAATTAAGATATTTTTTTTCCGTTAGGAAAGGAGAGAGTCGTCAAAAACGTTAGCGCGGCGTTCGATAACACTGGTATACACACATTTTGGTGCCTTAAATTTTATAGCTGTTCTTGGGTAATTTTGGGTTGCTGATTCCAAAAATGTAATCAGATTTTTTCTATCAGCTCTAGTTTTTGAGATAACTAAGAATGGCCATATTAGTAGGGCAATTGTTATGTACAATCCTAGAGTTAGGTGCTATCAGTGGCATTTTGACTTTAGTCTGCATTCATATTATATGTAATTACTGTGCATATATTACCAAAAATGTAATAAAACTTTATCACTAGCACTTGTTTAGCCAACACGCAAAAAGGATCTTTTCGAGGACTTCCTGGAATGTGATATGCCCGGACAGTCACGCTTAAGGATCCAACAGTAATCTGCCATCATGTGGGCATCCCAAAGTCCCTGGTATCTCTCTTCCATTGTTTTTATATCTTGGTGAAATCTTTCACCTTGCTCCTCACTAAAGTCGCCAAGATTCTCCGGAAATAAATGTAAATGGTTATGGAGGTAGTGCAATTTTATGCTCATGTTGCATCCAAGTTCACAAAAACTAGACAGCATGTTTCCAACTAATTCAGAATAATTGTCTGCTTTAAAGTTACCCAGAAAATTTTGCACAACTAAAACAAATGATGACCAGGCTGTGGACTCTGTTTTGTTCATGGAATCAATAATATTTGGATCGTTTATTAACTTTCTAATTTGAGGTCCATCAAAAATTCCAGCTTTAAGTTTGTCTATGCTCAATTCTGGAAACTTTCTGCATAAGTAATTAAAACAGGTACCATCTTTGTTCAGTACCTTAACAAATTGCTTCATCAAGCCAAGCTTTATATGTAATGGTTGCAGTAGAACTCTTTTTCGATCAATGCGAGGCTTATTGACAATATTTTTTTCTCCAACTTTAAATTCATCCCTCAACGGCCACTGTTTCTTTGTCCAGTGCATATCTTTTGCCTGCTATCCCACAAACATATAAAGCATGGATATTTGGTGAATCCCATTTGTTGGCCAAGCAAGAAGTTCATCATTTTAAGATCTACACAAACCATCCAGTTATGTTCTAAATACTTCAATTTCTCCAGAACTGTGCTTATTGTAGCATACTCCTCCTTCATTGTAGTAGAATGAGCAATTGGAATTGAGCCATATTTGTTACCATTGTGTAAGAGAACACCCTTCAAACTTCTTTTAGAGCTGTCAATGAAAAGTCGCCACTCATCTGGTGTATAACTTACACCCATTTTGTTAACAAGACCTCCTACATTAGTACAAAACACAAGGTTGTTTTCTTTACAAAAGAATGGAATAAAACCTTGCTCTCTGCTGCGATAAAATGTAAGCAGTTTCAGCAAATGTTTCAGCAGTCAGTAATTTTGTTTCTTTCAATCTTGAAGGCACAAGTTCTGAAGATTCCTTGGAGAGATATAGATCTCGGATTAGATCATTTAGTTCAAGCTGGTCGAAGCGTTGAGCATCTGAAAAATCATCTTCGAAATCACTGTCACTTGTCGTTCCACATGCCATTGTTGTCTCATCTTCTAGCAGGGAATCCGAAATCTGACTGAAAGTTGGAATTGGTATGTCATCTTCGTGTGGAACAGGTCGCCTAGCAGAATCTAAATCTGGATATTTCCACTTTTTGTGATTTTTTCCATTAATTCCCTTAATATTCACAACACAGAAATAACAGTCATCATAGTGGTTCTTGGGCTCTCTCCAAACCATTGGAATTCCAAATTTTAAACATTTTCTTTTCCCACAAGTCCACTGTCGCAGGTGTTCAACACATGTTTTGCAAACAATATGAGGAACCCAAGACTTGTCCTGGTCACCTAGTTTTACTTTAAAGTAAGCA
Organism: Oreohelix idahoensis; assembly: GCA_024509875.1. NCBI lineage: Eukaryota > Metazoa > Mollusca > Gastropoda > Stylommatophora > Oreohelicidae > Oreohelix > Oreohelix idahoensis. The sequence goes on along the minus strand of JAMPIV010006960.1, from coordinate 217,485 downwards.
AAGTATGCCTTTTTCACAAAAACAGTAATATGCTTCCTATGTTCTTCTTTGAAAGTGTACTCTCCACAAATATAACAAAATAAATGCTGTGAAAGAAAACATGCTCTTCTTGAAGATGATGCCATTCTCTGTTAGAAGTGTAATAAAATAAGTAGCATACTAACATGCATGCAGTGGCTTAAAAATCTAAAAAAAGGCAATTCTGGGAAGATTCTTGGAAAACTGAAACTGAGAGTAAGCAAGCAGTTTTCTTTTGTAAAGGACTAGACAGCAATTACATAGCCTTATATAGAAAATATTGTAATAATACAAAAATGTCTGTATCTCAAAAACTAGTGCTGCTACAGAATAGTAAATGTGATATTTGGATTGAGCAGGCCTCATTTATGTACAATCAAAAGTAAAATGTTTGGCACCAAAAAAAAGATTTTTTTTTTGTAGGGCTGTGTAATGAAGGACAGATTAAGGGATGAGGGTGGGGCAGGGAAAGGAGAGCAAGGACGATTATGTATTCAAATTCACCCTGAACAAGGAAGGGGGTGGGGCGATGGGGGAAGTTCGGTGTCATGGGGGGAGGGGGAGGGGGAAATTAACGAGACAAGAATGAATTTTGGAATATAGTTAAGGACATCACGCAGTTACATTCCTCAGTGTTAGGAATATAATTAAGGACATCACGCAGTTACATTTCTCAGTGTTACTCATGAATATAGTTAAGGACATCACGCAGAGTTACTCAGGAATAGAGTTTACTATTTTGCTTGAAGGTCACACCTTTTTTGACACAGTTAGAAAATCATTTTAGCCTCACGTCATAACCCAGCGACGTTCCGGGGCCTAGTTATTTATTATATTGTCTTTAGCAGATTAACCCAGTTTCAGATTTGGAAATATGTGGGGGTGTGATGTTGAAACTTTAGCGGCATTGACAAGATAAAAGTATTGTTCGAGTTGTTATATCAGTAGAAAACCCAGCAGATGAAATGTTATAAATAGCTGTTTTGGGGGAACTCCAGTTTTTATTACGTTTAAAAGGAAAATTAATTCAGTGTGTGTGTATCTTTGTATGTGTGTCTGTTACAGGTTGTTTTATTATTTCTTAGTTGCAAAAATGGGTTAATAGACCTCATTTTTTTCCATCTTTGGTTCGTTGTCTTTTGAAATACACAAGACACGCGCAACATATATCATATTAGTAGAGGAAAATAATTGTTTGTGGGTGTGAGTATGTCTGTCTGGGACAGCAAGCTGTTGTTGGAAAAATTGAATTAGTAAATAAAGATAATGCTTGGAAAGTGTAAACGCTGAATTAAATAAAGGGGGGGAAACCCGAGACCTGTGGGTAGTAAACAGGTAATGAAAATAGGCAAAAGGTACGCACTTGAAAGACAAACAGAAAGAAAGACAAACAGACGCACACAGGCAAAAAGAACGAAATATGAGAAGTAATAGGCACTCCAAAGATTCGGTACAGGTCCAAGTGAACGCCGTCATCGTCTCGTTGCTAAAGTGACCGTGTTACGATCGTCTACCACCTAATATGTTCAATGTTCTTCCACTTTTCATGCACCCTAAGGGGGCGCTTAGGTGGTAGACGATCGTAACACGGTCACTTTAGCAGCAAGACGATGACGTCGTTCGCTTGGACCTGTACCGAATCTATATATATAATATTATATTGGTTTTTTTTTTTGCGGCTATTGTTTCACATTAAGCTGCTGGTGTATTTGGAGATCCCAGGTTGATAAATGTCTTATACCAGTAGTCGACAAGAGGTCGATCAATATGTACCTGTAGATCCCAGGTTCATAAATATCTTAGACCAAGGGTCGGCAGCAGGTTGATCAAGATCTACCGATATCCTCAGGTGGTGATTTGGTAGATCTTTAGGTGACAGAGGGGGAAAAAGTAAAAATTAACGAGACAAGAATGAATTTTGGAATATAGTTAAGGACATCACGCAGTTACATTCCTCAGACTTACTCATGAATATAGTTAAGGACATCACGCAGTTACATTCCTCAAAGTTGCTCAGGAATACAGTTTACTTTTTTACTTGAAGGTCACACCTTTTTTGACACAGTTAGAAAACCATTTTAGCTTCACGTCATAACCCAGCGACGTTCCGGGGCCTAGTTATTTATTATATTGTCTTTAGCAGATTAACCCAGTTTCAGATTTGGACGTATATGGGGGCGTGATGTTGAAACCTTAGCGGCATTGACGAGATAAAAGTATTGTTCGAGTTGTTATATCAGTAGAAAACCCAGCAGATGAAATGTTATAAATAGCTGTTTTGGGGGAACTCCAGTTTTTATTACGTTTAAAAGGAAAATTAATTCAGTGTGTGTGTGTGTGTGTGTGTGTATCTTTGTATGTTTGTCTGTTACAGGTTGTTATATTATTTCTTAGTTGCAAAAATGAGGAGTGGGTTAATAGACCTCATTTTTTTCCCATCTTTGGTCCGTTGTCTTTTGAAATACACAAGACACGCGCAACATATATCATATTAGTAGAGGAAAATAATTGTTTGTAGAGGAAAATAATTGTTTGTGGGTGTGAGTATGTCTGTCTGGGACAGCAAGCTGTTGTTGGAAAAATTGAATTAGAAAATAAAGATAGTGCTTGGAAAGTGTAAACGCTGAATTAAATAAAGGGGGGAAACCCGAGACCTGTGGGTAGTAAACAGGTAATGAAAATAGGCAAAAGGTACGCTCTCGAAAGACAGACAGAAAGAAAGATACACACACAGATAGAAAGAAGGAAATATGAGAAGTAATAGGCACTCCAAAGATTCGGTACAGGTCCAAGCGAACGCCGTCATCGTCTCGTTGCTAAAGTGACCGTGTTACGATCGTCTACCACCTAATATGTTCAATGTTCTTCCACTTTTCATGCACCCTAAGGGGGCGCTTAGGTGGTAGACGATCGTATCACGGTCACTTTAGCATGGAGACGATGACGTCGTTCGCTTGGACCGTACCGAATCTATATATATATTATATATATATTATATAATATAGTTATATATATATATATATATTATATATATATATATATATATATATATATATATATTTATATATATATATTATATATATATATATATATATATATATATATATATATATATATATATATATATATATATATGTTTTGGGGGATATATTTTATATTTATATATTTTTTTTTTTTCTTTTGCGGCTATTGTTTTACATTAAGCTGCTGGTGTATTTGGAGATCCCAGGTTGATAAATGTCTTATACCAGTAGTCGACAAGAGGTCGATCAATATGTACCTGTAGATCCCAGGTTCATAAATATCTTAGACCAAGGGTCGGCAGCAGGTTGATCAAGATCTACCGATAGCCTCACGTGGTGATGTGATAGATCTTTAGGTGACAGAGGGGAACAAAGTAAGAATTTGTAAGCTAGGAAATTTTCTGACTAGCCATCTCTCCCCGGCACTGTTTAGCGCGATTTCCCCAGTATTAAATGACGTCATCCGCGTTTCAGTGTAAACCCAAGAACTAGCTAACTAAAACTCACTTAATTCGTCAACTACATAAGATGAGAAATTCATCCTTTCTTTGAAAAATTCTCTACAAGACCAATCAGTTTGCACGTTTCATCGCGCAGTCGTTGGAACTACAAGAAGGAGATTGTACGGCAGAGATAAAAAGTTACATATATGTTGGACTTATTCCAAATTCTAAAAACTCTGAAACCTAAAAACTGGCACGATTTTATCAAGGTAGGTCTTTAGAGAGCTGAGTGTTTCTAAAGTAGATCTCCACATTTCCTGGGTTGCCTACCGCTGTCGTAGACCATGTTCTGCACATTTAGCAATGTTGTCACTGAGATATAATTAATCGGAAGATACACATCTACTTTCATCACCATCATCATCATAATCATCATCACCATCATCATCATCGTTTTATATAACAATGTGTTTCATTAAGGTGTTTGGTCTCTTTTCTCCACGAGGCACGCACCGTTCAGTCGGAGACACGGTTCTTCTGTTATATGCACTATGCAGGTCAAAAGTAAGAGAGCTATTGAGCAGAGCTGATACTCATAATAATGGGCCGAAACACTTGTTCGACGGGGGGACAGCTTCTGATGATCAGATTGCCTCCTGTTGAATCGCTCTGTATATAGTTTCCTATCCTAAGAGGTGTGTTATATTGTGATATTGTGAACCTAATCATGATAAGTGTAAAGTATCTATTTAGCGGATTTATGAAAAAAAATAAATTGGGCTGTTGAAAAATAAATCGGTCAACGAGGGTCGTTATTTTAATCTAGAAGACAGAAATATTTTTGGTCATCTATTTTCGAAGAGCATGCAACTTTAAAAAAAAAAAAATTTTTTTCATCTTTGTTTCGCAATAAGTCGTATAAAGTGCGCGCTCCCTAGCTGTGTGACTTTTAAAAATAATACTGCTTCACGTGCGAGCGTGTTATTCCCTTGCATTCTTCTGTGTTTTATATCATTCATTTAAATTTTTTTTTTTTTATGTGCAGCTTCCGTACGTCATATTCCTGACGGAAATTTCATGGTAGAGACGTATTCTGTGTGTTTGTACCTTTGTAAAGCTGGCTTTTACCTGGTTTCATATCGCTTGGAAAAAAAGTTTGAAGCTTGAGTATGTAGATATACAAATGTAAGCATCATGGAATACAGCACGGAGGCCTCAACTATGTGTAAGTCATTGTAAGAAATAAATAGAGGCACATTAGCTTATTTTAACTGTGCGATTCGGTCAGCATTTAAAGCTTCCATTTATAGAATCCAAGCTACACAATATTTAATATGAAAGATCTTATAATTTAACAAGAAACTAGCAGTGCACGAAAGGACAGTTGTGCCCACAGGTCTATATGACTGAAGCTGGGATATAGCAAAGAATGTCCCCGCCGCCAGAAGAGCAGGTTGACAGCATTGCCTTCTGGAGAAACTGTATGGTGACGAGAGAAACCTGAGATGGAACGCCAATTATATGATGCAAATAGATGCGGTTATGTGACATCGAACGACAATGAAAAACAAGAAGTGGGACAATCAACTGCAGTGTTATTGTTTCCTCTGTGTCTAGCTCCGTCGTTTTTTTTTCCGCACGTCTTGCTCTGCTGACATTTGTCTGATCGTTCCATTATTTCCATATTGATGATCCTGTTTTACCGTATTAAATCTTTTCTGTAAATAACTAAAGGTAATTTACTGGCACTCGTTCGACTTAAAACAGAAGGTCACCTGACAACAGAAAAGAAATATAAGTTATCTGTTGACTGGTGTCGTGAAGTCTGATTCACAACACGTTATTCTGACCAAACTGCACGCCATACTTTATGACAGTATATCCTTGACGAACCAATGAAATCGCATCTTCATGTATAGTGTTTACAAACGTACTAGCCTAACAATGGCGAGCTCAAATCTGTGTAACCTTAATTCAATTGGAGGTAAGCTACAGACTTATGAGCGAAGTACAGCATGGCAGAGGTCAAGAATTCACTCATAGGAATGTTCAATTAATAGAGTGTGCAAAAATTTCCACGGGAAGTAATATGGTATTGGAGAAATCTCGAGTGGAATGCATCGAGACATCAGGCAAGTCAAAAATTTTGCTGTTTAGGCTACGCCTAGGAAAAGATGGTAGTATGATAATAAAAGACAATTATCGAAATAATGAAAGAATAATACAGAGAGTATTTTAAGCCTAAGATGAAGGAAATCGGTCCAGGAATAAGGAGGATATGTAGATTACTAGTTTTTCATATTTGCACAGTTGGACCAATGTACGCCTGTATTTCGGAACGCAAACAGACTCTAGTAGTAAAGCTCCCTCTGTCGTTCGGCCTTAGCCTATATATAGGATGTGCCCGAAATGAAAAGCAGGCCATAATAAAAATTCAAATACAGCGAGAAGCGCCAGTTCTGTCAGAGAGAGACTTCTTTGCCTTCTGCATCTGAGAGCAGACTGCGTGACCATTAACAGCTCGACTGTATGTACTTGAGGGTAAGAAAGAATGTATGTATATATATATATATATATATATATATATATATACATATATATATATATATATATATATATATATATATATATATATATATATACATATATATACATATATATATATATATATATATATATATATATATATATAATTAACTTGTGCGTTAGGAAGTATGTGGATGTGTTTCAAACTACTGTGTAATTTCTGGCGGCTAAACCAAGCCTGTGTATATTTAAATAAATTAAGAATGGAAGCAGAAAGGGTGTCCATGGTTTTAGAAAAGTATTTAAAGAATTATTTCTTGAAGGAATGGGACACACACCAGGAACAAAGGAAAAGATGAAAGGAATTACTTTACTGTATTGTATAAGATATCACTTAGTATTTTCTTACAAAACCTAATAACTTTATGGAGGCGAATCATGGACAAATGGCTCTAACTAAGGATTTGGAGAAAATTGTATTCACAGTGACCTGGATTGTGTTGTAACTGATATATTATGCCCTATGCGTCTACTTGCACACTGTCTGAAACTATCTCTCATCTCCTACATCTGTAATAGAGGGATAGTGATAGACAATATAGTGGTTAATCAAATATGTTTCAGGTTTTATCCTGTCATCCAAGTACACTTTAAAGAGTCAGCCACTACTGCAGGAACTAGTGGTGCAAGCGCCCTTTGACTTCAGAGGGACAGCCACCCAGTGCCTACTGCCTGGAGGAATTTCATTTGACCTTTCCTTCCATGTCAGGAGTGTGACAATGTTCCGCCTGAGAACCAGCCACTGCAGATTACTAGGACATCTCTATCGCCTCAAGATATCCCACACAAATGAATGCCCATGCGGAACAGGAATCCAGACCACAGAACAAATTCTCCAGAACTGTCCAACCCACGATGAACCGCGACGTGCGACCTGGCCAAGGGGTGCTGAGCTCCAGCAGAAGCTATGGGGCTGCCGCGCCGACCTGGTAAAGACTGTGGACTTCGTCCTGGCGACAGGCCTGCAGATTTAGCATGACTACAAACTGAAAGCAGAAGAAGAAGAAGAAGGAGTGTGACAGGCTTCAATTTACCAGATAAGTGGCCAAACAAGGCTACTGTTCAGAGTACCTCAGTCAAACTACTATTCAAGACAGTAGTATCTAATGATGACATATATTTGGGCATGGTTATAGCCAGTATAAATAATCATTTATTAACTATGAGATCAGATGGGTCTTAAGATATACATATACTACAAACAGAGTGAGTTCAACCAAGAAAGAAGAACTTTCTACAACTTTAGTGATTTTTGATACTTTTGAACTATTTTCAAATGTTTTATTTATTTAAATGTTGTAATTTAAATTTGATTTCCTTGAAAGATTTTCAAGCAGAAAAGAAAAACTTGTAAAAAAAAAATTGTAAATATTTACCAGCAGACTTACTTAAATTATTTAAGTTAAGTTACAGTTCTTGTTGGTAGATAGTTAGTTAATACCCCTTGCAGAGCTATTAATATTAACAGAGGAGGATCTTGAGAAGGGCAAGTAGGAACTTAGAGTAATACATTACCATCTTCTCTAGGAACTTATACAGCTTGATCCTACCTTTGATGTCCATACACCCTTACTCTTTTCAGAGAAGAGGGTATTACTTATAAGACAAGTATCTTATCTGGCACTATCCTGGTATCACCTGATACAACTTTGTGTCCAGGATACTTTATAATTTCTATAACAATCAACCCTCTCGTGACAACTGGCGTTCTCCTTTATGCCCAACGAGTACCTGTTAATTACCTTTATTTATTTATTTACTATTGACAGGGTTCATGTTTCCATTATTTAAATCTTTTCTGTCAGTTCACCGAGTTCATCAGTGTATGATGACTTGAAATGTTGGGTATCAGGGGCATGACATGCTTCCAGGCATAACTATCAGTTATCACGACATATAGCTCCATTTGTAACACCTGATGTAGGTATTGTGAAACTTGATTCAGGAAATGTTGATGGCGTCTTCAATACTGTTAAAAACTTCCTGAGAGAAAGACTTAGCCCCATGAGCAGAGCATTGACGAGCAACTGATTCATATAATAAAGATGCGCTAATCATATACAAAGAACTCTTCGCATCACGTGCATTTGCCACTCCATTCATTCATCATTTGGACAGATATTGCCTGGACATGCTAAATTTATGGTGGTAGATGCGAATGTTCATTCTGCTTGTTTCACCTGCACGTTTCTGTCCGTGAATGCACTTACTACTTGTAGAAGCTGTACAATTTAAAAGTCTTAAGTCCTGACATGCCTGACAGTATTGTCAGTCCGGTCACGTGAATTTGATCATGCTGCTTACCGTGCATATTTCACATCTTTAAGATTGTTCATGTCCTGAGTTCAGGTCCTGAATATATGTCTGATAAACCATCATGTGTTAAGGGCGTTCATTTACTCACCAAACGTCCTTAATTTTCTGTTATAAATAAGTTAAGTTCTTTTTTAAATCAGTATCCTAAACATATTGTTCTTCATGTTTGAATTAGCTTTTCACCAGTCTGCGACACTTTTCATAGATTTGAACAGTAAGAAGCCATAAACTTTAAAAAAAAGATGTAACTTTATGTGTCAGGCGAAACAACAGTTGAGCTGGTTTTTGGGCTAGAAAATTCTCAACTATCTGGCAATTAAGATTGGTGTTCTTAGAGTTATTCTATAGCTGAAAAGTGGAAACCTGACTCAGTGCAGGGGATTGTTCAGATAGTGTCTACGGATCCTTGTTTGTGTTGATACAATCTAGGGTAACATTAATGCTTGCTGTTTCGTTTAACTCCAAGTTTGGGGGTGAATTGTTCTTTGAACTCAGTAGAATTTCTTTTTTCGGGATAGGGTACACGTCTAGCTTACCAAGCTGGTTTGCTTAGTAATAGGTAACCTGTTACCCGGCCGAGTACTCCTTACTACAACGTTATAAGGTCCCAAGTTCATTAAATTCAGTAACCTTCACTGCTGTTTTGCGTTTATTTTTCTATAGCTTATTTCTTAATAAGAATATATATAAATTTTGCACGGTGCTTGCAACCCCATCTTGTAACACAAGTAACGATAGAAACGTCTGCACGAAGTGTTCTCGCAAGCCTCTTGCAAGAATACAAGCCCCTGGTTCCTTAAGGGCGAACACAAAAGAAACGAACGAACGAACTTTATTTTCAAAGGGTTAAGAATTGGGCACGCAGGCCCGTCTGACATTCTGCCCTTCCTCTTTCTCTCTCGTCATGTATACTATATCCTTTCATCCTCACATTTACTTTAAGCATAATTAAGGCATTTATCATTATAAAAGTAATATTACATTTGCAATAATCATCATAATTAAAGTACGTTTTTAAAATAAAATTTAAAAATAAAATAAAAATAATAATAATAATAATAATGAATTTAAAAATAAAGTAAATAAAAATAAACATTAAAAAAAAAAAAACAACAACAACAACAACAAGACATAAAAATCGGATTCTTCGTACAGTAAATTAGTGATTTGAGACATTCAGAAGTATGTTATAAGAACTCGTGAAATTTTCAAACGGTGTGCAACTGAATGACTCAGGGACTTTTTTTTTAGGTTCATCAAGATGAGGTGGGGTAAACAGTTACTTTCCTCGTTGTCTTTGCGTCCCAAACTCAAGACCAGAATCAGACTAGGTAGATAGCTAGATAGACATATAAGAAAGCAATTAGTTTGCGAAGGGTTGAAAATCGGGCACAGTCCCCTCTTGCATTCTTCCTTCCTCTTGCTCATCTTTTATTACTGTTACTCAAACATTCTCCAGCGTACTGAAAGTATTAATGTAAGGGCAGTGCAACATTACAAGGAAGTATAACAGCATACATTAACAGTACCTGATCATAAAATTAAGAATATAAGTTATTAAGAATATAATATTAAGAATAAGTATATTGTAATGAAAATTAGATCATTAGAGGCTCCATACAGTATATTAGATAAAAGTACAACACAATCAGTTAGGGTGGCATATAATCAGCACTCATAAAGTATTTGAACAGTATACGATTGTATGAGTAAGGACTGTGCGTGTTTTTCAGGTCATTGGGAAGATTGTTCCAAAGATGAGCAGCTGAGTAAGCCAAACTAGTCTTAAATAGATCTAGCCTGGGCTTGGGTACCTGTAATTTGTTTAAGCGCTGACTACGTCTTTCATTATATTTTAAAAGCGGCCAAAGATACTTTGGAGCATTCTGTGACAGGATTTTGTGAATAAATTTCCCTTTGTTAAATAGGAAGCGCTTCCTGAGGGGTAATATTTGAAGATAATTATATAAATCTATACAATGTGATTGGTGTTTATCAGCAACAAGGTGCATTGCGCGTTTTTGAAGCGAGTGGAGCCTTTTTGTGTTGGAGACTGAACAACCATCCCAGATTGTGGAACAATAGTCTAGATGCGTTTGTATATGAGATATGTAGAACAGTTTCCTTGCCTTCTCATCCAGGAAATGTTTAATTTTGGCTAATTGGTAAACTTTTTGTGCTGTTTGCTTTGTGAGTGCATGTACATGTGAGTTCCAACTTAGGTGTTGGTCAACAGTGATACCTAGAGTTCTGTGTTCATTTACGTTTTCAATTAGTGATGTTCCAATGAAGAGCTGAAGTGTTGTTTTCTGCAAGTTTTGTAGTTTTTGTCTGGTTGATATTAACATACATTTTGTTTTACTAATATTTATTTGCATGCGATTCTCGTTGCTCCACTTAATAAGATTATGTGTATCGTTTTGTAAAGATTGTTCTAGTGTGGTGCAACTTTTATCACTAGTATAGACAGTACAGTCATCGGCAAACAGGTCACATGATGAGTGTTTGAAGTATAGAGGAAGATCATTAATGTATACGGTAAAGAGAAGACGGCCGAGAATAGAGCCCTGAGGAACACTTGTATTGACAACGGTTGGGTTCGACAAGGAATTATTGTAAGAGACTATTTGTCGTCTGTCTGACAGGAACGATTTAATTAACTTTACCAGCTTAATATTTACTTTCATTGTTTCTAATTTTCTGATTAAAATAAAGTGATCTATCATATCAAATGCTTTTTTGAAGTCTACAAATATTGCTCCACATATATTATCGTTATTGATGTTTAGGTGCCAATTGTCTATCATCTTTGTTAAGGCTGTGTGGCATGAATGCTTTGGTCTAAACCCCGACTGACTGCCGATTAGCAGGTCATTATTGACTAGGTGTTGTAGTGTTGTTCTGTGGATGTGCTTTTCCAGTGGTTTGGACAGCGACGATATAAGAGAGATGGGCCTATAGTTACTAAGATTACTACTATCAGATGAACCTAGAAAATAGAAAAGTCTACTTGCAGCAGAAAAACTCGTTCGCTCACAACGCCGAAGAATAGTGTTACAAAAAGAAAAAAAAAACGAAATCTCCATCGGTTCTAAACTGCACTGGTGTGCAGCAGTACCACAACTGACGAAGCACAATTTGTGCAGTGAAAGCGGGCGACGTGTCACGCGACCTAGTTTTTTTTAAAGCCTATTTTTAGCATAAGCAGGGACACGCTTTGGCCGGGTTTAATTTTATAAAGAGAGAGGGATAGTACCTCACGGTGAGAGACAGCCATGTCCTTTTTAGGATAGTCAGGATCCTATTTGGTTCTCCTCTCTTTATCTAGCTCATGTATGGCTCCACGAATACCGCTTGTGTACGGCGGTGGCCACATCCCGGGAAACAGTCTTGGCTGACTGGCTAAACTACATGAGTGGAGTAGGAGTAATCTTACTCAAGGAAATGTCCATCCCTAGTACACAAAGACTGAGACGGTGAGTGAGGCGAAGGAATCTAAGAAGATCAGCGGCTGGCAAAGCGGAACAGCAAAGGGCGTGGCGCACTAGAGGCGTGTCGGGCATAGAAAAAGACAACGGCTAGCCACCGTGGAAGAGATTGAGGCCTTACCACATACATCCTACAGAATGTAATGAGATCACAACCAAAAGACAAGAAACGATATGTAGAGAACTCCTGTCCCCTGGGGACGAATCTACTGTACAAATTAACAGGGAAGAGGCAACTCCGCTAATGAGTAAGAAAGTATATAATGACGAGTGTTCCTCAAATTCTGTTGAAAGGGAGCATTCTGAGAAAGACCACCTAAAAACTAGTAGGAGGAGCCTAAAAATAGGAACATGAAACGTTAGAACTCTAAACGGAGAAGGAAAGCTTGACAATCTAATATTAGAGACAACAGACATGAAACTCGATATACTAGGAGTTGCAGAGGCAAGACTATTGGATACAGGCTACATAAAAAGAGACCAATACACGCTTATACACTCAGAAGGAGAAAAACATGAAACAGGAGTAGGAATGTTGATAAAGAAGGAGTTAGAAAAATACGTATGTGGATACTGGACACACAATGACAGAATGATGTTACTAAAGATGAGAGCAAAGCCATTCGACATATCAATCTTACAAACTTATGCACCAACTAAAGATCATAGCGAGAAAGAAAAAGAAGAATACTATGAAGAGCTACAACACACACTTAAACCAGTAAAATCTACAGATGTGTTGATAGTAATGGGTGATATGAATGCAAAAGTAGGAAAAAGAAAATACAAGAAAATAATAGGACAGTATGGATTAGGGACAAGAAATGATAGAGGAGACAGACTTATCCAGTTCTGTGAAGAAAACCAGCTGGTCATATGTAACACCTTTTTTGAACACCACCCAAGGAAATTATACACATGGAAAAGCCCAGGAGATGTAACAAGAAATAAAATTATCTATATCATGATAAAACATAGACTTAAGAACAGTGTCACAAGTGCAAAGACACATCCTGGCGCCGACATAAATTCAGATCACAATCCGGTCGTCATCAAAGTAAATATAAAGCTGAAAAAAAAAAACAGGAAACAGAAGGCAGGAGGAACCCCAGATAGAAATATCAGCACTGAGACAACCAGATATAAAACAAAAATATCTAATCGACGTCAAAAATAAATATGAACAGTTACTGACAGAAAGCATGGAGCAGTATAGAAGAGAAAACCCAGAAGAAAAAGTAACCACAAAATGGGAATGCTTAAAAACAAGCATACAATCAGCAAATGCAAATTTACCTAAAAAGGAGCCTAAGAAAAAACAAATTTGGATGACAGATGACATCTTGAGTAAAATGGCAGAAAGAAAAAGCAAATTACACTCCAGAATATAAAACAATAGACAATGACATACGTACTATGTGTAGACAAGCAAAAGAACGATGGATAGAAACAAAATGCAAGGAAATAGAAGACTTGGAAGCAAAGCACATGACAAGAGATATGCATGAAGAAATAAAGAAATTATCAAATAGGTCGCGGTTTGCACAAAGAAGAAGCTGTATCAAGAACAAAAATGGTGTAATCTTACTTGATGAGAAAGACATATCAAACAGATGGGCAGAATACGTAAAAGAACTATTCGAGGACAACAGAGGTAAAAAACCATCACCAGATTCTAATGAAGGCCCAAACATTCTCAGATCAGAAGTAGAGAATGCCATACATATGATACAAAAAGGAAAAACAGCAGGCACGGACAACATAAAAATTGAAATGATAGAAGCCCTGGAGAGCTTTGTTATAGATACAATCACAGATCTATGCAACGATATATACAATACAGGATATACACCACACGACATGAAGACATCAGTTTTTATAACATTGCCCAAAAAACATAATGCAACAGAAGGTTCAGACTTCAGAACAATCAGCCTGATGAGTCATGCAATTAAGATACTGCTCAAAATCATACAGGAAAGAATAAAAAGTAAGGTAGACAGCGAAATCCAAGAAGAACAGTTTGGTTTTAGACGGAACAGTGGAACAAGAAGGTAATATTTTGCCTAAGAATATTAGCAGAAAAATATACAGAGGTCCAAAAAAGTATGTACATGTGCTTCATTGACTATAAGAAGGCTTTTGACAGAGTCCATCATGAGAAAATAATTGAATGCCTTGAAGACATAGGTGTTGATGGAAAAGATATAAGAATACTCAGTAACCTTTATTGGGAGCAAACTGCCACAGTAAGATCTGGAAGGAATTATTCACCATACATAGACATAAAAAGAGGTGTCAGACAAGGTTATGTTCTGTCCCCCTGCCTATTTAAACTATACACCGAAAACATTTTCAAACAGATACAGTAAATACCAGGACTGAACATCAGTGGAAGGTCAATAAACAACCTTAGATATGCAGATGATACCGTGTTGTTAGCTGAAAAGGAGTTACAAGAACTAGTGAAGCAAGTGAACAGTATAAGTCATGAATATGGACTCGACATTAATATTGAGAAAACAAAAACTATGATAATTAGCAAAACAGACGATAAGCCCACATTAAAGATAAGCGTAAATGGGAAAATCCTGGAACAAGTCAAGAGCTACATATATCTTGGTCATAAAATAACAGAAGATGGCAGATGTGAAACAGAAATCAAGAAGAGAATAGGAATGGCCAAAGCTACATTCAACAACATGAAACATATACTGACATCCAAACAGTTATCTCACAAATTAAAACTGAGAATCATAAAGTGTTATATATATTCTGCATTTCTGTATGGTGCAGAAACATGGACGATGAATAAGCATTTGGAAGAAAGAATTGAGGCTCTTGAAATGTGGATATACAGTATAGAAGAATGGGGCGTATCTCATGGAAAGAGAAGAAAACAAAAAGGAGGTCCTAGAAAATCTAGGTATGAAAAGAGAACTAATGAGGGAGGTCAAAGTTCGGCAGCTAAAATACTTTGGCCACATAAAAAGGCATAACACCTTGCAGAAGACCATAACAGAAGGGAGAGTTGAAGGCAAACGTGCAAGTGGAAGACAGCGCTATAAGTGGGAAGATAACATCAAGAGATGGACAGGAAAGAGTCTATCAGAGTGCACCACCAAGACAAGAGACAGAAGACGTCGGAGATCCATTACAGCCAACCTTCGTTGTGGAGATAGCACCTGATGATGATGAATGTTGGTGGCTCCCTGCTCCATAAGGAGCCTTTGCCTTGAGAAACATTGTCTTGTGAACCAGGCGCAGTAAACGCTTTGTCACTTGGGCGCAGCTGCCAAAGTGACAGCATGATTAACCATTGACGTCTCTTATCATTTTCCCTCTTTTTTTATGCAGTTAGCTTAGTTCTTACTTTTTTTCTCTCTGCTGTTTACGTTTGTTTGTCCATGATGAAGGCCGTGTTGTCGTAACGTAGACAGTTTCTATGTCGTATGTCTTAGTAAGATTTACACTACCGGTTTTGTTAACCTTACTGTTTATCTTAAGTCTTGTTACAGTATTTCTCATTGTCACAATAAAGCCAACAGTATTGCAAGTCACTGTCACAATAAAGCCAACAGTATTGCAAGTCACTGTCACAATAAAGCCAACAGTATTTGCAAGTCACTGATCCCCTTTTAAAGAATTGTCTTATCGGTAACGTCCGGTCCAATTTTCCCTCACCAAACTTGCAATCTTATCATGGCGCATTTTTCAGGAAATTACGGTCTGGAAACCAAATTGCGCGCCTGTTGAAATACTGCGCAATTTGTTCCCATTCTTAATAATACGGATGCCTGAGAAATATGCATGCCTTTTCCTTGAGGGGGAGGGGGAAAGCACAGTTTATGGATTTTCCCTAATTTATATGTGGGGTGAATATGAATACGTATCTTACGTTTTAGCAGTAGATGGTCAATGAAGTTCGTTACATTTGCAGGAACTGAGCCGTTTATGTCGCTCAAGTCGATACGCCCTTAAATAATGATTCGGAGACGGAGTAATAAAAATTATTTTTTTGGATTTTTGATGTGTGGTGTTAGTGGTGGTGGTAGTAGTAGTAGTTCACTTTAAACTTTCCAGGAAACAAAAATGTCTTTGTTGACGAGAAAATTGTGTAAACGTAATGAAGATGGTGACAGTAACGAAAAATGTAACTAATCTACACGTTCAAACCGAACGGGAAAAACAATGAAGTTAATATGAGAAGCCATCTAGCTCTTCTGTTATACCAGATACAGCAAATAAGGTTGTACTCGTCACATCGCTAATTTTTGCCGGTCTTTCTTCTTTCTCCATGGCTGTCCCTTGTAAAATAAACACTCCGAGCCGCGGAATCTTGCTATTCGCTCTCCCGGGATGTCCCGTATAATATAGTCATCAGAAACGGTTAATTATTGCTATTTTTTCTTCTTCCTCCTTGGCTGTTCCTTATAAGGTAGTCTATACTAGGGCTAGTTATTTTCATGTACATATACATAGTGAACTCTAGATTCGGGCTTCTTAACTTGTTTTTCCCCCTGGAGCTCTTTAATTGTCCAATGAAGGCCACGGGCCATTTCTTGCAGAAAACAATTACATAAACGCACAATTGAATAATTTTAAATTTTAGGTTATGTACACGGGGGCTCACTAGAATACTAGGATCCCGTGGACCACAGGTTAAGAATCACTGATATAGCTTATTGCCATTCATATTGAATGCTGGGTTGGGGAGTGTTTAGTAAAAGTCAAGAGAGTATAGGTAAAGGTACCGTAGTCCTATAGCAAATACTGCCGTAGGAAGGTACACAGAACTTCTCTGTTCTTTATGTTCTCTCTGCTGTTTATAATTCCTCATGTCGTTCGGGTTCAATGTTTCTTCTGTTTGTTCATCTTTTTCTTTGGCTCCCCTTTGGTCTTATGTCTTAGATTTATTCACTAGTAGCCTCCTTAAGTCATAACTGACTATGGGAGTGCGCGCTTGAGGTGATAACCCACAGCTGCTTTTTTCCTGATGTTCCTTTCGGCGTGTTATTTTATCTCCTGCTTGTTCTAAGAACTTCTTTTCGCCCAATCTGAGGCGGCGCCGTTGGGAGCATCGTCACTTGGTGCGATCGGCAGCTTCATCCTCCAAAGTTGCTGGATTTATGTCCAGTGCCCCCATGTCTCTCTTGCATACATCTTTGAACCTCAGCTGCGGTCGCCCAACAGTTCTTTCGCCATCTGCCAGTTGTCCATACAAGATATCTTTGAGGATGCAACCAAATTCCATGTGGCGGAAGTGGTAAAGTCAGCGTAGTCTGCGCTGTCTAAGCAGTGTATACATGCTTTGAAGGCCAGCACGTGACAGCACCTCGACATTTGTCACTTTGTCCTTCCACTAAGTACCAAGGATGTGGCGCAGACACCGTAGATGGAAGGTATTGAACCTTCTTTCTTGTTTAGCATAGGTTGTCCATGTCTCGCTGCCACACAGGAGCGTGCTCTTGATGCAGGCAGTATATACCACAGCTTTGGTCTTCCTTGTGAGTTTGAGGTTTCACAAAACACGCGCTATGAGGCGGGCAAAGATAATGGCAGTTTTGCCAATGCGGCTGTCAATTTATGTGTCCAGAGTGAGTTTGTCATTGATGATGGACCTCAGATATGTGAAGTGATGCACCACTGCCAGTTCATAGCTATCGATAGTAATAACTGGTGCGACATCCACATCCCGACCCAGCACATTTGTGTTATTTAAACTAAATGTGAGGCCAAAGTCATTTCATGCTTGAGAGAAGCGATTCCTCAAGCTCTTTAGCTCCTGTTGACTTTATTCATTATATGACTCCTTTGTAAAAGTACAGTACAGTACTAGTAATTCCTGCCTTTTGACGGTACAGTTTTCTTCTCCGTTTCTGAGCGAAGGTTGTTGTTGTTGTTGTTTAACTAGGACTGCTGAGATTCTCGCTCTTTTGCAGCCAATAGCAAGTTGACGACTCCCTGGTATTATCTACACTGTAGATCTAGGTTTTTCCTGTGGCTTTTCTACCATTGCGAAATGTGTTGGTAAGTAGATCGTGTTGTGTTTTAAAAATAAATTGCACTTCCGATTAGTTAGTTGATATTCCATCTGTTCACCGCACAGAAGTTTAGCCTGCTTTATTCAGATCCAACAAAGATGAGCATTGTCAATCTTCAATGACCAAATATGCCTTTAAAAAAAAACACAAACACACACACCTACATAATAGCAAATACCGCGGTAAAATTACTTAACGTGCGTTCTTCCTAATACCGTTCCTGGCTGAGCTAAAAAGCTAAAACATCAAAATAATCAAAGCGAAAATTTAAAACAAAAGTAGGACGGGTGTTGGAATTCAAATAATTACCGTGTTTTTTTTTTTTTTTTTAGTCTGGAAATGTCTGCAGTTTTGTATCATTATAGTAATAGCCTACTTTTCTAAAACTAACGATTCCCTTGGGGATATCTGTCAAATATCACGAGTTGTTGATCGATATCTTTATTTAAACGTTGCACAAGCGACTCGTTTTCCTTAATAAATTATCCAGAAGTCTAGCAGCTAGGTAAGAACAAGAAAGGTGTATTTCTCGCTTTTAAGCTGACGTGTCATCAGATAAACTTTCATGTGATGTGGTATATTTGAGGTAGTGCGAGAGACGGGAGGAGGAGGAGAGGGTGGAACTTTCGGAAGATCGACAGCAGAAGTTGCATAAAATGAAAAAAAAAGTGTTATGCAACAACTCTTTGTCAATGAAAGCAACAGAGTTCTTCAGTGTTACATTGAGCCAGTCCCAGGGTCTTACGCTGTTCGATTAGCGCCTTTTCGATGTAACGATTTTTCTATTTAATGCCATATGCCCGTTATACGCTTAAAAATTCGATCTTACGCTGTGTGCAAAATTCCGAGGCAAGGATATAACTTTCAACTCCGCCTAGGCCGGTCCCAAGCCCAGCTGAAAAAGGAGGAGGGCGGCCTGCATGGAGGCCGTAAGGAGGCAGCCCCTCCATCACGCAGAGACACAACAGGCCAATCATCTGTTTGTCTTAAAAACCATATTACGAGAAACATAAGAGAGAAAACCGGACTGATTCTAAAGGCGGCGAACTGGAACGGACTACGGACTACGACTTACGGAACATGGAACACAAGAAGTATAAATGGGAAGGAAGGGGAGCTGGTGGAAGAGATGAGGAAAGCCTAATTAAAAATCTTGGCTTTAACAGAAACAAAGAAAAAAGGACAAGGAGTTATGGATCTCGATGGCGACACGCTGCTCTACGGTGGTGTACCCACATCTGAAAGAGCTAAAGGGGGCGTGGGTTGTATTGTGGCCAAAAACCAAAGGGATAGTATCAAGGGATGGAACTTTGTCTCGGAACGCATTATGGTCCTAAAACTAAAAGAAGTAGAAACCGTAGTCAACCTTGTCATTGTGTATGGGCCAAATGAAGATGAGCGAGCAGAGGTCAAGGGGGAATTCTTCGAGCTGCTTCAGTGGACGACTGCCTGGAAGAAGTAATCCTGCTCGGAGATTTCAATGCCAGAGTTGGAAATGACCATGCTAGATGGGGTGGAGTTATCGGAAGATATTGAGAAGATACTCTTAATGACAATGGAAAGCGACTCCTTAGATTCTGCACTGAGCAGAATCTGATCACTACATACACAAAGTTCCCCCATAAGCGCAAACATGTATACACAAGGTGTGAACCAACAAAGAATGAGAAGTCAGTGATCGACTAAGCCATAGTTAGGAAGAGCTCATTCAAGTATGTCCGGGATGCTAGAGTGTGGAGGGGGCCAGAGATTGGAAGTGACCACTACTTGTTAACAATTAAAAGAACAACTGAAAGAGCTACTCGGCATAGGAACTGCCTAACATCACGCAAGAAACTAAGTAAACGAACAGGGGAAACAAGCATTAAGACCTACAAGCTGAGAGAACCAGAAGTGAAGACAAGATACCAGGGGCTTATTGCTACAGCAGTGAGAAACACAGAACAACAACCTGATGACCTGGAAACACTGTGGCTGAAATTCAAGGACATCATAAAGACAGCAGCAGCAGGAGCATGTGGTGAAGTCCGACTTGGGAACAAGAGAAAGAGGACACCTTGGTGGACAGATGAGGTTAAAGAGAAAATAAGAGAGATGAAAAAGGCATGGAAACAATACTTTGGAGCAAAAAACACACCAGTAAAAACAGAGAGAGACAAAAAATATGAGACTTAGGACAGAAGCAAAGAACAAGGTAAAGGAACCCGTTACACGCCCATTGAGGCATATTGGGAATATGGTGTTAGGCCCATATTATCTTGACCGTCGGCACACTAGGGGTGATGTGGTCGGCATCACACCTGCCGCCTTAACCTTCCCAGAGTTGCTCTGGTACCCATTTGGGGCTGGGTCGACCCAGGAGCCGTTTGTGGCCTAAAAAGTTCCCACCTCATCTGGGGATCGAACCATAGACCACTGCGCTAGGAAGCCAGTGCACTAACCATTATGCTACCGCGGCTCCCTAAAAAACAAGATGCTAGCAACAAAACAGAAGTCCTGGGAAGAATTTGGAGAAAAGCTAGAAAGCGATGCGCAAGAAAACCAGAAATTGTTCAATAAGACCCTAAAGAATATGAGGAAGGAAAAACAGTGCCCTCTTAAATTTTTAAAGGACAAGCAAGGCAAATTGCTTACTGCCCCAAAAGAAGAAATGGAAAGAATATTTTTTTTTCAGAGCTCCTCGATGGTGAGAAGGTCAAGCATCAGAAATGATAACCACTGACACAGAAGAGAAAACCATTGGTGATGAAGATGACATAAAGATGGAAAAACTGAAGGCAGCACTGGAGAAAATCAAGATGAGCAAAGCAGCAGGACATGATGGCATAACACCAGAAATGGTTAAGTACATGGGAGCAGCAGGCGACCTATTACTCCTAAGGGTCCTACATGCAGCTTGGCGCAACAAGACCATACCAAAGGATTGGGAGATTGCCATAATAACACCGATTTTCAAAAAGGGTGACAACCGACAATGTGGAAGCCATATAGGCATATCCCTTCTCAGTGTCTCTGGTAAAATCTACTCTAGAATACTGGAGACTCCGACGCCTAGCTGAGCCACAATTGGATGAAGTCCAGTGTGACTTCCGAGCAAATCGAAGTACTCAAGATCTATCTTCACACTCAGACAGTTGAGTGAAAAGGCTCTTCAGTATAAGAGTGAGATCCATCTTTGCTTCTTAGATCTGGAAAAGGCATTTGACAAGGTCCCCTGGAACAAACTCTGGGACTGTTTGGCAAGGAAGAACATTCCAACACCTCTGATTTATGCTATACAGAGTTTCTACAAGTCTTGCAGAAATTATGTGAGGACGGCAAACCATAAGTTAGAAGCATTCAGGACCACCACTGGTGTAAGACAAGGTGATATCCTGTCACCTTATCTTTTCATACTCCTCATGGACGATGTCATCAAGGCATGTAAGGAGAGAACAAGAAAGTATTCAGTGGGGTACTGGAAGATGAGACAGGTCTGTATTTCAGGGCTGGCATTTGCTGATGATGTTGCCCTGATTGCTAAATCAGAGGCACATCTTCAATCCAACCTGCAAGTCTGGAAGGAAGAGCTGGAGAAGAGAGGGATAATCATAAGCAGCTCGAAAACAAAAGCCATGATGATATCACGAGAGGAAAGAAGGCATCAGATTAAGCTGGGAGAACAGGTCCTGGAGCAGGTAGACCACTTTAAATTCCTTGGAGCTGTCATAGACCGGAAAGGAGGCATCAAAGAAGAGTTGGCTACGCGAAGAGCTACGGGAGACTTTTTCAAGCCATAAATCGAGGATTCCTCAGCAAAAGAGAAGTTGGTAAGAAGACGAAGATGGCTGTATACCGCTCCACTTATGTCCCACTCTTGACGTATGGATGCGAGTCATGGGCAATGACTACAACCCAACCCACAAAAGCCAGATCCTAACCTCGGAAATGAGGTATCCGAGGAAGGTGCTTGAAGTAACAAGAAGAGACATGGTCCGCAACCAGACGATACGTCAAGGCCTAAAAACCCAATCCCTGCAGACCCAAGTAGAACAGTCCCAACTAAGATGGTTTGGCCATGTCTGCAGAATGGGAGAAGATCGGCTACCACGGCAAGCATGGGAAACTAAGAGCCAGGGATCCAGACCTCCAGGACTACCCAAAGTCCGCTGGGAGGACAACATTAGACAATCTTTGAAGGACCGAGGACTAGAATGGAACCAAACCAGGAGGAAGACAGCCGATAGAATAGTATGGCGCTCTCTCTTACAAACCTCTACACCTCACGGTAGAAGAGGAACGACTAAGTAAGTAAGTAAAAATATAACTTTGAAGTTCATTCAGGCTGGTGGGATGGCCAAGAAGCACTTGTCATCCCACCTCATAATGCTAATACTTGATGTAGTGAAATCTGTAACACTGCACTCATTTACAACATTATCTGCTGAGGGACTACCTTTACATTTTACACGCTGGTCTGGAATGTGAAACCAAAAAAGTAAAATGTAAAACAGCAGGAGAATCACTGGCATTCACAATATCAATATCTCACCAAATTTGTTGCAGACCAATGTTGTCACGTGTCAGTCAATCAGCCAATCAATGCCCTTTGACTTCCTTGGATGTCAGTACAAGCACATCTTACGGTGCGTAGATTACAGACACGACAGCTTTAAATAGCTTACCAGACATCAAGGTCTTCTATATTCTGGACATAACGCCCTTATATAACCGACTAACCTTGAGTCTAGTTAAATTGGCGCGCTTCGCGAAAACGAAGCAAAAATCTCGTTAAATCAGAAAGAAAATATAAGATCTAAGTTGGATTTATTTGTTTATTTGCAGCTCTCTGTATTTATGTCTTTCTCGGACTCCTAGGTATTCTCTTTCTTCTTTTCGGTGCGTGAACAGCTGTGCTGTTTCAACGTAGACCTACATGTGATTCACACCTTTTCTTTCTTGTTAATTTGAGTTGTGTACATCATTCGTTGTCTTTCTTGTTAATTTGAGTTGTGTACATCATACGTTGTCTTTCTTGTTAATTTGAGTTGTGTACATCATACGTTGTCTTTCTTGTTAATTTGAGTTGTGTACATCATTCGTTGTCTTTCTTGTTAATTTGAGTTGTGTACATCATTTGTTGTCTTCATTCCCAGGTATTATCATCGTCATTGCCGCACATGTTGTGCTAGTTCATGTTAAAAGTCCATCTTAGGCAGCTAATTACAGAGGTCTGTAGCCTTTTCTTGACCACTTGTATATTTGTCCACGTCTCTAGGCACAGTGCTTTAGTTGGACAAATACAGAGGTCTGTAGCCTTGTCTTGACCACTTGTATATTTGTCCACGTTTCTAGGCACAGTGCTTTAGTTGGACAAATACAGAGGTCTGTAGCCTTGTCTTGACCACTTGTATATTTGTCCACGTCTCTAGACACAGGTGCTTTAGTTGGACAAATACAAGGTCTGTAGCCTTGTCTTGACCACTTGTATATTTGTCCACGTCTCTAGGCACAGGGCTTTAGTTGGACAAATACAGAGGTCTGTAGCCTTGTCTTGACCACTTGTATATTTGTCCACGTCTCTAGGCACAGGTGCTTTAGTTGGACAAATACAGAGGTCTGTAGCCTTGTCTTGACCACTTGTATATTTGTCCACGTCTCTAGGCACAGTGGTTTAGTTGGACAAATACAGAGGTCTGTAGCCTTGTCTTGATCACTTGTATATTTGTCCACGTCTCTAGGCACAGTGCTTTAGTTGGACAAATACAGAGGTCTGTAGCCTTGTCTTGACCACTTGTATATTTGTCCACGTTTCTAGGCACAGTGTTTTAGTTGGACAAATACAGAGGTCTGTAGCCTTGTCTTGACCACTTGTATATTTGTCCACGTCTCTAGACACAGGTGCTTTAGTTGGACAAATACAGAGGTCTGTAGCCTTGTCTTGACCACTTGTATATTTGTCCACGTCTCTAGACACAGGTGCTTTAGTTGGACAAATATGGAATATTCTACACATCCTCATTACTCATTAGCTCCCCAGGGGTCCGAGTGGCTCAGAGATAAGGCGCCCGCTTCTAATTCTAAAGGTACCGGATTCCCTCCTGGCACAGAGAATATAATTGATGGAATTTTTATTTTATTTTATTTTTCAGAACCAGTGGTTCCCAATGATGTCATACTCCCCCAATAATCTCCTGGGTAGTGAGATCTCCTGGGTAGTGAGATCTCCTGGGTAGTGAGATCTCCTGGGTAGTGAGATCTCCTGGGTAGTGAGATCGGATGCCTAACCTTCTCGGATAAGAGCGAAAAAATAGGAGGTCCCGTGTGCAAGTTGCGCACGTTAAAAATCCATCGGCAGTTGGAAATCGTAAAGAATAGGCCATACGGCCGCTGCCCTGGCAAATTAATAAAAATTAAGAAACCTACCCACGGCAAAAATATTTCTAGAATGTGTGATTCCTGTATACACACATATACATCTGCGCCATTGCGACGGAGTTCGTGCACTGTGCTGAGATCCTCTCCTTGTGTGATGTAAAGAAGGAGATCGGAGCACTAATGGAGTTTTCCGTGTGCAGTGAAGATGGCCTTTAAAAAACTAAACCAAACCAATCCCCAATGAGCATTAAGTCTTGAACAGATCCATATCAAGTAGTTGTGTACTGTGCCATA
Organism: Oreohelix idahoensis; assembly: GCA_024509875.1. Taxonomy (NCBI): domain Eukaryota; kingdom Metazoa; phylum Mollusca; class Gastropoda; order Stylommatophora; family Oreohelicidae; genus Oreohelix; species Oreohelix idahoensis. The sequence continues at coordinate 192,916 of JAMPIV010006960.1, read as the reverse complement.
CACTCAAGGTCTTTCATGAACAGATCCATATCAAGTAGTTGTGTACTGTGTCATACACTCAAGGTCTTTCATGAACAGATCCATATCAAGTAGTTGTGTACTGTGTCATACACTCAAGGTCTTTCATGAACAGATCCATATCAAGTAGTTGTGTACTGTGTCATACACTCAAGGTCTTTCATGAACAGATCCATATCAAGTAGTTGTGTACTGTGTCATACACTCAAGGTCTTTCATGAACAGATCCATATCAAGTAGTTGTGTACTGTGTCATACACTCAAGGTCTTTCATGATGAACAGATCCATATCAAGTAGTTGTGTACTGTGTCATACACTCAAGGTCTTTCATGAACAGATCCATATCAAGTAGTTGTGTACTGTGTCATACACTCAAGGTCTTTCATGAACAGATCCATATCAAGTAGTTGTGTACTGTGTCATACACTCAAGGTCTTTCATGAACAGATCCATATCAAGTAGTTGTGTACTGTGCCATACACTCAAGGTCTTTCATGAACAGATCCATATCAAGTAGTTGTGTACTGTGTCATACACTCAAGGTCTTTCATGAACAGATCCATATCAAGTAGTTGTGTACTGTGTCATACACTCAAGGTCTTTCATGAACAGATCCATATCAAGTAGTTGTGTACTGTGTCATACACTCAAGGTCTTTCATGAACAGATCCATATCAAGTAGTTGTGTACTGTGCCATACACTCAAGGTCTTTCATGAACAGATCCATATCAAGTAGTTGTGTACTGTGTCATACACTCAAGGTCTTTCATGAACAGATCCATATCAAGTAGTTGTGTACTGTGTCATACACTCAAGGTCTTTCATGAACAGATCCATATCAAGTAGTTGTGTACTGTGTCATACACTCAAGGTCTTTCATGAACAGATCCATATCAAGTAGTTGTGTACTGTGTCATACACTCAAGGTCTTTCATGAACAGATCCATATCAAGTAGTTGAGTGTACTGTGTCATACACTCAAGGTCTTTCCTGAACAGATCCATATCAAGTAGTTGTGTACTGTGTCATACACTCAAGGTCTTTCATGAACAGATCCATATCACAGATCCATATCAAGTAGTTGTGTACTGTGTCATACACTCAAGGTCTTTCATGAACAGATCCATATCAAGTAGTTGTGTACTGTGTCATACACTCAAGGTCTTTCATGAACAGATCCATATCAAGTAGTTGTGTACTGTGTCATACACTCAAGGTCTTTCATGAACAGATCCATATCAAGTAGTTGTGTACTGTGTCATACACTCAAGGTCTTTCATGAACAGATCCATATCAAGTAGTTGTGTACTGTGTCATACACTCAAGGTCTTTCATGAACAGATCCATATCAAGTAGTTGTGTACTGTGCCATACACTCAAGGTCTTTCATGAACAGATCCATATCAAGTAGTTGTGTACTGTGTCATACACTCAAGGTCTTTCATGAACAGATCCATATCAAGTAGTTGTGTACTGTGTCATACACTCAAGGTCTTTCATGAACAGATCCATATCAAGTAGTTGTGTACTGTGTCATACACTCAAGGTCTTTCATGAACAGATCCATATCAAGTAGTTGTGTACTGTGCCATACACTCAAGGTCTTTCAATATCTTTTTATCGTGTTCATCTCCTTGTGTTTTCGGCATCCTTCTAGCACTTTTACTCATAGACTTCCAGAACAAGGACTGCCTTGTAGTGCTATCAGAAGGTTTCCTTTCTGTGTTTCATGTCCATCGCAAACGGCACCTTCTGATCTACGCGGTGGCAGCACGCGTAAAAATGGAAAACGGTGCTCGAGGGAACAAGTAAATGAGATATATGAATACTACAACGAGGAAAATGCACATGTGGTTATTGAAAAGTAAAGGTATTTACACTCATGTTTTTCTCCAACAAAACTACTGTCTATAAGATACAGCATTGCCATTACTGAAGTTCTGTCACAATAACACAAACCCCACACACACACAAATCAAATAGATTGTTCACACCATTATTTAGGGTTGTATCCTGTCTAATTGTCTTTTTGCTTTCTTTGATGTTGCGATTACTTTTTTGCTTACATTCATATTATTGTTAATTTTTGCTTTTTATGTCACTGTTTACTTTTTTGCTGACAATAATGTTAACATTCATTTATTTTCTTTCTTTTATGTTACTGCTACTTTTAGCTTACTTTCACGTTACGAATACTTTTATACTCTCGTGTTTCTATTACTTTTTGCTTACTTTTATGCCATATTACTTTTTTGCTTACCTACATGTTACTGTTATTTTGTTTACTTACTTTCATGTTTGATTGTCGGCGTATTGTCCCCGCTTTGTTGTCGCACATCGATTACTTCTATGTTGTCCTACATGTTTCAAACTGTCCAGTCCCATCTGTAGATTTGTATTTAGCGAGCTTGCTATTAAGTGCAGACAAACGGTCTTTTTACAATATAAATGAGACATAATTGTAACGTATGTGAGAAGCCTAAATATTTATAGAACTGATTATTAGTTTGGATCCACTCTTTAAAAGCAGTGAGTTGAATAAGTGTCGATGTTCGGTGTATATGTATATGTGTGTGTGAAGTATTTGATTAGTAGCAAGGGAGGGGACAGCTAGGCGGCCTCCCTGGGCTCGCAGAGAATGTGAGCGAAGGGGAATTGCAAGTACTGTAGATATTCTGTCCTATTTTCGACTTACCACAGGGATGGCTCTCAAAAGGCTTGCCCGTGATACTAAATAAACATTGCTCCGACTCTGTAGAGTGACAATGTGGCAGTGTTTGTTAGATACTGTATGTATATTGGGGATGGACTTATTTAGAGTGCGTTTTTGAATCAGCAACCTCATTTACAGTCCTACATCCCATCCCAGCAACCTCATTTACAGTCCTACATCCCATCCCAGCAACCTCATTTACAGTCCTACATCCCATCCAGCAACCTCATTTACAGTCCTACATCCCATCCCAGCAACCTCATTTAAGTCCTACATCCCATCCCAGCAACCTCATTTACAGTCCTACATCCCATCTCAGCAACCTCATTTACAGTCCTACATCCCATCCCAGCAACCTCATTTACAGTCCTACATCCCATCCCAGCAACCTCATTTACAGTCCTACTTCCCATTTCAGCAACCTCATTTACAGTCCTACATCCCATCCCAGCAACCTCATTTACAGTCCTACATCCCATCCCAGCAACCTCATTTACAGTCCTACATCCCATCCCAGCAACCTCATTTACAGTCCTACATCCCATCCCAGCAACCTCATTTACAGTCCTACATCCCATCCCAGCAACCTCATTTACAGTCCTACATCCCATCCCAGCACTGTCTGAGTAGCTCATATGCACATTGGTATCTTCAAATATCTAGGAATAAATAGATAAATAAATATAGGTAATTAACAGACATTCGATGGACAGAAAGTAGTACACCAGACAACAGATAAGAATTATAAATAATAGGTTTACCGGGAATCGAAACGAAGACAATCCAAACGGCGCCATCGCCTTGCTGTAAAAGTAAATCGTAGAAAGACGCACAGCCAATTTTGCATACCTAGAGTTCTGGACACCAGACAACAGAAAATAAACATAATCATAGATTCTTCTGTTTTGTTTTCTGTTTCATCTGCAAAGGAGCTGCGCTTTCGATTGATTTTAATGTTTGCCTCGTTGTATGTGCCTGAAAAATAGTGTTTCGGGGAAAAAAATTTATTAAAGCTGCAATCCTAATATGGAATGATTTATCGCAGTTCATATAACTTGTTAGTTTTCTGTACAACACAGTCCAGAGCTGACCAAGACCCAACTCCACCTCCAAGTGGTGGTCCTGGAAACAGGCTGCATCACTGCAGTCTGGCTGAGAGAGTAGGGATCGAAGAGGAAAGGCTAACCCGGTCCCAAAAATGCCGTGCCGAAAACGGATGTGTCGGGCCGAAAGGCGCAGATATAGCAGCCTTGCTGTAAACGGCGACACAACGTAACAAACGTCCTTTTCAGGATGAATGCAGAAGAAGAAGAAGATATAACTTGTTAAAAAAATGTTTACCCCTGTTCTTTTCTTGTGGGGGAAAACACACACATGTTATTGCTATTTCATTTACATAGTCAGTTTGAAAACTGCTATGTTAACTGGCTAGACAATTTACATCATTTTTCTTTCGTGTGACAAGCGAGAAAACTGTTATGCGATGATTTCCTGTCATGTAATCCCTTCGGAAAACAGGTACGGCCTTTCCATTCAAACGTAACCAGTTAGAAAACAGTTACACGTACAAGCCCTAAAATGGGGACTCAAATTCCAAAATACCAGCTAATCAAAATCTCCGTTTAAATACAGAAGTGCCCGGATTTCACAATGCACTGGAACCAATTTTTCAGACGATTATTCATGTTTATGTACACTACTTGTTAAAAAAAAAAATTGCCTTGGTCTGGGAACTCAGTTTCGTGCCTTTGTTGTGATAGTTCTGTAAATCTAACAAAAGTATGTAAATTTCGGCTATGATTAAGGTCTGACAGAGGTGAATAATGTTGTGAAAATGGTGGCTCAGTGTAAATAGGTGCTGTCTAAAAACACGGTTGTTGTCATTGTTTCTAACGAGTTAATCGACCTCTTTGATAAAGAGTTTTATTATATTGAACATTTAAACGCTGCCGAAAAAAATTCACGGAGATTTACTGCTGCTTAATTCATTTTAATGAACTCAGAACAGCAAGCGTCAGGAGAAGCCATAAACCCTAAAGCAAACGCAATTGTGGCAGACGATGTCATTCAACCAATTAGTGTCCTTGACTCCCGAGGGTGCATAGGTCATTGTACACAAGCTTCCTTTCATCTCACTCCTCTCTTCCACTTTCTCTGTCGTTTTCTAAATATAAACAGTAGTTAAGATTAATCGTAGTATCTCTCCTGCATATGTGATTATGGTTTTCCCTTCTTCCATTTTCCTTGCTGTTTCCGGGCATACACGATGATCGTTCCTGACTACTTGTGCTAGAGGCAGGGATCGATATAAGGTAAATCCCGATCTACTGGTTGTATGCGATGATTTTGGTAGATGCCGGTGGGAAAGATAACGAATATTAAAGCTAGTGAAATTTCAGATAAGCCAGACCGGCATTTAAAATAATTGAAGGCTCTGTTTCCTCATTCCTAGTGGAAACACACGAGCTGGCTTACAAAAAGTCACTTTAATCGTCACCTAAATGAGATAAAAACGCAATCTTTTATTTGAAGTCATGTTAACATCCGGTAATATTATAATTTAGTTTTAATTTGTCACAGCTTCCGTTTGGTGGAACTGCAGGAAGGAGACCGCCCGACAGAGATATATGGCTGCACATATTCCGAAATCCAAATACCGTGAAACCTGAAAACATACAAGATTTCTATAACGGTAGATCTTGAGAGCTCAGTGTTTCTAAAATAGATCTCTACCGCTACTGGGTTGCCTGCCGCTGCTTCAATCCATTTGTACACGTTATTAAAAAAATACGTAGTCCCATAGCAGAAACTGTCATAGGGGAGTGAAGTGTTAGAGACTTCACAGTTCCCTTCCTCGCTGCCTTTTCCTTCCCTAACTCAAGTGCAGAGTCAGGTACCCATTTACAGTTGGGTAGACTGAAGCGTGTCGGTACCGTGAATCGAACCTGGCACCTGTGCTGCGAGAGACCAGCGTTCTAACCACTTTGTCAATCGGACGCTCGCACACGTTAGCAGGAAATAAACTTTAGTTACCTGCTTTTAGTTCTCCACATCTGCAGTTAGTTTAATCAAAAATATTATAATGCTTTTCATATTTTGCTGCTAAGCGTATTTATACTCCATTTTAAAAAAAGACGCCAGCTTTGACTAGGAGACACACTGAAGGAATCAGTTGATAGCATTACAAGACAGTCCTTTTTCTACACTTGTTGAAGGAAATTGGAGATAGAGATGAAAGACTTAAAGACAGGGACAGACATTGAGATCAACACACGAAGAGCACGTGAGAATAAATCGATACAGTATAAACGATGAGAGAAAGAAGTGCAGAATGTTAGACGGGCCTCCGTGCCCAAGTCTCAGACCTTTGATAATAAAGTTCGTTCGTTCCACATTAGTGATCTTGTCAAACCATTTCAATCTCTCTGTTCTATGCTAGGACCCATTTATTAAAGTCTTTTAGACTTTTCCCTGACGTACAAAAGCATACATGTAAACTTGCAACATTTTTCCAGTCTTTGCACTCATACATAGCTAGCTACCTCATTGATATATGTCTGGATCGTGTTTTTGTTTCTTTGCAGTTCTCCCGGAGGGTGAAATGCCCCCAGACAGCAGCCATTATCAGCTGACTTTAGCGAATCGGATGAGTTTTGGTGCTGGTCAAGACAATAGCGTGTACCACTCCTTGGACACGAGCGAAGAGGAGGGGGGATCTTCTGACCCTAAACGTAAGAAAGGCATCGGCGTGGAGGGCAAGAGTATTGAGGAGGAGCTGTGTCGTATTTGTGGTGACCGTGCTTCAGGCTACCACTACAATGCCCTCAGCTGTGAGGGTTGTAAAGGTCAGCATATTAACCGTTATTTCTGTTAAATGTGTCCAGTGGTCCAGACCAATTTAAGTACTGATTATGTCTTAGGTGTAATATTTTTTTCATTGAATTGTTCCTGGGAATTGAAAGGTTAGCTGTTTCCTTTTTTTTCCTTTTGGACTGGAGGAAACATTTGGTATCTGGATTCTACAAGGTCCTAAGAGTAACACTGCACTAACTATATCAGCAGTTCAAAAGATTTGTGATACAGTGGATCCTATCTGACTGCTACATCCCTGGAAATGAAGAGGCTGACAGATTGGCTTAGGAAGGTGAAAAGATTCCTCAACTTGACAAAAGCATAATTTATGAAGATGCCAAGAGTTTAATCAAGAACAGATACAGTAGCAAGTGGGAAACAGAGCGTCCAGGCCACACAGAAATGATGTATAGTATCAGCTCAGCAGAAGTGAACAAATGATAATCTTCAGACTTCGCACAGGCCACAACAGATTAGAATGTCATCTGTTCAACAAACTAAAGATAGGAACTACTGATGAGTGTAACTGTGTCATCTATATAATGACTGCTGAACATCTACTTCAAAGATGCTCAACATATGAGGAACAAAGAAAGCATATGGCCATCACCAGTACCATTCCTGGAAAAACTTTACGGAGATGCCAACATTCTCAAGCCGACTGCTGCTTTCTTTGAACATATTCAAGATGACGTCGGAGAATGGATGGAAACGAGGAAGAATTCCCCAGGGTGAGAGAGTAGACTGGAGAACACATGGAGAAGAGAGCTGGAAACAGAAATGAAGAAGCCATAGAAAGACCTTGAGCTGATGACACGTGACAGGAGGACTATCGTGTGTTTGTGCAAGGCCTATGCTCCTTGGGGAGCTGAAGGGTATTGATGATTGATTGACACACAGAGATAACCACATATAGTTTCTTAGGGATCACTGACAAGACAAACAAAGAATAGGCCACTGCTCTCTCAGGCTTCTCGTATGAGGAGGCTAAAATGAGGTTGTATTTGGGTTTAGCAACCTCATAATGTCAAACAAATTGGTGCTACAGTGGTGGTTCCATGCTCTAAAGGAAAGGAACATTGAAATGATGGTACAGGTATACCTCGGAGATATTGCGGTTTCGGTTCCAGACCACTGCAATAAAGCGAAAAGGCACGTTCTAATAAAATAACAATAATTTTTTTAAACAGCGCAATATCTGCGAAGCGCATTAAAGTGAGGTATACCTGTAATGATAAATAAAGATATTGAGTTTTTTTTTGTTTGTTATCTTCAACTGAGCTAATCCTAACTGACCAAAACAGAATACAGTTTTTTGACCTGTACTTAATTCTTTGTCAATGGAAGCAGGAAAGAGAGTTCTTCAGTGTTATATAGAACCAATCCTAATATACTGAAGTGAGTCATAGACAATTGGTAAACAAGTAGGAAAAGCACTTGAGGCCACAGAGATGTGGTTTTACAGAAGAATGTTAAAAATACCATGGACAGCTTAAACAAGAGTTAATGAGGATGTCCTGAAAGAAGCCAATGCATAAAGCAAGCTTATTCGTCATGTTAGGAGCAAGCAATCCTTTTTCTGTTGACAGGTTACGAGAAGAAGAAAGCTGGAATACATCATGACAACAGGAAAGATAGAAGGAACAAGAGATACAGGATGACAAAGAGAGAAGATGCTGGACAGTTAAACATCATGGCGTGGAACGAAGTCAAAAACAAAATCTGATAAATACTACCAGAGACAGGAAGTTGGGGAGAGACATGATTACCTATCTCACCAGGCATGGTACTTGAAGAAAAGAAGATCCATACTTAAAAAATTAATGAACCTATTATGCAATGAGGATGTCCAGAAAGAGGCCAATGCTCAAAAATAGCTTATTACTCACATTAGATCAGTGCTTCTTAGCTTTTTAGAGATCTCGCGCCCTTTTACATCTTATGAAGCCTTGCACTCCTTTAAAGCATCCTAAGAAGCCTTGCACCTCATTATCTGGTAGCTCACAAAATAAATCAGCAATGAGAAAATAAACGATAAAAGTATGTTTTGACAAAATGTTATTTACAAAATGTGCCCAAGGTTCGGTTTTTAATTCACATTGTCTCTGCTATGTTTCTTACAGATATTTTTTACTTCTGTGTATTAAATAGTGTTTATCATGACTCACGTTCTAAAATATCTGGCATGTCTCGCACCCCCAAGGGTTGTACACACATGGTTATGAAGCACTGCATTAGAAGGAACAAGTCCACTTTCTTTGAGCATGTTATGAGATGAAGCAAGTATATCATGACAGCAAGATAGATTGAAGGAAGAAGAGATTCATTCATTTCCCTTCAGGTCCCCAAGGAACATTGACCGTCAGCAAATGCATGCCCAATTCTCTTATCACGTGCTATCAGCTCAGGGCTTTTCCTAGTCTTCCTCATAATTTTCATGTTGTTGCGTGTCTTTTTTCTTGATAATGTTAATATTATATGACAGGATGGTTCCCGTAGGACCAGTTCACGTCTAGGGTAGCAAACACATCAGACCCCGCAACCAGCCGACATCAAACAACCTTACTTGAGCCACAATGGACGACGTGGACAGTATACATCTTTATTCACGATACTCCAAATTCAGATAGATCTCATTTCAACGCTGTCTTTTCAATTTCAACATTATTTATTAATATCCATGCATACTCGACATTGAGAACCCATACTCCCTTTAAATGAAGATATTAGATACACCTCACTGAAGATCTTGATGTACTAGTGATGGAATAACATAGGGATGTACAATAATTCTATATATTTTCAGGAGCTCAAACACATGCGTCCACTCGCCATGATACACAATGCTAGAAGAAGGCCATGCAGACGATCTCTGCACTTCTGCCTTTTTAGTTTCACGTCTGCCAAAATCACCATAGAGGCATGACGTCACTTCCTGTATTAATAAATGACTCCGTATAAAATAAACAAACAAGAAGCCTTGTCGAGCTACCTAATGATATCGACACACTTGTTATGAATTTTAATCATAATACATGTCTATCTCCAGTTCTTTTCTCCATGTGTTTATTCTGTCTATCTCTGCTTCTTTTAGCCAAGACTGTCTGGTGCTGTTCTCAACAGGTTTCCTCAGTATGTTCTTTTGTTCACTTCCTGAATCTTAGTTTTGGAACTTCTTGTTTTGCATGTATTTAAATCTTTCTATTCTGTCTTTTATGTTAATGATGGTTTATATTTATATTCATCTTTTGTGTGGCATTCTCTTTTTCCCAGTACTTCTCCATAAGCTCATTCCATATATTTGTTATCTGTTGCCTATAATCTTCTGTATTTGCTACATCCTCCAGCTGTTTCAGCACTTGGTATTTGTTGGATATTGTGACCATAAATGTGTCTCTTGTTTCTTGATTTGTTAGATAACCTACATTAAACTGTTGTCTATAGCTATGTACTGTTGTGTATCTCTTGAGTTTTAACTTTATTTTGGCTGTATCTCTTGAGTTTTAACTTTATTTTGGCTAACAGAAGATGGTGATCTGATGATACATCTTCTCCTCACATGCCTTTATGCCATGTTCATCACCCTTTAGCTCCCCAAGGAGTATAGGCCTTCAACAAACTTAAGCCAAGTCTTCTTGTCCTATGCCAATAATGCATTTTTTAGTGGTGCAAAATTGGCTAATCGTCCTTTCACGATGTACTGTCACAGCAAGGCGATGGCGCAGTTTGGTTGGTCCTAGGTTCGATTCCCGGTAAGCCTATCACTTATATTTTCTTTTCTGTTGTCTAGTGTCATCCATTATGTCCAACGAGTACCTGTTAATTACCTTTATTTATTTATTTACTGTCCTATGCCATCAGCTCAAGGTTGTTCCATATCTTCTTCATCCCCCTTGTCTGTCGTCAGTTGTCTTCTCCTTGTGTTCTTGGATCTTCCTCTACCACTCTTACCCTGGGGATTCCAGAACAAGGACTGCCTGGTAATGCTGTCAACAGGTGTCCTCAATATGTATTTTTATATTGTTTAAGTTCTTATGTGTCCTATCTAGCCTTCACTTTGTCGGCTCAGGAGCCGCCAGTCCCTGGTCGACGACACTCTTTCAAATGTACTCGCCCGGGCTTGAACCTGGATCACCCGATCGCCAGCGCGGCTCACTTGACATTTGAATTGAAAATTCTAGTTTTTGTGTTGGGCTTGATTTCCTTTGATGCCCATATAATTCCCAATGCAATGAAAGCTTCTCTAGCCTTTTGTATTCATATTTTGATATCATTGTCTGTCCATCCCACTGTATCATTATTGCTGCATGGTTTATGTATGATTCTACATCTTGTTGTGGTGTTTCTTCCAGTACAATCTTGTTATCATTGCCTGCATTTATTCTCATTATCTTTGTTTTCCCCCTGTGTAGTTTCACATCCACTTGCCGTGATCTCATATCACGTATTTTTAGTTAGTCTTGCATTTGGCTACGGTTATGGGACAGCAATGCCAGGTCGTCTGCAAAATCTAGATTGTCAGGCTATTTGACGCCATGTAATGTTGATCTAAACTTCTTCTATTATGCAATATGGTCAAACTGCTTTATAACCACATTAATACTTAAACGTATTTTGTTCTAAAACCATATAATGTAACCACAAATAACAGTGTATTTTACCACCATATAACTATAACCAACTCCACTGAGGCCGGTCCCAAGTCTCACTAAAAAAGTGAGGAGGGCGGCATGCATGGTCGCCATTAGGAGGCATCCCCTCCACCTTGCAAAGGTACAACAGGCTAATCACCTGTTTGCCAACCCGATTAATAGAAATGACAGAGAGAAAACCGGACTGATCTTAAAGGGACGAACTGGCAAGAATTATGGACGATGATTTATGGATCATGGAACATTAGGAGTATTAACGGGAAAAGAAGAGGAGTTGGTGGAGGAGATGAGGAATGCAAAAGTAGAAAACCTGGCTCTAACGGAAGCAAAGAAAAAGGGACAAGGAGTTATGGATCTTGATGTCAACATACTGCTTCACATTGGAATCCCCACAACCGAATAAGCTAAATGGGGTGCATACATGCCACATGCTATGGTTTACCCATAATCTGTACAAGGTGTTTGCATTTTCAGATGTGTACACCCTGTACATAATTTCTGTACAGGTTTTCTAACCCATTCCCCTTATTACTGTGTCTCAGAGTTCTTTTATAAGGTCCCAATGAACACAGGATTTCCCAGTCTGTTAGTGATAATTAAGCACAGAAATAGACTAAATGATGACACCATCACATTATTTTTACAGTGTAAAATAAACTCAGACATTTATTGTTTGGGTTTTAAAATAAGTGAAGACCTGCTTTAAAAGGCAAAGTCTCCGTGCCTCATTTATAATGCAGCCCACTGTAATTGAAAATATTTTTACATGAAATAACTCTTTTGATATGTTTTTTTCCGTCTTTGTACAGGGTTTTGGATTTTTTGTTCAGGTTTTTCATCTCCGAGGTGTGGCATGTATGGGTATGGGTTGTGTTGTGGCTAAAAACAAAACAAATAGCATCAAAGGGTGGAACTTTGTCTTGGAGTGTATTGGGGTGCTAAAGTTCAAAGAAGGAGAAACCAGTCAACCTTGTGTGGGCCAAATGAAGATGAGCTGTTTTACAAGACAGTGGACGACTGCCTGGATGAAATTATCCTCCTAGAAGATTTAAATGCCAGAGTTGGAAATGACCATGCTAGATGGGATGGATTTATCGGAAGGTATGGAGAAGAAACTCTAAATGACAATGGAAAGCGACTCCTTAGATTCATATACGTAAAATTAAGTGAAAGAACCACATGGTACTAATGGAGCACTGGATGAGGAAAAGAAGTTGGCATTGGATAAGATACACTCTGATTAAACCAGCAAGTAGCATCACATGGCAGTCCTTTTACTGGAATTATAATTGGATTTTTTTTTTTAAATTAGAGGAACACTCAAAAGCTCATGGAGAATAGAAGATGAGACTGTTAAAAGGATTTTTTTTTTAAAATGTATGAACAGAACATGAACAACTGACATAAGATAGGAGGGCTTGGTACAAGCTAATTGAAGACTATACTCCACAGAGAGCAAATAAATAAATATAACACACATAAAGGTATTGTTTCAGGCGCTTGTGAGAAATAAAGAAGTAGAAACTAGACAGAAGAAAAACAACAGAAGTGGAAGACTTTCCATATGGAGCAGAAAAGCAAAGAAGGAAGAGATATGTGAATATAAACCAAATGAACTTCCATACATTTTAACTGGTTCATAGATTTAAATATACATATTATAAACTTTGGTTGGATAATATCATGTCTTAGCTTTTTTTTAAATTCGTTGTACGCTTCAGTGACCTGTGGTTGATAATATTTGCTCTGTGTCCAGGATTTTTCCGGCGCAGCATCACAAAGACAGCAGCTTATGTGTGCAGATATGGCGGAAACTGTGAGATGGACATGTGGATGCGTCGTAAGTGTCAGGCATGCAGACTGCGACGATGTCGAGAAGTGGGGATGAAGGAAGAATGTGAGTCAAGAAGGTTTTTTTTTCTTTTAACCATTGTCTTGGATGATGCAGATTGCCTTTTTTACCTTGGAAAAGGTAGGTTTATAAGTCTCAGCTTGGTTGAAAGTCTTTGCTGTGACAAATTGTGACCCACTGATGTCATTTGGTTTATTTTATTTTTAAAATCTGGAAGCAATGAGGTATATTTTTTTTAAATACAGTCTTGGGATAGTGGGGTATATTTCATTAAATGTGATAGTGAGATTTATTCTTGATATTTCGGAGACAATGAGGTAAACAAGATTTCTTATATCTCGAAAAAGTGGCTGAGTTTTTATTTAATCAAATCCTATTACAGTACATTTTTTTTTCATTATATCCAATGATAATTTATTGTTTAACAAAGTTTTGCACCTGTGTAGCCTAGTTCTTTGTTTGTTTGTTTGTTTGTTTTTTTTAAATATTTAGGCTGCACTAATACTGTTTATGTCTAGTGCTAAAAAAAAGTAACACCACTACAAACTGATTGTAATAAAATCAGTATGCATGATGCTCAAAAGTGAGAATATCAGGGTGGTTATATGATGCTTGTGTAAATTTAAACTGTAATATCTTTGTAAGACACATAACAGAAGGATACTGTAAATAGCATATGATAGTATAATTGATTGTTTTATCACAATGTAGTTCTAGTTTTGAGGCTCCAGTATAACCATCATTTTTCATGATACATAATTTGATCTGATTTTCAAACTCTTTGAAAACATTCTCCAGTTTTTGCTTGGGAACTGCATTTGTAATCCTGACTATAAGTTCATCCGAAGAATGTGGTTTTGATGAGTAGACAACAAAGTTATCTTTATTAATTTTGCTTTTATATGTCATTTACAATATGCAAAGTTATTAAAGTTTAAAGTTGCAACAGGACCCTGTATAAGAGAGAGCAAGAGAACATATAGAAACAGATTGAGGGAGTTCAAGGGGAAAGAGTATGTGTGATCCTTATGAGGTAGAAACTTCTCGTGAAGGAGGTAGATTAACAGAGCTAAGAGTATGTGTGATCCATATGAGGTAGAAACTTCTCATGAAGGAGGTAGATTAACAGAGCTAAGAGTATGTGTGATCCTTATGAGGTAGAAACTTCTTGTGAAGGAGGTAGATTAACAGAGGTAAGAGTATGTGTGATCCTTATGAGGTAGAAATTTCTCGTGAAGGAGGTAGATTAACAGAGCTAAGAGTATGTATGGAAATTTCTTGTACAGGGACATAGATTTATATGAACTTCTTGTCCTAGACTAGGAAGTATCATAATTTTAATCACCTGATGCATAGCACTGCATAATTTTTGGACAGTTGTCTTTTTTTTAAACTGTAGTTTGTTTTCACTATAATTTGCCAGGTTTATTGTCAGAAGACCAATGTAAAGCAAGAGATGCCAGGCGTAAGGCCAAACAAAAATTTGTTCCAAAGAAGGAAGAACACAGTCCTGACAGCTATGGACACAGCCAAGAAGTGGATACTGTCCATCTGATGCCCCACATTGAAACCAAGCCTACTGTCCACACATTTCCCTCCAATGCGTCTAACTCTCCTGGTGCTGGATCTCCGTCCTCCATGACAGATGATTTGTGTGATCCCATGAAGAACTTAACACAAGAACAGCGGGAGCTCGTTGAAATGCTGGTAGCTTTACAGGACAAGTATGAGTTTGCTGATGAGCAGAGCTATGAGGAGACCTTGGTGAGAAAATGTTGATTACATCATCAATTGTCAAAATGTCAAAGTTGAAACAAAACGAAATATTATTGGGTGTTGTGTGTGTGCACACGTGTGTGCATGCATTTGTGTTTGTGCATTTTTGTCATCATCTTTACCCTTGAGCTCCCCAAGGAGCATAGGCCTTCCACAAACGCATGCTAAGTCCTTCTGTCCTGTGCCTTTCAACATCTGTCCATGTCTTCCTCATCCCTTCCAGTTCTCTTCTTTATGTGTTTTTATTTTCATCTCCCTATACATCTCTTACCCTGGGATTCCAGAACAAGGACTGTCTTGTAAAGCTATCAGCAGGTTTCCTCAGTGTATATCCAGTCTATTGCCATCATCTTCACTTCATCTCTTGTTCCACTGGCACCTGTCTGGTTCTTGTGACAAATTATTATCCTCAGCTGACTTATCCACGTTGTTGAAGGTTTTGTGTCTTAAATTAAAGTTTCTACAAGATGGGGTTGCCAGCCCCATGCCCAACCCCCCATAGATGCCTTTCACAACATGCCTGGTAGGTTACAGTGTCGTTTTTTTTCCCATCGAGGCCAGCTCCTTGACGTGGAGATGGGGCTCAAGTACAGCCATCAGCGGCTGAAAAACCAAGACTGGCCAGGCCCTCCTACACTCGAGCAAGACCACAGTCTGCCCTAGCAAGTCAAGGTGCTGAAGACGGAGGCAACCAGCCAAGAGGCACACCACAGCAATCAGGATGCCACGCACATGCGATATGGAAGTATGCCTATATCTGCAAAACGTTATGGCACTCGCCCTGTGACGGACACCCAGGCAGGTGCAGTGCCGGGCCCTCTGCCTCGGAAGGGCCCAACCCCTACTACTGGGGGTCCTTCTCAATTGCCCCGTGGAGCCAGGAGGCATGAGAATAGAGCTACTGGCCAAGCAAAGAAAAGACCATTTAAAATAATGCACTGGAATGCTGAAGGCGTCAATAGTAAAAAAGACGGCTACAGCAAAAAATTAGAGCTCGAAAATATCTTGAATGAAGAGCAAGTAAATGTATGTTGCTTGCAAGAAACCCACCTCAACAAGGACATAGCCTTCAAAATCAGAGGCTACCAGTGCTACCGATCTGACCGAATAGACAGGCGAAAGGGTGGAATACTGACACTCGTGAGGAATAACATCAGTGCATGTCAGCTTGAAACATATATGGAGGGGGCGGAATACCAGATGCTTCATCTCAGGACAGAAAGTTCAGAATTCCACCTGCTCAACTACTACTGTCTGAGCGACCGCCCACTGGCACTAGATACAATCCCAGCAAAAGAAAGACTGATTGTATGTGGAGACTTCAACAGCCACTCACAGAGCTGGGGCTATGATCACATGGACAGGAGAGGTGAGGAGCTTGAAAACTGGCAGGATGACAATGGGCTTTTCCTGATTAACCAGCCAATCGACCCACCAACCTTCTACTCGAGATCATGGCACACCACCTCTACACCAGACCTGGCATTCCACTCACCCAGCCTGGAGTGGAACACCACACGCGTTGTAGGGAAACAACTTGGAGGCAGCGACCACCGGCCAGTCTTCTTAATTGTGGAAAATGAACTTGTCAAGGAGAGCAGCACTCTCTCTAGGTGGAACTACAAGAAGGCAGACTGGACAATGTACCAGCACCGTACTAGTATACTGGCTAGAGATCTGACTGCAGACAAAGACATCAATAAGCTAGTCAATGAATTCAGCAGATGCATATTACAGGCTGCTCGTGAAACAATACCTAGAGGGGCTCGTAAGCACTACAAACCATATTGGAATAGTGAACTAGAGCAGCTGCACAATGACGTGGAAACATCTCGAAAGCAGGCAGAGACCAGTCCATGCCAAGAACACCACAATAACTACCAGCAAGCTAAGGTCAAATTTCAAAGGGCCAAGTTGCAGGCCAGGCGAAGAAGCTGGAAGGAGAAAACAGAGTCCTTGAACTTCGAAAGAGATACGAGGAAACTGTGGAAGCTGGTAAAACAACTTAACGATGAAGGTACAGAGAGAAACTCAAGGATTGCTCTGTACAAAGATGGAAACATCCTCATGGGAAAACAGGCAGCTGATCACTTTGCAGACTCCTTTGCTAAAGACAACAACATCGAAGTTAGCCCAGAGAAGCAACAGGAGACTCGTGAGAAACAACAATACGCAGGACGAGATGGAACCATACCTGAAGTTATGGAGGCACCAATCACATTCAGAGAACTGGAGCTTGCAATATCCAAATTGAAAATGAGAAAGTCGCCAGGAGTTGATGGAGTGTCCAATGAAATGATTAAGAACTTGGGAACCGCAGCAAAAACAAAGCTGCTGCAGATCTTCAATATCTGTTGGAACTCAGGCAGAGTTCCACAGACCTGGAGGGAAGCAATCATGATACCACTCCTAAAACCAGGAAAAGACAGTTCCACTGCCTCCAGCTACAGACCAATCAGCCTTACAAGCTGCCTCTGCAAAACAATGGAACGTATCATCAACCTCAGGCTACAGTGGTACCTTGAAAGTGAAAACCTTCTTGTACCACAGCAGGCGGGCTTTAGGCAGTGTTATTCCACCGAAGATCAGGCAACTTACCTTTCCCAAGAGATTGAGGATGCGTTCCAAGATAAGAAACTGGTACTAGCAGCATGGATAGATCTAAGGAAAGCATTTGACAAGGTTTGGAAAGAAGGGCTTCTGAAGAAACTGAGAAATTGTAGAGTGAATGGTAAGATGTACAAATGGGTGAAAGCATACCTGCATAACAGAAGAGCCAGAGTACAACTAGATGGCCTCAAGAGTAAGAAAATTCTACTGCGTCATGGCGTCCCTCAGGGAGGGGTTCTGTCCCCCACACTTTTCCTAGTCTACATCAACGACCTGGTTGCTGAACTACCACATGGAATGAAAGTGGCAATGTACGCTGATGACCTGGTAATATGGTGCACAGATGAGCATGCAACAGTGGCCACCAAACTGCTACAAAGAGCTATAGATGCCTTAACCTCATGGGCAAATAGATGGTGTGTCAGCATCAATACAGACAAGTGCAGCACTACGCTCTTCGCCCTCTCTCCCAAACAAAAAGCTGGTGTCATCAATATAAACGAAGAGCTCCTGAGAGAAGATAAACAACCCACCTATCTCGGAGTTACATTCGATGATAGGCTGACATGGAAGCAGCACATCAATAAAGCAGCAACAAAGGCCAGGAGGAAGTTAGCCATCCTGAGAAAACTAAGTGGAACCACATGGGGAGCCAGCGGGAAAATACTTAGTAAAGTTTACCAGCAGGGCATACGACCACACCTGGAATATGGGTCAGCTGCGTGGTGCCCAGCATCAAACACCACATTACAAGAGCTAGATAAGGTGCAAAACCAGGCGCTTAGGGTCATCACGGGGGCAATGAAATCAACGCCTATAGTGAAGATGGAGAAAATGGGGAGGATACAAGCACTGTGAGAACGCAGAGACACGAAAGTGCTAACACAGGCAGAAAAGTTCCTCTGTATGCCGAGCCATCCAATGAAGGACAGATTCCAAAACCTAGCAATGGGGCGACTGAAAAGAAGCAGCTTTATCCACCAGGCCAAACAATTACGTAGACAAACCTCAGACCTGCCTGAAGTTAACAGCCCCCTAAAGTCTGTGCCAGAACAAACCCCTTGGAGAGAGGAGCATGGGCTCCAAGTACACATTCACACAAAAGTGAAAGGAATATTCGTCAGGGATGAACAGAACAGCGTGCAACGTAGGACAGTCACTCTCAGTTTCCTGGATGATGAATACCCACAGGACCTCTGGGTCCGAGTATACACGGATGGGTCAGCACAGAATGCAGTAAAGAATGGAGGAGCAGGAGTGTACATAGAATACCCAAACAACACTAGGGATACTGTCAGAGTACCAACGGGGAAATTCTGTAACAACTATGATGCAGAAGTCCAGGCAATCAAGGTGGCAACTGAGAAACTATTGAACACCAATCTTGGTCCACAGCCTGTAGTATTCCTGACAGATGCAAGATCAGCACTCCAAGCACTTCAGTCCAGAAAATTGCCAGGCATACAAGCCCTACTTTCTGAACTGTGCAACCAGCGCAGGGTCACCATGCAGTGGATACCGTCTCATTGTGGAATACCAGGAAACGAGAGAGCAGATGGACTGGCTAAAGAAGGTGCTGCAGACGAGCAACCGGATGTACCAGTTACATACCATCAGAAGAAAAAGATGATCAAATCTATCAGAAAGCCACCAACACCAACGCAGGATGACTACCAAGCTATGAACAGATCAGAACAAATAGTCATTCTGCGCCTCAGAACAGGACACAACCGCCTCCGCAGCCACATGTATACAAAATTCAAGATTGGCAATTCAGCCATGTGTACATGTGGACAGGCACCCCAGACTGCGGAGCACGTACTTCAAGATTGCCCCGAATATGATATATTGAGGCAAACCCACTGGCCCAGAGAAACAACACTGGAAGCAAAACTATATGGACCTCTGTATGAACTACAAAAGACAGTGAAGTTTATACAAGAAACAACATTGCAGATATAGACAATATAGTTCAAGCGAACGAAAGAAGAAGAAGAACAGTGTCGTTTTTCTTTGCTTCCCTTTCGAGCTCAGGTAGCACAAAGGTGTTTTTGTGCTGAGAAAGAAGTGATGTTTGTTATTTATTATCGATGAGGGTCTCAGTAAGACTGAACAAGCTTATAGAGCTTCTTGCACATATATCTTGCACATTTTAGCTGTTATGTGCAATGGGGAGATGTACTCCATTTTAATTAAGTCATGTGATCTGGGAAACTGCCCCTTCATGGGGAGGGGGGGGGGAGGGGTCTTTGAGAATTGAAAAGACGGTTCTTGTGTCTTTTATCACCCACAGATTAAAATTGTTGAAATTTAGAAGCAAAACGGAGCACCGTACTTTTTGTTAAATTTTTTTCTCTCTTCAATTCGCCAACACCGTTCATTCAATCGCCTGTCAAGGCCATGGAAGATGAATCACTTATTTTTTACTGTCTAATGTTAACCTCCGTTTGTTTTCCTCTAAGACCAGCTTTATGATGCATTGGAGTGAAGTGTTAGAGACTTCACTACAGTAAGACCAGCTTTATGATGCAGTGGAGTGAAGTGTTACAGACTTCACTACAGTAAGACCAGCTGTATGATGCAGGGGAGTGAAGTGTTAGAGACTTCACTACAGTAAGACCAGCTTTATGATGCAGGGGAGTGAAGTGTTAGAGACATATCCAAATAAAGTTCTTCAGTCAGACCCGTTTGACAGTATCCTGCATGACATTACAGAATTTTGGCCTCCTCCTTAAATTGTGCTGCTACAAAGGGACATGTGTATGTACTGATATGTGCATAGCTTCAGCGATCCTTGGTGATCTGTTCCCCTCACAGTCCTTTTTAGGGCCCACAAAACCCATGAAACTGCACCACGGTCCTTTTTAGGGCCCTCAAAACTGCACCAAGATTCTGTTTAGGGTCCACAAAACTAACAAAACTGTACCCTGGCAAGAAATCGCTATGCACTGATCCTTTATTTGTTTTCGCCGCTGGTCTTACTGTAGTGAAGTCTCTAACACTTCACTCCCTTGCATCATACAGCTGGTCTTACTGTAGTGATGTCTCTAACACTTCACTCACCTGTATCATAAAGCTGGTGTTATCTGTAGTGAAGTCTCTAACACTTCACTACCCTGCATCATACAGCTGGTCTTACTGTAGTGAAGTCTGTAACACTTCACTCCAATGCATCATAAAGCTGGTCTTACTGTAGTGAAGTCTGTAACACTTCACTCCAATGCATCATAAAGCTGGTCTTACTGTAGTGAAGTCTAACACTTCACTCCAATGCATCATAAAGCTGGTCTTACTGTAGTGAAGTCTGTAACACTTCACTCTAATGCATCATAAAGCTGGTCTTACTGTAGTGAAGTCTGTAACACTTCACTCCAATGCATCATAAAGCTGGTCTTACTGTAGTGAAGTCTCTAACACTTCACTCCCCTGTATCATAAAGCTGGTCTTACTGTAGTGAAGTCTCTAACACTTCACTCCCCTGCATCATACAGCTGGTCTTACTGTAGTGAAGTCTCTAACACTTCACTCACCTGTATCATAAAGCTGGTGTTATCTGTAGTGAAGTCTCTAACACTTCACTCCCCTGCATCATACAGCTGGTCTTACTGTAGTGAAGTCTGTAACACTTCACTCCAATGCATCATAAAGCTGGTCTTACTGTAGTGAAGTCTCTAACACTTCACTCCAATGCATCATAAAGCTATGCTTAATACATTCTTGTGCCATGCTGCCACCCCTACCTGCTAAATGCATAATAGACTAACCCCGCGCTCGTCCTGCCACCCCTACCTGCGAATTGCAATTAGACTAACTGTTCGCAGGCAAATGTACGGAAGCCGGTGTGGTCATTGAATTTCAGAATGGGTGATAAAAGACACAAGAACCGAAAAGACTAAGAAAGAATAGGACTACTTGTCCCTCAGTCCAAGGTCACTGACTTGGCATGTGGCTGGCAACCTCATCATGTCAAACAGATTGCCACAGAAACCACTGTTGCTAGAGAACAAATTCTTGGTGAAGGCTTCCTGCAAGGGGGGGGGGCAGCTTCAATGGAGGCTGCATGCTCCATAAGGAGCACGATTGCAGGACATGAACCCGGCTTTCCCCTCAGGAATAAAGAACAAGACAGAATCTTTCTTCAGATTGCATATTTGCTGGTAAAAACGATCATGTTTCTTCACAACTACTGGTCACGGTATTCTCTGTTAATTTTCTTGTTGACTGTTGCCATGCCGTTCCCCGGGGGGCTCCGAGGAGACACATAATAGAGCTACTGCTCCATCAGGCAAGCAATTTAGAGTTGACTAATGTGAAATTGTGCACATACCTGGCAGACTCATCATGTAAAACGGTGAGTTACAGAAACTGTCATTGCAAGAGTACATCAGTGCTTTGATTAGAGTCTAAGGGAGCACATGGGAACACACAGATAGCACAACCATTACAATTTAAGAAGTCTTCAAGATATGAAATTATTTTTAAAGTATCAAGTACAGTATTTCTCCTTTGTAAAAAATAAAATCCTGTAAATGGCGACCAGAAATTGTGCAGGGGAGACTAATCAACAAAGGTACACACAATGGAAACCTATAAGGATTGGGAGGGTTCAAGATATTCTTGTTTAAGTGTTAACAAAATAAGAAAAATGATGAGACAAAATGAGAAAGATTTCAATTTAAGAGAGGGAGAGAAATGGATATTATTGCCAGCTAATCTACAGAAAGGAGCACAGTATGGCGATGAAAACTATAGAAATTAAGTATGAATAAGAAGGTGGCTTAAATTAAATTACTCTAAATATTCTGGTAAATAGTTAGCTCCATGTAATGTGAATGTACAGCAGAAAGGGGCATATTTTATGGAAACAGAAACAAGCAAACAGTAGGTCCAGAGCAAGCTAGTAGTGAAAATAAAAGTGATGGAGGAGATAAAATCAGACACATTTTTTTTTGTTTTTTTGTTGCTTATGGGGACCAGAACATTTTTTCAAATCATAATGGCAGGAAATATTGTAGACCTGTAAGTGAGATGGTGACTGTCACGAGAGGTTTGATTAATTCTTATTATACGAGATCAAAGACTGCAATAATTGGAGAGTGGAGAGGAATCACTCTTCTCTCAGTTCCCAACAAAATGCTAGGCAGGATAATTATACAGAGAATTTCAAAAGCAGTAGACCACAAACTGAGGAAAGAACAAGCAGGATTTAGAAAGAACAGAAGATGTGTAGATCATATATTTACCCTCAGGAACATTATAGAGCAGTGCTCAGAATGGCAAAGACAGCTGTACATTAATTTTGTTGATTTTGAAAAGGCTTTTGACAGTATGCATAGGGACAGTTTATGGAAAATACTGAGGGCTTATGGAATTCCAAGCTGCATAGTGTCAATCATAAAAAGCCTCTATGCCAACTTTACGTGTAATGTTGGGCAGAGCAACCTAACCTTTGAGGTGAAAACAGGAGTATGACAGGGATGCCCCTTATCAACCACTCTATTTTTAACAGTCATAGACTGGATGATGCGCCAGACAACAGAGGGCAGTCCAAGAGGAATAAGATGGACTACATTTTCTACATTAGAAGATCTGGAATATGCAGATGACATTGTACTACTAGCACATTCACATCAACACATCCAGGAAAAAACAGATAGACTTAATAAGTATAGCCAGCAGGTGGACCTGAACATCAATCTAAAGAAGTCAGAGGTCATGATGCTCAATGTGAGCAGCCCTGAGCCCATATCAGTAAGGAATCAGCAATTGGAACAGACAGACACCTTCACATACCTAGGATGCATAGTAACACCAGCAAGGAAAGACATCAACAACAGAATGAACAAAGCAAAAACAGCCTTTTTTAGTCTAAACAACATCTGGAAGTCCTCTCAGTACAGCACAAGGACAAAATTAAGATTATATCAGAGCTGTGTGCTTTCTGTGCTTCTCTATGGTGCGGAATGCTGGAGAGTTACAGAGAAGGAAATGTCGAAATTGTCATCTTTTCACACAACATGCCTAAGAAAAATTTACCGAATCTTTTGGCCGAATACCATCACCAACCAAGATCTGCTTACTCAGAGCAAGCAAGAGGACATGCACACCATCATAGCTGGCAGACGCTGGAGCTGGGTTGGCCATGTCCTCAGAAGAGACCCCGATGCTATCACAAGAACAGCTATGCTATGGACCCATGAAGGAAAACGAAAGAGAGGCCGACTAAAAACAACTTGGCGGAGGACTGTGGAGGCTGAGATGCAAAGAATGAAACAGAGTTGGGGCACTGTACGAAGGATGGCCACCGACCGAGCAAAGTGGAATCAATTTGCTGTTGCCCTACAAGACGCCACCTGGCGTGATGGCCACTGACTGCTTTGACGGTCGGCGGCAAAGGATCAAAGAAGAAGATACGAGCTCAAAAACCACGTTTTTATGAGCTAATTTCAGAAAGTACATTTTTAGACATGACTACCTTTACAGATTTTGCATTAAATAATTTATTTATAATGATAACATAAGGTGTTATGTATCAAAATTTGAAGAAATGAAAACCCCTATATCATGCACTTAACCTTAACTAAATTGTTCAATGGTTTTAAACATGCATTCACCATATACAGTAATGAGTGCAGAAAAATTTTAAAATTTAAAAAATTGAAAATCAAATTGTACTTATCACTATGTGTAATTAATTCTGGTAAACTTCAACCCCTAAAACTACTTTTATTTTAAACTACAGCCATTTTCACATAATGTAGGAAAGTTGCAGTTGTTTCTGAGCACAAATAAAGTTTTTATAACAATTTGAAAATTGTTGGTATATTTAGACAAAGCCCAAAAATATTTTAAGCCTATATTTACAGACATAACTACTATTACTGATTTTGCATTAAATACTTTATTTATAAAGATAACATAAAGGGTTATATATCAAAATGTAGAGAAATGAACCTCCTTTGACATGCACCTAACTGAATTGTTCAGTGGTTTTAAACATGCATGCAACATATAGAGTAATGAATGAAAAAAACCTTTTTAATGTAAAAAAATGAAAAACAATTTGTACTTATCACTATGTGTAATTAATTCTGGTAAACTTCAACCCCTAAAACTACTTTTATTTTAAACTACAGCCATGTTTACATAATGTCGGAAAGTTGCAGTGGTTTCTGAGTACAAATAAAGTTTTTATAACAATTTGAAATTTTTTGGTATATTTTGACAAAGCGCAAAAATATTTAAGCCTATATTTAGACATGACTACCGTTACTGAATTTGCATTAAATAATTTATTTATAATGATAACATAAAATGTTATATATTAAAATGTGGAGAAATGAAACCCTTTTGACATGCATCTAACTGAATTGTTCAATGGTTTTAAACATGCATGCAGCCTATACAGTACTGAGTGCAGAAAAGTTTACAAATATTAAAAAATTTGAAAAAGAGTTGTACTTACCCATAAAAATAATCCAATTTGAAGCCAGAAACTCCTAAAACTATTTCCATTTGAAAGTACATTCACATAATGTAGAAAAGTTTCAGCTGCTTCTTTTCATAAATACTATTTTTATTATTACAATTGAAAATTTGTTGGCACATTTTGAAGACAGTACTTATATACAATGTAAATTTTCCCTTCATTCTTAAAATTAAAATACTTTGCCTCATGGTATTTGGCAAAGCAGTCATTTGGGTGAAGGTGTGGATGATCTGTGCACCCATCACAATAAAAAAATGTTCTCACTCTAACTTGAGGGGTGCTACAAATGACGCACCTGCGCAGAAATTTCGATTTGTTTACAATGTGTCTGGTTCCACACAAATGTTTCAACAGACTGTTCTGTTGATTTGCATGGGTTACTCTGTGTGGGATATTCTGGATAAAATCAGAAGCAACAAGACTAAGTTCAGTAATTAACTCATTCTTGAACTGCAGTAGGGTCTGCTTCTTTGAATTATTTGATCTGCTGAGTGCAAACAACACAAAAGCATTCAACTGGGAAATTTCAAAGATCCAAAGGAAAATTTTCTTCCACCACTTTCTAGTTCTTCTGTTGAATGTTCAATAGGTTGTTACACACTGGTCAACCTTGTCACATCCATTCATTTGTTGGTTGTAGTCATCAATCATAGCGGGTTTGTGCTTTCTTTCTCCGAACCGATTTGTGATTTCTTTGGTGTCCACAGTTGCAGAACTTGACACTAGAATGCGTGACTTTTTTGCCTTTTTATCTCTAAACATTACACAAAGAAATTTACTTTCTAGATCGAGAAACCCTTTCATCTGGAGATGCATCAGTTGTGTAGTCTTCAGTGCCTTTGGAACATTTTTACGATTTATATTTACACTTCCAGTAAAATAATGATTGTTGTTGGTAAGATATTACAGCAATGCAAAACTTGTGTAGTAACAACCTGCATAATATGATGACCTTTTCCACAAGGTATTAGCAGTGTATCAAAGACTTTGATGGCTTGTTGGCTCTTTACATCTAGCTCAGGACTGTGTGATGTATTGGCACCGAAGTAAATCAATAAATTGACAACGTAACCAGTACTACTGTCACAAAGGCCGAAGGTCTTTACATGATATTTCTTAGGCTTTGAGGCATTGAACATTTTATGTTCCCACCTGCCTTTCCACCCTATCACCATTTCATCTAAAGACAGCTCGTTGTACGGATAAAATGCCTCCTGAAATCGTGTTAGGAGTTTCTGCAGAAACGGCTCAATTTTTGCTTTTCCCTGCGCGTCAACATCACTTACATGGAACATTGTGTGATACAATGCTTGAAACCTGTCCCTTGTAAATATCTGCCTGAACCAAGGAGTCTGTATGTAAGGCTCCTGAGGCCAGTAACCACTCACTTTTGGTTTTTTGACAATGCCCATGGCTATGATAACAGAAAAAAAGCCTGTAAAGTTCATGTAGTGTTATTGGATGCCAGTTGCGATAAACAGAACTTGTGCTCACAATCGCAGCTTTTGACTGATAGAGATGATCAGCATAATCATTGACAGACACAACAAGTTCTTCCAATATTTCCTCTGTAAAAAGGGCATTGAGGCAAAAAAAAGTGCTGGTGAGTCTTCGGGGACAATATCTGGATTCACACCAGGAGTCCTGCCCTGAGGTGGAACAAAGCGAAATGCATTCTGAGTTGAACCCTTATCAACTTAATTCCATTCATCCTCCTGTTCAATAATGTTGTTCTGAAGCTCAGCATTACCAGATTCAGTAATTATTGATCTCAGCTGTGATCTAGATCTATCTTCTCTTTCGTTTTTATGGCATTTACCTTTCCCTTTTAGCAATCCCCTACCAGTTCTATAACTAGGTCCATCCAAGGGACATGCCCCCTTGTCCTCAGAATCTGCTAATGTATCGCTAAATTCAGCGTCATCTGAATTATCTGTGCTCGAGAACTCATCGCTGTCATTATCAATCCATGATTTAATAAGCTGTGATGCATGTTCAGCTGATAATCTTTTCGAACGACCATTTGAACACGAAGCCATTCTCATACAGACAAAAAAAAAATTTTTTTTTTACTAATGAGCCCTACGTTATTTAATCAAAATCGATCAATATTTCACACAAATTTGAGTATTCTAGTATCTTCTTACACGAGGTTTACCGGAAATGGCATTAGAACTCTTTTATGGGAAGAAAAGTATGTAAATAATGTTAAAACTTTCGTTATTGACACGGACACCGTCTGGCCTTTTAGAAAGGCGATCGATCGTCAGCCTCCCTAAAAGGCCAGCCGAATATTAAGAGTTAATGAAAATGTAGATGGACAAAAAGGCATATCAGATGATACCAGGACAGCCCCAGATAAGAGACTGGGCTTAAAAGTAATACCCCATTCTCAGAAATGAGAAATGGTGTATAGAGGTCATAGGTTTAAGTCAGGCTGTAAAGATAGCTGGCCGAGATGGTAATATGCAGTACCAGATATCTAGGTTGCCACCTCTCGAAGACCAACCTATGTGCTGTTAATATATCTAGGGGAAATTAATAAAATATAAGTAACTTGAACCAAACTGAAATAACATACTCAAGACTGTGTATTACAATTTCTTAATTTAATTATTTACATTAATTTCTTTTTGTATTTCTTTGTGAACTCAAACTGATGATAGTGATAAAAGTATGATGATGAGATTATAAATTACTATGAATATAATACACCAACTCAAAAATTAACTACTAATGTTTATGTCCCCTTCCTGGTTGTCGTGTGGTGTGTACTGGGGCAACTACGACAGTAGTTTTTGCCAGGAATAGTCTATGAGGATATTAGGTATAAGGTCTCTAGAAATTGGCTCGTTAAGAAAGAATAAAGACCTATTCGAGATAGGGACAGGAAGACGGGAATGCAAATGCTTTCCACTGGACAGTGTTTCTAATTAATTATGGAAAGAGTTCTGTTTCCCCACGACCTTAGCTTCTGCCCTTAGATCCCGTAAAGAAAAAGCCCCCAACCTCATCTGAGTAGAGACATGTTCCTATAAGTGAATATGTAACACCGACAGCACGAGTGATGCATTAACAAACTAGATAATGATCAAACGATTATTGGGTTTATTAATTAAATATCCACACATATAGGGTTAGTAATGGTTAGAGCGTGATGATGGTAAAAAACGATTCACACAAAACACACAGATGAGATAATAAAATTGCAGTTAAATAAGTAGTAGTTAATTAAGAATGAACTGGTGCAAAGCAAAATGATGATGATCTGATATGATACGTGTTACCAGAATGGTGAGTACTCTACACAGTCCATGTGTCTCTAAATGCTTCGCATTGATATGACGATTCACATGTATGCATACACTGTCCTAAGTTATTATACGTTATGTCGAGTGGGGTATCTCTAAGCCGAGGACGTTCTGATGAAAACTGTTGTCGGACTGAGAACGTTGATGAGAGATATATATATTCCTTCACTGTTTGAGTATATCTTTGTAGTGTTGATCAACAGTTAATAGATTTCATATGAACAAAAGGTCTGTTGTCTAATCTCCCGAGGGTACTGGCCAGACTGGATATCTTCACGAAATGTTAGTGATATGTAGACTCATAACCTTGCATATGTAGTCATGATTCATAAAATATACTTTAGAGTCTGCTTCATAGAATGCGCTTTAGAGTGTGTTGTACTTGGTATAAATATGAGATTCCACTTTTGAGCTCTTTAGCTTGACTTCAGATAATAATGATCTTTCGAGTGATTTGAATTTATGATGACTCTGTATTGAACTTGTGATAACGATGTATTGAACTTGTGAGCAAGCAGTATATGGGTGACGAAAAATGCTGCGTCAACCTTCTGACTTGTGGGTGAGACAATATTCCTTTTTAATTGAAGAATGAAAGATGTCCTATGGCGAATTCTGCTAGCCAAATGTCCGTTTTTGATAACTTATTTCTGGTTAGACGTCAGACACGTTGCGTGTGGACTCAGACTTCTGATGAACTGAAGACACACAAAAGTCTTCGTAAGTTTTTCACATTTAACATCACTGGTTGACTTTCATTTATACTACTGCTCATTATTCATCTCTCTCTGAGTTCAATTCTAATGATGTTAAATATCTTGTGCATGAGAGTGTGTGCGCATGGGAGACTGTGATGATGATGAAGGTGAAGTATGAACTATTAATTACCTCCTATCATCTAGGAAAATCTTCTGATTTTATTAATCAGTTATGCAAAGAATTATTTGAAACTCTATCTTTCGCACATTTTAGCTGTGAGGTTAAAATAAACAAAAATTAAGAAAATGTATTAATAATCTGTATAAGATCTACTAACCTTCTTTTCCCTTCGCAAAATCCTTTAAGAACACAATTCATCACAGAACTGAATTATATCCACTCTGAATAAACACGTGTATTTAGGCTAGGCGTTTTTGGGTTTAATCTCTTCCTCACAATGTAAAAACTGGAATCCTTCCTCTAGCAAGCTACACAGTAGATTATATTTCTGGAAGTCCAATGTGGGTTTCTTGGATCCCTGACATCCAGCTCTGCCCATACCAACCAATCCTTAATAGCCCCTCTGGTCACTCATTCACAGGATTGCTCTTGTCCCCTGTCAGTCCAAACGTGGGTGTGGTTTGACAAACAGGTATGGAGATAATTGGCGGGCTAATGCAAAAAATGCTGTCAAATTGCTGTCACCTTACTCTCTGATTGTTTATTGTTCACCTGGCCAAGCTGGGCGTCCAATGTTGTAACCCAACGCTTGTCTGAACAGCAGCCGACCAAAGATAACACCATTACAGCATGAGACGTTTTCACCTGGCCAATCTGGGTGTCCCATGTGGTGACCCGTCGCTAGCTGCAAAGATAACAATGGTCCACAGCAATTACAGCATGCCCAGATGTCTGATTGGGATGACCAGATGTGTTTTCACCAGATTTATCACAATGCAATGTGGGCTTCAAACGATAATGTCAGGTATGGGGACTCAATCAAAGGACTTTATTTCCCCCGATGAAAGAACAAAGTGGTTCTCTAGATACCGGTCGCGAGTAATCACAACGATGAAATAGCAAATATGGGATAGCAAATGTGGGGTGAAAGAACACAAATACAATACGAGAGATGTAGGAAAAGATAGAGCTATAAGGCCTTTGCGCACGTTTATCACACTAGCCCCCTCCTCAAGTGTGATGTTAATCATTCTCAGGAGAGCTTAGCCTTCTTGATCGAGATTCATTTATCCTTTTCCTCATCTTCGTTTTTCTCTCCGGTTTCCACCCTTTCCTCTACTTGTCTGTGCTCTCCGTCCTGCCTCATAGGATGACGGCTTAAAAAATCCGCGCCTATGTTATGTTTTCCTTGGATATAGTCCACTTGGAATGTGTAAGGTTGTGGAACAAGCGACCACCTCATCAGTCTAGCATTCAAATTCTTTGAATTGGCGAGGAAGGTCAGAGGTTGGTGATCACTCTGGATCGTAAATTTCCTTCCGTACAGGTATGCTCGAAATTTTTGTATTCCCCAGACGAGGGACAAACATTCCTTTTTGATTGTGGAATAGTTTTGTTCTGCTCGGTTTAACTTCCGACTCGCGTATGCGACCAGAAATAGATTTGGTGGGCTTCTGTCGTCTGGCTGTAGTAATGTAGCCCCGATTCCAATGTTACTGGCATCTGTGCGCAAGATGAATTTTCTAGTTAAATCCGGGAGCCGTAAAATAGGTTTTGTGGTGAGTTTCTATTTTAAGAGTGCATATGCATGTTCACATTCTGCTGACCATGTCACTTTATCTGGGTTTCCTTTCTTGGTTAGCGATGTAAGCGGCGCACAGAGGCTATTAAAATCCTTTATATATCTCTGGTAGAATCCATAGAGGGATACAAATGACCGGACATCCCTTTTTGTGGACAGTCTCGGTGCATTTCTCAGCTTCTCAACGTTTTGAGTCTCGGGGAACATGGTCCCATGGGATATAGTATGTCCTAGGAACTCTAGCTGTTCACACCCAACTTGACATTTGGTTGGGCGGGCGGTTAGTCCCCCTTCTTTGAGTCTGTTAAACAGCAAGGATAGCGCTGATATATGTTCTTCAAATGATTCAGTAGCTACTAGGATATCATCCATAAAATTGCTGATGGCGGGATGATTCAGAGGATCCAATAACTTTCACATCATCCTTGTGAAGACACTAGGAGCATTTAGTCCAAATGGCATCACATTAAACTTGAAGTGTCCATCTGGAGTACTGAAGGCTAAAAGGTTTCTCACCTCAGCTTTTACCGGTATTTGATAGTACCCTTTACTGAGGTCGATCTTTGAAAAATAGCGAGCCCTGCTCAGCTTAGTAAATAGCTGGTTCTGGTCCGGTAACGGTTCTGGCTGGAACTGTGTTAACGCATTCAGCTGTCGGTAGTCAATGCACAGGCGGTGTTCTCCACTGGGTTTGCGTAACAGCACCACTCCCGCACTGTAAGGGGACTCCGACTTCGAAATTATGCCTTCCTTAAGTAAGTAATCAATTTCTTGCTTTAATGCCGTCGCCTTGGCATACGGAATCGGATAAGTTCTCCTTCGGACGGGTGTAGGATCCGTGACTTCCATGTCAAACTCCATCAGGTTTGTCCGGCCCGGTTTGTCTGTCAGGGAGTCGGCGGGGTTTTCCATCAATCTCCTCACTTTTTCTTGCTGGGCTTCCGTTAGGGTAGAGCCTATCACCGGGTACTCTACGGATGATGAAGGCTCTTCTTCCTTTTGCATAGCAATGGCCATAGTCATGAGGTGTGCTGGTTCCACAGGGGCTCGCTCGTAAAACTTCTTAAGCAGATTTAAGTGATACATTTTCTGCTTTCCGTTCACGGCAGTTTTATAGTTGGTGCGAGAAATCTTCTCCACAACTTTGTAGGGTCCCCTCCAGCAAATCTGCAACTTATTACTGCTACTTGGCAGAAGAAGTAGCACCTTCTCTCCTACTGCTAGTTCTCGGTCCTTCGCATCCCGATTGTAATATTTGGCATGCTTCCGCCTAGCCTCCCGTACTTTCGCTGTGGCTAATTCCCAGCCAGTCTTTAGGCATTGTTTCAAGTCTGTGACGTACTGGAAGGCTGATGTGACAGTGTCGTCTGCCTTGGCATTTGTCCATGTTCTTAGTAACACTTCTAATGGACCTTTAATAGGTCTTCCGAAGAGTAATGTGGCTGGATGGACTCCAGTTGACGCATGCGGTACTTCCCTATAAGCAAATAATGCGGCAGGAAGATACTGATCCCAAGTTTCTGGCTTCTTCTGTGCCAACTTCTGAAGAATAGAGGTGAGCGTCCCGTTAAACCGCTCTACTTGCCCATTACTTTGGGGGTGATAGGGCAAAGTATGAATATGCCTAGTGTTACAGACTGTGTTCATGTAAAGGCGTAACGTACATTAAGGCCCTGGTTAGCTGGCCCAATCATTGAATTAATAACTCACGATCCAGTGTCTCTGATTCGTTCCTTGAACTTCATGCTTGTGCCTTAATGTTATAATGTCTGCCTTTTTAAGCATCTGTGCTGATATATTACGCGAATGATGAGTGTAGAATAATATCAACCTTAATTCACAAAGGTGACAACTCGTTCCGTGTGAGAGTCCATCACACATTCAATATTTAATGACAATATACAAACAGTTCATAGACAAGTCATCTCATGATTAAAATACATACGAAAGTGCAGTCTGACTACTGTCTCCTTATACGTTCATCAATCATTAAGAGTCAACGTTTTTACACGCAATGTCGACTGGCGAACATTCGGTAGTGATCATTGACGTTTGAAGATATAATATTAATAATTTCAGGAATTCATCACAAAATACTTATCCAGCTCCGGATGACTTATTCTTTCATCACTACATAATGAAGGCTGACCCATGCCTTATAATCCCAGAGGAAACACTGCGTAGAATGCATAAACTTCGACCGCGAAGTGAAACACATCTGACTTCTTCAAAGTCAGTCTAATCAAGGGTAAAGGAATCGCGTTGCCATGCCCCAGCCTATCAACTAACTACGTCATGACTATCCCTAGTCAACCCTATAACATCGCGGTCAATATAATTGCTTTAAGTGCTAAGCACCTTACATTGGTGGCATCTCAATATGTTCACGCGTAATAAATTCAAAGTGGGTTACCATCACCCAAATACCCGTATCAACTCCCCTGACAGCCCCGGTTTAAAAATCTGTATAACAGATTTTTACAAAATTTTAACATTAATCTTACCATTGCAATTAATTATATCAATTAAAATTGAATTATGGACCTACGACCAGTGATGTTTTTAATAAAACAGTGTCACTGGTCGCTGTCAATACATTATAATGTCACATACGTCATAGAAATAGTACATAAGTGAAAGAAAAGAAATGTCAATCGTCAAGACAGAAGAAGAGATTACCATCTAATGTCTTAAATATTATACGAGTTAGTTAACTTTCTTTCTTTCTTCTTTCTTAATCGGAACCTCTTCTACCCCGTAAACAGAGTGTAGAGGTAACCCAAAGAGCACAAGGCTCCCGGGCAAAACATGCAATCAAAGTGTTTGACAAACAGGTGATTAGTCCATTGTTAACTACGAACTAAAATTATTTAAGTAATCAACGTATTAGTGTGTCGATGTCATGTGTGTGTAATATTCTAGACATGAATCTATTTAAATAAGCTAATTACATGTCATAAAAGAATTAAAATAAAGAATATAGCAGAAATACATTAGAACATAGTATTAAGAACAAATAATGAAACGAAAATAGTAAATAATAAAGGAATAGAGTAAATCTACTAATGTTATCAATAAAATTATCTATAAAAAATTTATCTAATCTATCGCTAAGTTATCCTATATAACATAAAGATACACTATTATAATAAACTCATGTGTACTAGTTAAACTAATTAAAATCTAATTATCCTACAATTTTAAGTGTTTTATTTCATAGTATTAAAAATGCTTAATAGTTCTGAAAAATTCCAACGTGTGAAGCATGATATACGTAATATCATTGTTCGTATATAAGTTCTCGAAAGTGAAGACCGCTGTCCCGTTAAGTGAAAGTGTTCATTCCGATGAAGGAAATATAATACCAATCGAATAATTGCTAGTCTTCATTTATGTATGCGTTTGTTCAAACGGATAGTTGTGAAACTTCATACTGTATTGGTTGATTGGAGTTTGGACACTAACCAAAGTCCACCGCCAAACGAATGCGGCAATGTAAAGCGAAACAATCCGGTGTAACGATCAATGTGAATCTCCGGAAGATTAAAAGTCAAATAACGCTCGCAAGTGTCTCTGAGCACAAAACCGCTGCAATCCCATCGATGTCATATCAAAAGACTTAGATTACGTTTAATGTTCTGACTTGAGACGAAATATATATAATCCTTTTCGAGATATCGACATATGTTGAAACGGTCAGCATGAAAGTCATCACATTTGTGCAATTGACTCCTTGATTTCATCGTCTAGAAGCCTTGAACTCATATATGTTAATTCGTTGATTGAAGTTGAAGCCCATCGTAAGTTCAATTTTTGAAAACGTGAGAATTCACCACTTTGATCAATGTTGCCGCTCTGTCACTTTTGATCCCTGCAACTAGGTTTAATATAGAAATGTTTTCGTTATTCGTTTGAAATATGTTGTCATGAATCATCTGATGAAGATTTTGAATTTCTTGACAAGGAGTGTGCTACAACTTTTTCCGATCCTGGTATCTATTCAATCTCGAATTGAAACGGCTGTAAGATGATGGAGAAACGTGCCAATGGCATTTGAGGTAAAAATTTCGACGTTATTACAAAGCGTTGGATGTACAATAAGAACTTGACTCGTTGAGTTCTGCTCACCTGAATCAAAATATGTCATCTGGTGTCGACAACAATGAGTAAGCCGTCACATTGATCGATCTTGAAGTATTTTTCCAACGTAAAATTGGTCCTAGAGGAGACCAACATCGAAGTATAAATTGCCCGCATCTGACGAAGGAGAGCAAAACTGTTAAAATATCTTCTTCTTCTTCCATCCTTAGCCACCAACCGGCAAAGCAGTATGTGACCAGTACGCCTAGTGGCGTCTTAGGGCAACAACAAATTGATCAATCTATCGCTGTTTCCACCACGCCTAGTGGCGTCTTTGTGGAACAGAAACAGACCAAACAATCTATCGTTGTTTCCGTAATCAGATTGGTTGGCAAGCAGGTGATCAGCCCACTGTGCAAAGTTTTTACGGGATGGGGTAAACAGCCCCATGCCCAACCCTCCTTAGTCGCTTTTTACGACATGCGTGGTAGGGTGCAGTGTTACTATTCTTTGCTCCCCTTTCGGGCCCCGGCAACACACGGGTGTGGTAAAATATGTTGACCTCAAAATAGGAGGATTCAATTAAAATTTTCCTAAAAATTTACTGATCGCGATGTTAGAACTGTCAGTCCAATGTAATATGCAGACATCTTTTTCTTTAACAGGGAAAACAATACACTAATTATGCTGCATGGGCTGAGCAAAGTTAGAACAATCAACCACGTTACTGTCCATCGTTGGCATGGTAAAACAAATAAAGACAGAAAACATGTGTACAAAAATAGAGGTGTCAACAAAAATGTTTTCTCCAAGAAAAGTCACTAACCGATCTATATAGAATAGATGACTATGAAAGAAAATAACTGATGACTGACTATGCTGAGTCGTCATAAAATGTGACTAAAATTGTACATGTAAAGTTTTATCTACGAGAAATAAAATCAGGTACTAATTGCAACCTGAGAGAATGATGGTGAAAATACGCACCATTGTCATGCTTGATAGCAACATAGTGCAAGAACATGCACTTTTCCTATTATAGGTAGCTCTACTGTCATTACGATGTGAACAATAGTACTGTGTGGCACCTGTCGTATGCGACAGCGTAATAATCAAAGTGAAAACTTTGATGACCAACTTATCGATTTTAATTTTCCTATCAGAGGTACAACCAAAGTTGACGACGTTACTTTCATTATTAAACATTTTATTACTGTCGATAATATCTACCTTCGTATTAAGATCAGGTTCTCTCTGATCATATTGACAAGATAATGTAGTTTGACAAGTAGGTAGATGTAAAGAATCGTGATTGTCAGGAAAAGAAAATTCATCTTCCTGAAATAAGAATAGATCAGAATCATAACAAGAAGTGACGATCTTGACGTCGAGATCGTGAAAAGAAACTTGTAAATGTTTAGTACGTGTATGGAACATCCCAAACATATTACTGGAAATATCGACTATTGACAACTGAGAGGGCTGAGTCATCTCAGATTGTGACATGAACGTCATAGACATGTCATTGGTAGGGTGATTAATCCCTGACATTTGATCACAGTCATGAGCAACAGAGGTGGTCATGAAAAGATAACTGACCAGTAAGATTAGGAGTAAATTGTTGAGGACAATTGAGTAATTAACAGTAGCTAGATGTCTGATAACATGAAAACATTTCATGTTCACCGTGAAAACCAACCTAGTGATAACAGACAAAAGAGTAAAGAAGAAATTTGTAAGTCCAGTTGCAGCTTTAACACTGTTGAAAGTATTTAAATATACATCATAAGATGTGGTAACAACATTGTCAAGTTTATTGACAATTGATGTACATTTAGTATCCCGGTCTTCAATAAAAGACAAATCAGATATGCTTTTGTTATCGACACTATCAACATGAGGGGTCTCATCATCATTCTCATCACCCTCCAAAATGGTGCCAAGACCAAAATTTGAAAATACTGTTTCATCTGCTGTGAATTTACTGGCACGTAGTTGAGCCATAACAATTACCGAGTTGTCAGTGCAATAGTGCCGTCGTTCCCAATCCTCAATCTCCTCTGGTGAGCAATCCTTGCTACCATAGATGCGACCCACAGTTAAATCCGCAATCGGATTCTTCAATAAACATACGTGGATTTTACCTGAAAAGAAAGGGGTATGTACTTCCAGAAGAGCAGTGGGATAGTACTCAATGGTACCCCCAAAAGTACTACATGTAACAACTTTATTTGTTAAATATTTAGGATGTACTAAGGACTGTCGAATGCCAATGGTGGATGAACCTGAGTCCCTCAAAACTGATACTGTTGTACCGTTGACCACTCCTTTGTTAAAGATCAAAGACCCTGTGCCGTCGTACGCAGAGAGACTAACTTCCGGTAGAAGATGTCCACACTTCAACACCGTGTCCCTGGCCTGCTGAAAAATAGTGCTACATTTGTGGCAAGTATTTGCCACGTTATAATCAACAGCATAACATGAAGATGAAGCCTGCATTTGAGTATTGTTATCATGACTACCTGGGGGTGCATTGCTAGTCAGAGCCGCCCCTGCATTGTGTTCAAACCTATGTGTACCGTGAGAATTTGAACGTTGCTGATGATGATCAACAGAATTATTTTGCCTCTTATCGTTGAAGCTATTATTCCTAGATCTGTAACCATTATGACTATTATTCCAGTTATTGTTATTGTTGTTATATGATGCGACATTGTATGGTTTATTCCAAGTCGAATTTTGTTGAAATTTGTTGTTGTCCCTGAACTGAGGTGATTGATTTCTATATTGTGATCTACCTCTCGAAGAATTGTTATACTTGTTAAAATTATTATTCTTTTAAAATAGTTGTTGTCATTACTTCTTCTGTGCATAAAATTCCTGTCAAGGCTTTGAGCACGTGACCTATTATTATCACGCCATGTCGCGGCGGAAGCTACAGGTAATGCTTCTCTCAACTGAGAATTAGATATACTAGCACCTGAA
Source organism: Oreohelix idahoensis (assembly GCA_024509875.1). Classification (NCBI taxonomy): domain Eukaryota; kingdom Metazoa; phylum Mollusca; class Gastropoda; order Stylommatophora; family Oreohelicidae; genus Oreohelix; species Oreohelix idahoensis. Next base: position 155,115 of record JAMPIV010006960.1, on the reverse strand, counting down.
TGTGCGGTACAATAGTTAACTGCCATTTCTTCTAAAGCCGCCATTGTAGGTGGTTTACGCTCCTGTAAAAATGACAAAAATGGTGCGCTAACAGAGGATAGAACCTTATCCCTAAGCAACAAATCAACTAGCTTATCGTAGGATTTATCTACCCCAGCGAGTTCAACCCATCTATTGAAGGTGATACGTATATTTGAAATAAACCCTGCGAAATCCTTACTGGAATCCGGTAGAATAGTTTTGAACTTCATTCTACATCCCTCCTCATCTAGATGAAAACGTCTTAATAACATCGCTTTTGTAGAATCATAATCCTTTGCAATTGTTGGATCTATATTCTCTATAGCATTTAATGGTTCACCAGCTAGAAACTCACTCAGTTTTAAAACCCATACGGATTTATCAAGTTTATTTGTTTCACATATTTCCTCAAAACGTAATAGATACGATGATAAATCGTCGAAATTTTGTCTAAAAGGTGGTAATTTAAACTTATAGTAACCTTTGGTTTGGTTGGATGATGTATTATGTGCATTATCACCATTGCTATTTGTAGCAATTTGCACTTTTAATCTCAATTCTTCCAAATGAAGAAGTGCCAATTCCTTTTCTTGTTTCATTTTATTTTCTTCTGCAATCTTAATCACTTCATCTCTTGCTTCCAGTTCCTTTCATTTTTTATATTCCTTAATTTCGCGTTCTTCTTCTTCTTGCTTAGCTATAATTTTTTGTTCTGCTTCTTCTCGTTTTCTATCACATTCCTCTTGCTTTCTCTCAGCTTCCTTAGCTTCATATTTCGCTAGTTCTGCCACTGAAAATTCACGAAGAATGTCACCTTTATAACTGAAATCCTTCCCAATCTTCACAAAAGTTTCCAAAGTAGACATTTTTATACAATAATATATTTAATTAGTAGTCAATTATATCAATCGCGAGTCTATATTTACTTAAATATCTATGCCAACATGGCTAATATCGTCCCGTGACTCACTATGTCAAACCGTTACTTATGACGCGACTTACAAATTAGTGTAAGCTAAAAAAATTAATTTTATTTTATATTTTGCCATAGTCAGGCAGAAAAAATAGTTGCTACTTAAACTACTAGTGCAATCATCAAGAAAATATCTCAGGCATCAAATATTTTCGATTAATTATTTATCAATGTTATATTTTATAATTACATACTTATTTCATCATCTTATTAAAATTAATTAGAGAAGAACAGCATATACAATAAACCAAAGAAGCACTATTACCAAATTACGCCACAATTGTCGATTTACGAACACTAAAACGATATTAATAACAAAATATAATGACGGAAGTTACAGAATTTGTGACAAAACTGAAATTAGGTCAAAGCACAGGAAATCTACGAAATTGTACACAAAAACATGGAATTTCTCAAATGACGTAACAGCTTTATGTGTAGAACTAAACGATAGTAAGATGAGTCTTCACGCACATCTGACAAACAATAGACAAAAATGAATAAACCTGAAACATAGGACAGTAATAATACAACGGTTATATACAACACTTCACAGCTAACAGCTAATATTGACTGATTCCAACGTGAACAAAGTATGCCGCAGTATTTAGTGGATTTTTCACGAATTGATTTCAGTTAATTGATCCCTATCAAACGATTTGAACTATTCTCACCGTCCATAGAGGTATTTGAGAACAGAACAAATTCCTACCAGCCCATCGCCGACTGAACATACATATAACATTTTTTAAAAAATCCATGTAACATATATTATTATGAGAAAAAAACATGCCTGCAAACAGAACCGGACCAACATTGCACAATGAACGAAAATACTTATCTTTTCAAAGAATAACAATCTTCGCCAGTGTAAGCATGCGCCCTAGAACGACGTGGATGGCATGCACTATTGATAGTTCTTTCATAGTACTGGTTCATAATTCCTGCTGTATTGTTGAAAATTTTCCTAACAGCCGTTGTCAATGAAATTGGACATGTTGTGACGTCATCTGCATCCGTAGTACGCATGCGTCTTGGTTACAAAGGAAAAATTGAAAAGTTTTTGGCACAATAAACAGTCACTCTGGAACAATTCTACTACTGCTATTTCTCCTTAGAAAAATTTTTTCTCGTCCCCATGCGTGCCGCCATTCTGTTACAGACTGTGTTCATGTAAAGGCATAACGTATATTAAGGCCCTGGTTAGCTGGTCCAATCATTGAGTTAATAACTCACGATCCAGTGTCTCTGATTCGTTCCTTGAACTTCATGCTTGTGCCTTAATGTTATAATGTCTGCCTTTTTAAGCATCTGTGCTGATATATTACGCGAATGATGAGTGTAGAATAATATCAACTTTAATTCACAAAGGTGACAACTCGTTCCGTGTGAGAGTCCATCACACATTCAATATTTAATGACAATATACAAACAGTTCATAGACAAGTCATCTCATGATTAAAATACATACGAAAGTGCAGTCTGACTACTGTCTCCTTATACGTTCATCAATCATTAAGAGTCAACGTTTTTACACGCAATGTCGACTGGCGAACATTCGGTAGTGATCATTGACGTTTGAAGATATAATATTAATAATTTCAGGAATTCATCACAAAATACTTATCCAGCTCCGGATGACTTATTCTTTCATCACTACAAAATGAAGGCTGACCCATGCCTTATAATCCCAGAGGAAACACTGCGTAGAATGCATAAACTTCGACCGCGAAGTGAAACACATCTGACTTCTTCAAAGTCAGTCTAATCAAGGGTAAAGGAATCACGTTGCCATGCCCCAGCCTATCAACTAACTACGTCATGACTATCCCTAGTCCACCCTATAACATCGCGGTCAATATAATTGCTTTAAGTGCTAAGCACCTTACATTGGTGGCATCTCAATATGTTCACGCGTAATAAATTCAAAGTGGGTTACCATCACCCAAATACCCGTATCACCTAGTCTTGAATATTCTAAGCACCTCCTCTGTCAACTTGCCTCTAAATTGTGACCCGTTGTCTGTGAGAATTTCATGCAGGAAGCCCAATCTAATAAAGATATTCAGTAAAGCGTCAGCTACATGCACTGAGTTGCATGCTGGCATGGCTATGGCTTCGCCCCACATGGAACATGTGTCCACTAAGGTAAGGATATGGGAGTTCCTCTTCTTAGTTCTCAGCAGAGGTCCAATTATATCCACGGCCACTCTTTCAAATGGGGTGCCCAAGATTGGCATCTCCCCAAGGGTCGCGGGTGCCATCCAGTGTTTTGGTGCAACTTTCTGGCACTGAGGACAAGACTTGACAAAACGTTCAATGTCGTCGGTGATCCCTGGCCAATAATAGTGGCAGGCGATCCTTTGAGTCGTGGCGCTCATTCCCATGTGTCCACTAAATGGGATAGAGTGGCCCATCTCAAGCACCTGGTTCCTATAGGTTGCAGGAACTACTAATTGGTTGTGTTCCTGTCCTTCCTTTCCAGCTCGCGATACATCAATCCATTTTTCATAAAGAAGTCTCCCTTGGTAGGTGGGTTGTGTGTCCTAGGTAATTTTTTAAAACAGGGCGCCATTGAGGAATCTTCCGTTTGGGCCCTCTTCAATTCCTCGGGGAGGATATTGGTAGGAGGTTCCTGCTCTGCGTCTTTTTTTGACTGTCCTCTAATCTGTATGGCCACCATGACTAGTGGTTGAGTAGGTTCTCCAAGGAACACATATCTACATCCCAAGATTAAAGAGTAGATTGGTTCTTCCATTATGGCTGCACGAATCTCTCCTGTCATGTAACGAAATTCCACTCTGATAAGTGCAATTGGCAGTGTCATGGGTGCAACATCCTTTGTCGGACCTTGGATGTCGACACTCTCTTCTGTTATCTGGTCAGGGGTGACTAGAGATGCCCTGTCCACCGCATCGAAAGCAAGTCCTGTGTCATAAAGGCACTCCATAGATTGTCCATTTACGAGGACTGATTCGATGACGGGAGGATGAGAAACGTTTCCGGTCCTCTGCTCCTTTCGGGGTGACGATTTTGTCTGCAGACAGGCAGCATGTTGGGGAGGAGGTCTGCGCTTGCACTCATTAGTGTTGTGATTGTTCAAGCAACAGTACTTGCACCATTTATCTCCCTGTCTCTGGTGTGGCGCAGCATTTTTCTTGTTTTGCTCTTTGTAGTTATCTTGTTTTGCGTGCTGTTTATGCGAGATGTGGGGTCTTTTGCTTTGTTGGTCTGGTTGGGAGCAAGCAGGATGCTTTGGCGCCTGATCCAAAAACTTCTTTCTGGCTCCTTGAGACTCCATGAGAGCATTTTGGAATCGCTCTGCCAGTGTAAGAATATTTTCTAACCGGTCAGCACCGTTTTCAGTGAGAAATCTACGCATTTCCACCGACATAGACTCTTTTAGTTGCTCTATCACAATCAGCTCCTTCAACCCATCATAGTTCTCGGTAAAGTTTCCCAGTGTACACCACTTCACTAGGTAGTCTTCGAATTGTGAGAAAGTCTCTCCTGCCTCCTTCCTAGAACCTCGAAATTTTTTTCGGTAAGCCTCTGAATGAAGCTCGTACCTCACCAAGAGAGCTTTTTTCAATGCCTGATAGTCATCTTGCTCTCCGGCCAGAAGTTTATTAAAAACTTCGTAGGCGGCTCCTCTTAGACCCTGGGAAAGTTTCAAGTTCCACTTCCATTCTTCAAGTCCAAACCCTGTTGCAAAGCGTTCAAAGCGGTCTAAAAAGGCGTCCATGGTATCGTTCCTTTCTGAAAAAGGCTCCAGCGGAAAGTTCATGGCATTGGGTGGTGCAGGTTGTGAAGTAGGCACACCATCTGAGCGGGGTGAGTACCCTCCATCAAAGTTGGAAGCCGCTGCACTTTTTGCCAGCTCTATCTGATTGGTCTGTCCCTGGATTTCCAGTTGCTTCATGTTAAGTGCATGCTCTGCAGCAGCTTTCTCTTTACGCTCCGCTGCTTCTGCTGCTTCTTTCCGCTCCGCTGCTTCTGCTGCGGCTTTCTGCTCTGCTGCTTCTGCTGTGGCTTTCACTTTACGCTCCGCTGCTTCTGCTGCGGCCTTCTCCTTCTCCATTGAAAGTTTCTGCACTTCCATCTCTCTTGCATGGAGTTTATCAGTCTCCTCACTCACAAATTTCATCAGATCTTTTCCACTTAACCCGTATTCACGCCCTGCCTCCATTAAACTAGTTCTAATTTTTGCGGCATCTGCCATGATATGCAGTACGGGTTCGCGAAAGGAAAAATTGGCAGTGACCTTTAAACAAAATTGTTTAGACTCGCACAAGTAATTATCTCTTTAAAACCAACTAGGTTTAAATTAGTAATCAAGTTCAAATAGTTCTTAAAAAATCACTCACTCAGCGTATTCTGAGATTATCTCAAAGTTTCTATGAACAATTTGCTAAATATTTATGATAAAAATTTTCCCAGCAGTTACAGAAAAAGAAAAAAAAAAAATCAGTTCCCTACAGTATCCTCTGTTCTCAAAAAGTGTTTACTCTGTCCATTTGATACTTAATTTAAAAAGTATCACTCGTGCTTTAGAGATATAAATTATCCACCCTATGAAATAGACAAATATAGTAAGAGTCAGTCTAGAAGGTAATCCCTCAAAATGCCAACAAATTTTGCAATTATCGCAACTGTATAGCAGGGATGAAAATGTGATTTTTCACACTTCTAAGTCCGGGTTCACTAATCCCAAGACGAGTTCACAATTGTCATGTGGTGTGTACTGGGGCAACTACGACAGTAGTTTTTGCCAGGAATAGTCTATGCGATATTAGGTATAAGGTCTCTAGAAATTGGCTCGTTAAGAAAGAATAAAGACCTATTCGAGATAGGGACAGGGTTGTTAAGGTATTTTATTGGCATGGTCTGCTAGAGGTTAACAGCATAAGATTAATAGGTGACTACGTTTAATATAATGTAAATAATTGTTAGTTAGTGTACGCGATACACACGATTGATTATGACGTGTATGCGTTGGTATGTCACGCACCGTGACTAGGTTACCACACCCTTTTCTTAGATGACCGTCAAACGGATAAGACGTGTCCTATAATCCTTCCAGTGGTAGGCATGATATTGCCGCACATATGTTATTGCAGTACGGACATGGGTCAGTCCGATATTCTTATGAAGAGAGGAATGTATCGAGGTTAGTAATTTTAACTAAAGTCAAGGAAGGATGAAATTATGGTCCACATTCGTTTTATATCGCCAGACGTCTAATCTCATTGTCGGCCGTTGGATGTCCCAACCGCGCGTACATATAGTTACGACGTTCTGACTATAGTGTTGCATATTATTGGACCAGGACTATAATGCATGGATAGCATTTATGATGTATGATCGTGCTATTGTTGGAATAGTTACGCGAATGTGAGTTAATACTTTCTGTCTGTCACAAGGTTTGAACTCAGTATCATAATTGTTGAATCAATGAGAACGGTGGCTTTCCACAACGACCACTGAAATAGAAGACGGGGCCGCAACAACAATAAAAGAAGTGAATCGTATAAAGCCCCGCAACAAAGTGGTTGCCATTGCTGGGGAACGAAGGAAGAAAGAAATTTTTCTTGTTTACATACTTTCACGGACTGTTTACGATTACAAGAAAACGTTCAAGTCACATGATTCCGAACATGACGTGGCTTGTGTAACTATGCAAAAATCAGTGACGTCACAATATTCCGTGTACAAGCCAACGATCGAAGGACGATGCCAGCTCACCTAATGTTTCATTCAAGAATACAACTTCTCAGTAGATCATAGGATTGAAAAGACATTATTTACCAACAAGGAGCAAACAGTCCTATCCTCTAGTCTAGGCCGTTGGTGAAGATCGCATCGGACGACGGGTTAAAAGATAAGTCTCAGTTCGTGACTGTTGTCATTCATAAGAAACATCACTGAGTCTAATTCACATTTTGCAGGCATGTCCATTCTATATATTTTATATGCACGTTATATTTGTTTTCATTGTTTGTGCTGTGCCTAATTTGTGGGAGGTTGGAGTGGAGATTCAGAATGAATAAATTATGGCTCTACGGATTGCCGATATTCATTCTGAACGGTCTTTAGGGTAGTGAATTAAATCGCATTTCGCGGAGAACGCGTCGATGACATTTCCGGGGCTTGTTTCGTTCGGGACTGCATTTAATTCACAGTATATGTTAGATGTCTAGTTTGGTGAAATAATCGGTGTATTTTATCGTATTCAGTTTAAATTTTATTTAGTTTGGTAATAATGTTAGTAATCTATCTTGTTCTTTCTGATCTTGCTATTATTCAGTTCATTTTTTTTTTTGTATAACCGTCAATGAGTCCATGTTTGCGTCATTAATTTTTGTGTACGCAGATTTAACTCTATATTCAGTTAACCTTCACCCTACTCTATATTTCCGGTTTGCAGATTTGGTTTCATAATATCAATTTTTATTGTAGAAACGTCTTGTTTCGTGATAATATGGTTTGTTTATCCTTGGTTTACCCATCGTATCGTATGTCCTCATTTCATCTGTTCATGATTTAACACTAATAATATAATTTCTTGCTTAATAAGAGTGTATATGAATATAATTAAAATTTAATGACTTTTAAGGAGAATTAGGGACTTTGCACCAATTTGCAGTGGTAGTCCAAGAAATGGGCGATGCACTTTATAGCTCATGATTAAGGCATAATATAATAATAATATATATTTATAAAATAATTTGACTTTTTAGTCTGTCCTGCATATAAAGAACATAGTGTATATTATTTGGTACATTTTTTCCACTACTAAATGATTTACTTAGCACATATCACTGACTGAATGATATAATACTTGAGGAATAATACTATTTATTATTAGGTGCATGATAGTAATTCAGCACCCGAAATAGATAAATATCATAACTATTTATGATATATTAACGAGTATATATGTAATATTTTCCCAACATAGTATGTCTATGTATGGAATCTACAAATAATAGTTAGATAATATTACAATTAATTAAATTGAACATTCCCAGATTAAGTTCAATAATATTATGATTGTTTATATCGACTATTCATAAATTGAATAAGTACAATAATTACTTAGAATTTATTGGTGATTATTACATAACCATTACGTACAATATTAACGTCAAGATGCTTAACTTAGACTATTTTATTAAAAATGGTAAAGATTTTGGGAAAAAAGGAGAACTTCTCGAGGCTTATGCATTGGCTGAATTTGCAAAATATAAAGCAGAAGAGGAGGAAAAGAAAGCCATTGCTAAAGCAGAGATGGAAGAACTCGACAGAAAAAAGCTGAAAAGAAAGCCATTGCTAAAGCAGAGATGGAAGAACTCGACAGAAAAGAAGCTGAAAAGAAAGCCATTGCTAAAGCAGAGATGGAAGAACTTGAAAGAAAACAGGCGGAAAAGAAGGCAGAATTAAGACAAGAAGAAGAAAGAAAGATAGCAAGAGATGAAATCCTACGGATTGAAGAAGAGAATAAATTGAAACGACAAGAAATCATACTGCAGCAAGAAATGGAATTGCAACGACTTAAATTAGAAACAGCAAAACTTAATTCACAGGGCGCTGCAGCAACCCAAAATGATACTGCTCAATCTGGATCTTCATCCACACGACTTAAAGGTAATTATTACTTTAAGCTGCCTCCATTCAAGTTACACGTAGATGACCTTTCATCGTGGCTCGCGCGCTTTGAGGACATATGTAAGGTGAATAACCTTGACAAAGCGGCATGGGCACTGAAACTTAAGGAATTTCTAGATGGCGAACCTGCAAGTGCAGCACAAACTATAGATCCAACACTATCAACAGACTATGAGGCCATTAAGACGTTGTTACTACGTCGTTTCCACTTGAACGAAGAGGCATGTAGATTGCTTGTTGCCAGATAACAATAGAGATTTCACAGGTTTTATTGCTAACATACGCAATACTTTTAACAGATGGGTTGAACTGGCAGGTGTCAACAAATCCTACGACAAGTTAGTCGATTTGTTATTGAGGGATAAAGTATTATCGTCTGTCAGCCCACCATTCTTTGCTTATCTGCAAGAAAGAAAACCAGAATCTATTGATGAGTTAGAAAAAATTTCTTTAAATTACTGCACAGCTCATCCGAATGCTAATATTTCTGGCACATTGATAAGAGAACCACTTCCTGTAGCCTCCAATATGGCATATCATAATCATAACAAACCTAGAACACACAGTGTAGACAGGGGTAGGTTCAAAGGAAACTATGACATTAATTTTCATAAGGGACAGAATAACTTTAACAATAACTTTAATAGAGGACGACAACAAACCAGAAACTATTCACCTCAGTCAAGAAATAACAGTAATCCACGTAACTCAAGTTATAATCGATCATATAACTATAATAATGATTACAAGTGGAACAATAGCGATAATTATAACTCGAGACATCGAGATAACAGTTACAATAGAGGACAACGGGATAATTCATCTAATTATTCTCGTCATCGTTCTCATTCTCGTAGATCGACAACTTATAACCATAATACAGGGGCAGCTGTTACTACTGCTACAACCCCTAGGGTTCAGAGTTCAACTACTGATAACAAAATACAGTCATCGTCTACTTGTTTTGCAATGAATTATAACGTGGCAAATAGTTGCCCAACATGTAATCTTATATTTCAGAAAGCAAAAGAGACAGTTCTGAACTGCGGTCATATTCTACCAGAAGTCAGTCTAGCAGTCAATGACGGAACAGGATCACTGATCTTCAACAGAGGAAAAGTTAATGGATCCATCGTCTCAGTCTTAAGAGATTCGGGGTCGACCACGATGGGAATCCGTCAGACACTTGTTCATCCAAATTGTGCAACTGGAGAACATGTCAGGTGCATGACGTTTGGGGGAACCATAGAATATTATCCAACAGCTATTATTTACATTGACACACCTTTCTTCACAGGCAATGTTAAAGCATGCATGTTAAGAAACCCAATTGCCGACCTTATGGTGGGATGCATACACGGGAGTAAAGATTGCACACCAGATGAGATTATTCAATGGGAAAAAAATAATCTATACATCGGAAATGCAGCAATAACCAGAGCACATACAAAACAATTAGAGACTATAGACACGGAAAACAAGGAAACAAATGATCATGAAAATATCGAGATTCATTCTGCTATTGACCGAGTATCATTTGCTGCAAAACAGAGGGAAGACAGGTCACTAACAAAATTTTTTACGCTGGTCAACAAAGATGACAATCTTTCTAGGAACAAAAATGATAGTCAGTGGTTTAGTATTAAAAATGACATTTTATTAAGATGTTTTATGGATAAAACTCAGATAAGACAACAAGTCATGGTACCTTTTGCTTTTAGGCGGTACATACTTCAACATGCACATGATTCTAAGTGTGCAGGTCACATGGGTTATACTCGTACACGTTCACGAGTATTATCTTCTTTTTTTTGGCCGGGAGTATCACGAGATATTTCACAGTACGTACGCTCCTGTACGATATGCCAAGAAGTGAAAGCACGGGGAGCCTTTCACACGGCGCCTATTCAGGCTTGTGATATATCGGTGAGACCTTTCGACAAAATGGCCATTGATATCATTGGCCCACTTTTACCATCAGCCAGAGGACATAGGTTTATTCTCACTTGCATCGATTTATGCACACGATGGCCAGAAGCCATCCCATTAAAAACAACCACCACCACAGATGTAGCTGATGCACTACACTTGATCTTTTCTAGAGTAGGTTTTCCTAGAAAACTTTTGTCAGATCATGGTTCTCAATTTATATCTGAGACTATGACGGAGGTAATGAAGACTTGGCAAATAGATAGAAACCTCAGCAGCATTTATCACCCAATGAGTAATGGTGCTGTAGAAAGACTTAACCGTACACTCAAACAAATGCTACATAAAGTTACAGTTAACCATCCACAGGACTGGGACAGAGTGCTACCAGCGGTGTTATTCGCTTATCGAGAGGTGCCAAATGAACAAACTGGCTTCTCTCCGTTTCATTTAGTCTTTGGCGCTCCTCCAAGAGGTCCTATGGGACTGATAAAAGATTTATTAATCGATTCTGAGATGACTCAGGACACTCAGTCATCCTATGAATATGTAATTAATCTCCGGAATAACATTATTGATGCCTGTAAAATGGCAACAGCTTCATCTGAGGCTGCGAAAGAGAAAGCTAGAACTTTCCAAAACAGTAATAGACGATTACGTCAATTATTTCCAGGAGATCAAGCTTATGTGTTATTGCCACATAACAATAATAGACTACTAATCTCGTGGAATGGTCCTTACCAGGTTATCAATAAGATTTCTGATGTTGATTATGTCCTGGACATTAAGGGACATCACAAAATATTTCACATAAATATGCTCAAGCAATTTCATACTCGACCTGAACATCTACAAGCTATTTTTCATGAATTAGATGACACTTTCAGACCTACATGTCACTATTCTAATTTATCCGTTATCCAGGAAGAAGAATCTTCTTTCCTGAGGTACAGTTAGCTTTACCTGTACCTGTAGTACAATCTAGCGAATCTTGGCGGGACGTAACCATCTCTTCGTCGGTTACACCGCAACAGCATCAAAAGATTGCTGATCTGCTACAATCTTATCCAGATGTGTTGACCGATGTTCCAGGTCGCACATCAGTCATTAATCATGACATCACTCTTAACGATGATACTCCAATTCGGGTACATCCTTATTCTGTTCCTATACACTTTCTTACTAAAACTACTAAGGAACTTGAACAGATGTTATCTTTAGGAATTATCGAAACTAGTAATTCCCCATTTTCTTCTCCATTAGTTATTGTCCGAAAAAAGGACAATAACATTAGACTATGCGTCGACTATAGAAAATTAAATGCACAAACGATAGTTGATAGCGAACCACATCCACTTCTCGATGACTTACTGCCACGTCTATCGACAGCAACTATATTTACTAAGATAGACTTAACTAAAGGTTATTGGCAGATACCACTAACCGAAAAAGCAAAATACTACACAGCGTTTTCAACTCCGCTAGGTCTATACCAGTGGAACGTGATGCCTTTTGGGCTTGTTAACGCTCCAGCTACCTTTGTTCGCATGATGCGACACATTTTTTCAGGTAGACCAGACATTATTACATATATAGATGACATATGCTTGTTTAGTTCATCTTTTGAGGAACATTTTTTGGGTCTTGGATACGTTTTTTGATACCTTGAGAAGGTACAAGTTAACTGCTAAACCTACAAAATTACAGGTAGCATTTCATGAGATCACTTTTTTGGGTCACATTATTGGAGCTGGATATATCCGAACATTACCCAGTACAGTTTCAAAAATTTTAAACATTTCCGTTCCTCAAACGAAGAAACAAGTGAGAAGCTTGTTAGGTCTAGTCCAATATTACAGTAGATTCGTACCTAACTTGTCATCCATCACTGCTGTATTGTCCTCATTACTAAAGAAGAACATGCCAGTGAAAGTGACATGGACTGACGAATGTGACAGAATTTTTCGGCAAATAATTTCTATATTTTCAAATCCACCTATTTTGAGATTAATTGATGCTTCTAAAAAGTTCATTCTTCGTACAGATGCGAGTAACTACGGAATTGGCGCATGTTTGCTCCAATACCATGACGACATCCTCCATCCAAACTTGTACGTGTCACGAAAACTGAAACCACCAGAAGTGAAGTACTCTACGGTTGATCGCGAACTCTTAGCCGTCGTGTGGGCGATAACCAAACTAGAAAAATTCCTACTGGGAGCCCCTTTTGTAGTACAAACCGATCAAAGGGCCGTAGCATCACTACAACGAGCAAATCACAAGAGTCCAAAATTGACCAGATTTGCTATACTCCTCCAACCCTTCGAGTTTTCAATCGAGTACATCACAGGATCCGACAACATCGTGGCAGATACATTATCTCGAAATCCTAATGATGTCGATTCCTAATTTACGTTGTTTGTCGCAAAGACAATACTATGTACAGAGAAACTTAATCAAAGAACATAGCACCATCGTTGCTTTTTGACACATGAATGAACCATTTACTCAGCTGCTTTCTATAGGCAAATTATACGCAAAGTGACTGCAATCAATTGACACTATATTCGTCTTTACACCGGGACTTTCCTGGTTTACATTTGTCACAACATTGTTTCAAAACACTTCGGAGAAAATAAATGACATTCCATTCGAACTAATTCGTTATATAACGTGATTCAGAATACTTGAACATTTTGTCTAAATAATGGAAATTCAAGGATCAAGACTACGAATGGATCTTCATATCCAATGTTAATTACTTTAATTTATTCTTTAAAACTAATCCACATTAAAATGACAAGTGAGTTGAATTTTAAAAAAAATGAATGAAACTTAAAAAAATGAAAGAAAGAAAAGAAAACTCACATAATTCTTTGATTATATTCTTAGAATTACATGATTATATTGCATACTATTGTTTAAATTAGTTAGAAAGGTATTAATAACTTAATACTACACTTACTTGATGTTCAACACACATAACTTAGTTAAATTTATACATCATTTTTTTTTTCTTTCTCTAATTTATTCTTTATTCGTTATTATGTCTTTCTTTAACAGATCCTCTCATTTTTCTTACATTAGATTTTCAACAACTTATTCTTATTCCATACCTAGTATAGTTATTTAGTTTAATTTTAACACTTTAAATTAGTCTGACATGACATTTTATCACGACATATTTTAAGTTAATTAATTATTTAATTAGAGATCGACATTACCATTCTCTTTTAGTTCTTATTACCATTTATATTTATGTATGATATAAATAATGAATATATTACATGACTATTGGTTAGTCGACATGACCACGACATTGGTTCTAGACAGAACGTCGTAGGCCATATGCCGCAATCTCGTTAAATTTTTTTTTTTTTTTTGATATTGTTAACATATTGGTATTTTTTTCAGATGGGTTTTTGTTAAAAAAAATCTATCTAATAGATTTTTTTTTCCCCCAGTGGACAGGGAATTGTTAAGGTATTTTATTGGCATGGTCTGCTAGAGGTTAACAGCATAAGATTAATAGGTGACTACGTTTAATATAATGTAAATAATTGTTAGTTAGTGTACGCGATACACACGATTGATTATGACGTGTATGCGTTGGTATGTCACGCACCGTGACTAGGTTACCACACCCTTTTCTTAGATGACCGTCAAACGGATAAGACGTGTCCTATAATCCTTCCAGTGGTAGGCATGATATTGCCGCACATATGTTATTGCAGTACGGACATGGGTCAGTCCGATATTCTTATGAAGAGAGGAATGTATCGAGGTTAGTAATTTTAACTAAAGTCAAGGAAGGATGAAATTATGGTCCACATTCGTTTTATATCGCCAGACGTCTAATCTCATTGTCGGCCGTTGGATGTCCCAACCGCGCGTACATATAGTTACGACGTTCTGACTATAGTGTTGCATATTATTGGACCAGGACTATAATGCATGGATAGCATTTATGATGTATGATTCAATTCTAATATATAATGTTTTCATAATCAACCTCCATGGACTGTCTACTGTTTGAAATGTATATTAAAAATTGTGTGGACTCGAGAAGAGACTTATCACGTTCATTGAAGTTACAAATTCAACAATTATGATACTGAGTTCAAACCTTGTGACAGACAGAAAGTATTAACTCACATTCGCGTAACTATTCCAACAATAGCACGATCAAGAATTATTGAATCAATGAGAAACGGTGGCTTTCCACAACAACCACTGAAATAGAAGACGGGGCCGTAACAACAATAAAAGAAGTGAATCGTATAAAGCCCCGCAGCAACTGGGGCAACTACGACAGTAGTTTTTGCCAGGAATAGTCTATGCGATATTAGGTATAAGGTCTCTAGAAATTGGCTCGTTAAGAAAGAATAAAGACCTATTCGAGATAGGGACAGGAAGACGGGAATGCGAATTCTTTCCACTAGACAGTGTTTCTAATTAATTATGGAAAGAGTTCTGTTTCCCCACGACCTTAGCTTCTGCCCTTAGATCCCGTAAAGAAAAAGCCCCCAACCTTATCTGAGTAGAGACATGTTCCTATAAGTGAATATGTAACATCGACAGCACGAGTGATACATTAACAAACTAGATAATGATCAAATGATTATTGGGTTTATTAATTAAATATCCACACATATAGGGTTAGTAATGGTTAGAGCAGGGGTCGGCAAACTACGGCACGCGTGCCAAGCGTGGCACGTGGAACGATTTTCAATGGCACGCTGAGTGAATTAAAATACTGTACAGAATGTGATCTCATTTTTAAAAAAATTGAATTTTTAATTAAATAGAAGCATATAATTCTTTTAAAGCTATACCTGTTTTTATAACCCTTCAAAACGAAAGTTTTTAGACATTGGAGGTAAGAATGTGCGATCTGATGAAAACTAAAGGCCTGATCATACTATACTGCACGTAAGTCTTCGTTTTTACGGACCGTTTCCGAGAACAAACATTCTTCAGCGAATTTCAAGGGGAGTGGTTATACTTTGCGGCGCCCGCTAGTCTGGCGTCTACCTGCTACCGTAGTTTGCAGGATGAGATTCTTGAAAAGAATCCCAAGCAAATTTTGACGGGCAAGCAGAGACGTAATATCATAATTACGCAATAGTGTCTGGCTAGCGCCTGGACGAACGTATTTATTTCGTTTTCGCTCGCAGTTTTTGACTCCCAGTGTGAGTTTAGAGCAACAATGACTGACCTCCACAAAGTTATATTTCCGTCCTATCCTGCCCCTCTCTCCTGACCACCACCACCTCTACAGTTCTCTCGGCTGTCGCATACTCATGCCCGTACAGTCCGTTGACCGCAGCACAAAAGTTGGTGTTATTATTAAGTAATACGGTGCCGTTAAAATGAATAAAAAAAAGACAAAAACTTGATACACGCTCGTTTCAAGACTTTTGGACAAACGAATATGGATTCATACAACAAAAGGATCGTGCTGTTTGTGCTTTATGTTATGAAATTGTCTTGTGCCATACGTCAAGTGTACAAAGGCACTATGAAACCAAACATCAGTCCATGTTTAAAAACTCTGAGGAGAAAAGTGAAGCCATAAAAATGGCTGTTTCTGGCTACAAAAAAACAAAGTAGTATTTTTAGTCAAGTAATTGGAACCAAAAATAAAGCTACCGAATGTAGTTACAAAATTGCACAGTGTGTGGCTTCGAAGGGCAAACCTGTCACAGATGGAGAATACATCAAGGAAACTTTTTTGAGCAGTGCTGAAATTTTGTTTAGTGATTTACCAAATAAAGAAACAATACTGTCTCGGATTCGAGAAATACCGGCTTCTGCGAGATCAATCGAGAGGCGCATAACTGATATGGCTGAAAATGTAACGGTAAAACAAACAACCGGGTTACAACAAGCTGTTGTATTTAGTGTCGCTCTTGACGAAAGTGTCGATGTGAATGACGTGGCGTGCCTAGCTATAGTTGCGCGATATTGTGACAACGACCGTATTTATGAAGAACTGTGCTGCTTGATACCTTTTGATGGTACAGCCAAGGGAGAGGACATTATGACTGCATTTGTAAGCTATTTCGAAAATCAGAACATTAACATGAATAAAATATTCTGTGTTACTACTGATGCCGCCCCTGCATTTGTTGGAAAGAACAAAGGATTTGTTAAACTTCTTGAGGATCGTATTGGACGTCAAGTATTGAGCTTCCATTGCATTATACACCAGGAGAGTTTGTGTGCGAAGATTTCGTCACTATCCTTGAACTCTGTAATGGAAACTGTTGTCAAGATAGTTAACTTCATAGTTTCTCACTCTTCATTGACCCACAGGCAATTCAAGTCTCTTCTACAAGAAATGGAGAGCGCATATGCGGACCTCCTGCTGTACAGCAATGTTCATTGGCTTAGTCGAGGTAATGTTTTGAACAGATTTGTATCATGTCTAGAAGCAATCAAGGTGTTTCTTGATGAAAAGGAACAACATTTCCCGGAATTGAATGACGAGGACTGGCTGTGCAAGCTGATGTTTCTGGCTGACATAACTACAAATCTGAATGAATTAAACTTGCGTTTACAAGGGCATGGTCAAACAATACTTGATCTTTTTGAGCACTGGAAAGGATTTGCGTCAAAATTAGACATATTTTGCAGAGATATTACCACTAACACATACAAGTACTTTCCAAACGTAAAGGCTCATTCAAATCGATTTACTGTCAACAGAGATGAGTTTCAGAAGTACGTTGAAGCGCTCAAAGGAGAGTTTGCTAAACGAGATCAAGACTTCAAAATTCACGGGCCCATGTTTTCTTACCTCATCAAGCCCGAATTAATTGATCATACTAACATCCCATTTGACCTATCTCTTTTCGAGTGGATGGATGTTGACAATTTTGAAATGCAACACATCGAATTCAAAGCATCAGAGTTATGGACGATAAAATTTGTAGAATTGCGAAAAAACTCTTGAAGGAAGCTGCTTGGAAAAGTCAGCTGCCATCCTCAACTGCTGGACATCCCTGCCTCAAGCGTTCACCTGTTTGAAGAAAGTTGCATTTGCTCTACTTTCGGCTTTTGGGTCAATTTATACATGAGAACAAATTTTCTCACACATGAAAGCTGTTTTAAGTCCACAGAGAAGTCGCCTAACACTTGTGCATTCAGAAGCCTGAGTCAAGCTGAAATTGACAAAATACACACCAGATATTGAACAATTAACCAAGGAGCAGCAAGGACACGGGACCTATTAATTGATTAATGACTCAGATCAATAATAATCAATGATTACTCATATTAAAATTTTAATAACGTGTTTTATGTTTGGTTTATTTAATTGTTTTGTTCTTCAAACTATTGGACTTTCTGTCTTAACAAAATATACATATGGCAATTTTATTATAAAATTTCAAACTAATGTGTTCAGAACTTAAATTTTGCAAAACATAATATTTGTATTGATATTTGTTCCTATTTATATTAAAATATTGAATAATCTACAAAGAATAGAATAGTTATTTAATTTATCGGAAACATGTTAATACAAGATCATTTTTAAATTGTTTCAATAATTGTTGTATATAAAAATATGATGGACTTAGGTTGGCACGCTGAGTCACAGATGAGATAATAAAATTGCAGTTAATTAAGTAGTAGTTAATTAAGAATGAACTGGTGCAAAGCGAAATGATGATGATGTGATATGATACATGTTACCAGAATGGTGAGTACTCTACACAATCCATGTGTCTCTAAATGCTTCACATTGATATGACGATTCACATGTATGCATATACTGTCCCAAGTTATTATACGTTATGTCGAGTGGGGTATCTCTAAGCCGAGGATGTTCTGATGAAAACTGTTGTCGGACTGAGAACGTTGACGAGAGATATATATATTCCTTCACTGTTTGAGTATATCTCTGTAGTGTTGATCAACAGTTAATAGCTGTCATATGAACAAAAGGTCTGTTGTCTAATCTCCCGAGGGTACTGGCCAGACTGGATATCTTCATGAAATGTTAGTGATATGTAGACTCATAACCTTGCGTATGTAGTCGTGATTCATAAAATATACTTTAGAGTCTGCTTCATAGAATGCGCTTTAGAGTGTGTTGCACTTGGTATAAATATGAGATTCCACTTTTGAGCTCTTTAGCTTGACTTCAGATAATAATGATCTTTCGAGTGATTTGAATTTATGATGACTCTGTATTGAACTTGTGATAACGATGTATTGAACTTGTGAGCAAGCAGTATATGGGTGACGAAAAATGCTGCGTCAACCTTCTGACTTGTGGGTGAGACAATATTCCTTTTTAATTTAGGAATGAAAGATGTCCTATGGCGAATTCTGCTAGCCAAATGTCCGTTTTTTATAACTTATTTCTGGTTAGACGTCAGACACGTTGCGTGTAGACTCAGACTTCTGATGAACTGAAGACACACAAAAGTCTTCGTAAGTTTTTCACATTTAACATCACTGGTTGACTTTCATTTATACTACTGCTCATTATTCATCTCTCTCTGAGTTCAATTCTAATGATGTTAAATATCTTGTGCATGAGAGTGTGTGCGCGTGGGAGACTGTGATGATGATGAAGGTGAAGTATGAACTATTAATTACCTCCTATCATCTAGGAAAATCTTCTGATTTTATTAATCAGTTATGCAAAGAATTATTTGAAACTCTATCTTTCGCACATTTTAGCTGTGAGGTTAAAATAAACAAAAATTAAGAAAATGTATTGATAATCTGTATAAGATCTACTAACCTTCTTTTCCCTTCGCAAAATCCTTTAAGAATACAATTCATCACAGAACTGAATTATGTCCACTCTGAATAAACACGTGTATTTAGGCTAGGCGTTTTTGGGTTTAATCTCTTCCTCACAATGTAAAAACTGGATTCCTTCCTCTAGCAAGCTACACAGTAGATTATATTTCTGGAAGTCCAATGGGGTTTCTTGGATCCCTGACATCCAGCTCCGCCCATACCAACCAATCCTTAATAGCCCCTCTGGTCACTCATTCACAGGATTGCTCTTGTCCCCTGTCAGTCCAAACGTGGGTGTGGTTTGACAAACAGGTATGGAGATAATTGGCGGGCTAATGCAAAATTGCTGTCACCTTACTCTCTGATTGTTTATTGTTCACCTGGCCAAGCTGGGTGTCCAATGTGGTAACCCAACGCTTGTCTGAACAGCAGCCGACCAAAGATAACACCATTACAGCATGAGACGTTTCCACCTGGCCAATCTGGGCGTCCCATGTGGTGACCCGTCGCTAGCCGCAAAGATAACAATGGTCCACAGCAATTACAGCATGCCCAGATGTCTGATTGGGATGACCAGATGTGTTTTCACCAGATTTATCACGATGCAATGTGGGCTTCAAACGATAATGTCAGGTATGGGGACTCAATCAAAGGACTTTATTTCCCCCGATGAAAGAACAAATGTGGTTCTCTAGATATCGGTTGCGAGTAATCACAACGATGAAATAGCAAATATGGGATAGCAAATGTGGGGTGAAAGAACACAAATACAATACGAGAGATGTAGGAAAAGATAGAGCTATAAGGCCTTTGCGCTCGTTTATCACACTGGTGGAACTTGATCACTTGTTGTATGAATGTTCACATTAAAGTTAATTTATTCACTCTGGATGTAGTGTTAGTACTTGTAGTTATATTCAAACTATTTAACTCTTTCAAACTGTCACTGTGACTTTTCTCTATAGTCTTTGATCACAATTTGTTTAGACCAAACAATGAACTTCATCATTACCTGTAAAATATGGTGTGGTGAGCCATGTATCGCAAGGCAGTCTTGTCTTTATCAACTTAACTTTGAAGACTCCGCTGTTCTGTCATACGCAGTAGCAGTGAATGGAAAAACCCAAAGCTGAGGGTTTCCAAACTCAGATCTGATGTCAATACTTGGTGCCTGAATACTTCTTATGCTGGCCCTCGTAAAGCAACAGTCATATGCAATGCTGACAAGTTGAATGACAGGATATAGTAGGACCTGAAACATAATATGTCCTTGATAGTATCTGGCTCTAAGATCTTCCTACACAGATAGGAGATTCAGTGAGAAAGTTCAGAATAGTTGTTGGTGAACCAGTAAAGACAGATTAAGTCAGTGACAAATAGATTTATCCAATAAAATAATACAACATTCATAAAACTCACTTTCCCAATATGTCCGGGATTGACTTCACCAGAAACGCATAGGCCTTATAGTAGGTGTTAAGTGTATACTCAAACAATACATTAAATTAATTCCTTTCATTCTTTCCTTATTCCTGATGGTATTGTCCGGTCCAGCAATCAGAAACAGATTTAAAAAGTCTTCTGAAAACTATGCTCTCCTTCCACACTTTTGATTTAATTTTGAAAAAGATTTTACCTAACACACGGCGGTTTTCCTTCCAGGAATTGCACACTGAAATTCTACACCAAATACACTTCTACTAAGCACAAATATATAATATATATACATATTCTTAATTATTTCTCTTACACACAATCGCAGATTCACAAGGCTTTATAAACCAGGCAGTCTGCACACACTTGCAAATGGCAAAGGAGCATAGTGGCAGGATGCTGTGTTCTGTAGTTTGATTTTCATGGCGAGAGTGAAATTTGCTCAGATTTATCTCCCCTTTTATTTGCCTCTGCTGATGACGAGAAGACAATCGATTCCATTGGCTGGCTGGCGCCTACTATGTTTACTAAATTTTTCTCCGAAGATAAAGCTTCCTGACTACTATGTGCATCTATTAAAACTTCCATAATTTCTGTAATCGTTATTTTCCAACTGATTTCCCTTATACAGGTCTTATTTTAATCTGATTATTGGTCGCTATCATTCTATCAGGCTGTCCTTTCATTCCATCCCCTTTATTTTTGGCTTTTTCAGTTGAAACATGGCAAAACTTCATACGATCCTTGTTATTATGGCGGTTAAACACACATAACTCCTGTACCACTGCTCCTACAGCTTAGATCCAGGTATCTACTTAAAGGTTATGAAATGTAGACTTGTACCTTGATGTCCTTACAGGATGAAATCCCTTAGCCTTTGCATTGGAGTCACAAATAAGAATACAATTTAGAACGATTTCCATTTTGCCTTCCTGCCCAGCCAACGGTTCCTGATTAAGCTCGTGTTGCAGCGATTGGCTGAATTGTGACACACATATTCCAGTCTCAGTTAGGCCGTGTAGGCTCTCATTAATTGCCATTAGATATTGGTTCAGACATTATGTTACAGTGACATTGCCTTTCCTCTGTCCCAGTAGTGAAGTATACCAGGGTTTTTATTCTGTCCAAAGTCATAGAGTTTTTCTCATATTCAGTCATATGCATACATGCCACACCTTGGAGATGAAAAACCTGTATAAAAAATCCATAACAAAGACCCGCAAAACCTGTACAAAGAGTGAAAAAAACATATTAAAAGAGTTAATTCGTGTAAAAATATTTTCAATTACAGTGGGCTGCATTATAAATGAGGCATGGGGACTTTGCCTTTTAAAGCAAATCTTCACTTATTTTAAAACCCAAACAATAAATGTCTGAGTTTATTTTACACAGTAAAAATAATGTGATGGTGTCATCATTTAGTCTATTTCTGTGCTTAATTATCACTAACAGACTGGGAAATCCTGTGTTCGTTGATACCTTATAAAAGAATTCTGAGACACAGTAATAAGGGGAATGGGTTAGAAAACCTGTACAGAAATTATGTACAGGGTGTACACATCTGAAAACGCAAACACCTTGTACAGATTATGGGTAAACCATAACATGTGGTATGTATGCATATTGAAGAACGTTGTGTCAATACTGCTGATCAATAACCGTATTTTTATTCTTTCTAAATCTCAGAAAAATGTAGTGCCAGGATGATGATCCTTATTCTTTCAAATTTCAGAAAGATTTTGATGCTAGGAAGAATGATTCTCTGGACCCTCAAACATTTATGAGCTCCATGGCGTCAACTTTTGTGCTGATCACACAGCTGATTGTTGAGTTTGCAAAAGGTCTGCCTGGATTCCTGACTTTATCAAAGGAAGATCAGATTACTTTGCTGAAGGTTAGTTAAATCTGTTTATATGTGTGGATTTGTGGACTGTGATGAGTATTTGGCAGTGAAGGTAGAGAATCCTTTTGGATACTGATTAGACCTTATGGAGTTTCCCTGAACATAGTTAACCTAGTGAAGAAAACATATGAAGACATAAAATGCAGAATTCTTAATGAAGGACATCTTACAGGATTGTTTGATATAAGAACTGGAGAGGGGGGGGGGGGGGGGGGGGGGGGGGGGGGGGGGGGGGGGGGGTGGGGGGATGGAGGAGAATGCTTTTGTCACTGCTTTTCTTACTGGCTGTAGATTAGCTTATGAAAACATCAACCAGGAGAAATGGACTTAGCGACAAAACAGCTTGAAAATCTAAATTTTGGTGATGACATTGTGGTACAGTACAATAACCATTATCAGATGCAAGATAGAAAGAAAATACTTGACAAGAAGTCACAGCTGTCAGGTCTGAAAATACAGTGAAAAGACAAAGAATATGAGAATAAATGCTGCAGATTATACCAAAATTGCACTTGAATAAACACCCCTACTAGATGTAGAATCTCACATATGTCTTGGCAGCAGTGTAGGCAGAGTTGGAGGAACAGACGGCAATAACAAAATAAAAAGACACAAGGCAAGAAGAGCTTCATTGGATTTGGAAATATATGGAAATCAAAAGAAATAAAGTCCAACACAAAATCTTCAACCCAGATGTTAAGGCAGACATAATATGTGGTTTTGAAACATGGGGAACTACAAAAATGACAATCAAGAAGTTACAGACGTTCACAGTTGGGTGCTCGTGTAGAAAAGTAGAACTGAATTGGTATGACAAGATTACCAGGGTGAAACTGATGACAGGAACCAGACAGATGCCAGCGGAACAAGAACAAGGGATTAGAATAAAGTAGGTGCTGGCAATGGATAGGACACTCATTGAAGAAGCCTGTTGATAGCATTACAAGGCAGCCCTTATTCTGGGTGAGAGACTTAGAGGGAGACCGAAAAACATGATGATAAGAGGACTGGATACAGAAATGAAAAGGGATAACGAAGATATGGAAGGATGAAGAACGAACAGCAGCACAAGACAGGAAGGCCTTTGCTCCTTGAGGAGTTGAAGGGTCGTCAATGAACGTATGCACAAGTCATGATCTTTTAGTTACCTCCCTTTGTTGGGTTTTTTTTGGGGGGGAGCGGGGGGGGGGGGGGGGGGGGCCGGGGGGTTAAACCTACAATATGATTTATTTTCTCACATATATTTAAAGGCAGTTTTCTTTCAAACTGGTAATTTACCTCATTAATATTCTTTCTAACTGATACATAAATTTCTGACAGATTAGTTGTTTTTTTTTTTCAAATACTTTTCACGTATAATTTTTGTTGTTCTTTCGCTCCATCATTGTCTCAGATTTTATTAGTAATTAGACTACACCAAACCTTATTATTCTGCAGTCATCGTCTACAGAGGTTATGTCGATCAGGGCAGCCAGGTGTTATGATCTGGAATCACGATCCATTGTCTTTGGTAATGGACAACCTTGCACTTTAGACAATATGAAAGCAGCAGGTCAGGGTCGGTACAGTGAACTCTTGTATGAATTTTGTCACAATATGGCCTCCAATAAAACTGACAATGCAGAGTATGCCATTTTCACTGCCATTTGTATCTTCTCAGGTTTGTGAATTTGTGTGTTCATTTTGTGTGTGTTTGAGTCTTGAGTTATGTTGTAGGATAAGTGAGTCATGAGTTATGTTGTAGGATAAGTGAGTCATGAGTAATGTTGTAGGATAAGGCAATCATAAGTTATGTTGTAGGATAAGTCAGTTATAATTTATGTTGAAGGATAAGTCGGTCATGAGTTATGTTGTAGGATAAGTCAGTCATCAGTTATATTGCCAGTCATATTTACATGTACTCACTACAGTCCAGGAGTTGTAGCAGATACTTATGCTTAATTTAAAAAATGAAAGTTTAAATTTCAAAAGGTTCAAATGAACATATATTTGAATTATTTTAAGAATAGGACTTTGCGCTTACTGGTTATTTTTGTTTGGCCAGTTTCATTCCTTGAAAAAAAAAATGGATGCCTGATGACTGCATTTAACTTACAGGTGATCTTTATTGTTTTTCTTCTTTATTCTTCTAGTTGTTGTGAAACGACTGACAAAACGTATAAGTAAACTTAGTAAAAATGAATATTAGTTAATAAAGTTGAAGACGATGAAGTAAATAAAAAATGGTATGTGTGTTCACAACTGTAATATAAATACCACAATATTGTGAAAATCTTAAATGTAAATTCACTTTGATCACTTCATGAAAAACGTGCGTGAGTTGTATCGACAATAGATAGAAGAGTTTTACAGAAGTTCTTGAGAAGACCTGTTGATGTGAATATAATTCAGACTGGATGCCACTGAACCTTGTATTTCATGTGGATACTACTACTTGTGGAAACTCTCATTATCTCATTACCACAAAAAACAGTGGGTTTTAGAAAGAAGATGTGCAGATCATATATTCACCCTCAGGAACATTATAGAGCAATGCTCAGAATGGGAGAGACAGATATACATTAACTTTGTTGATTTTGAAAAGGCTTTTGACAGCATACACAGGGGCAGCCTAAGGAAAATACTGAGGGCTTGTGGAATTCCCAGCTGCATTGTTTCCATTATAAAAAGCCTCTATTCTAACTTTACATGCAGTGTTGGATTGAGTAATCTAACTTTCGAAGTGAAAACAGGACTACGACAGGGATGCCCCTTTTCAACAACATTATTTTTGACAGCCATAGATTGGGTGATATGCCAGACAACAGAGGGCTGTCCAAGAGGAATTAGATGGACAACGTTTTCTACACTGGAAGATCTGGAATATGCAGATGACATTGCACTACTTGCACATTCACATCAACACATCCAAGAAAAAGCCAATAGACTGAATAAGTATAGCCAGCAGGTTTGTCTGAACATCAATCTGAAGAAGGCAGAGGTCATGACACTCAATGTGGGCAATCCTGAGCCAATAACAATAAGGAACCAGAAGTTAGAACAGACAGACACATTTACTTACCTAGGATACATAGTAACACCAGACGGCGGAACAAGCAAGGACATTAACAACAGAATGAATAAGGCGAGAACAGCCTTTGCTAGTCGACAACAACATTTGGAAGTCTTCCCAGTACAGCACAAACATCAAATTAAGATTATATGAGAGCTGTGTACTTTCTGTGCTTCTCTATGGTGCGGAATGCTGGAGAGTAACAGAGAAGGAAATGTCGAAACTGTCCTCCTTCCACACAATCTGCCTAAGGAAAATTCTCCAAATCTTTTGGCCGAATACCATCAGCAACCAACAACTGCTTATTCGGAGTAACGAGGAAGACATGCACATGATCATAGCTGGCAGACGCTGGAGTCGGGTTGGCCACGTACTTAGAAGGGACCCTGATACCATTACAAGAACAGATATGCTATGGACCCCCAAAGGAAAGTGAAAGAGAGGCTGACCAAAAACAACCTGGTGGAGAACTGTGGAAGCCGAGATGCAAAGAATGAACCAGAGTTGGGGCACTGCCGACCGAACAAAGTGAAATCAATTTGTTGCTGCTCTACAAGACGCCACCAGGCGTGATGGTCACTGACTGCCTTGACGGTCGGCGGCTATGGATCAAAGAAGAAAAGACAGAAAACAGTAGATAAGTACAACTGTAGTAGAAACAGATTTAGGAATGTTTGCTTCTTATATGTACTCATAGATTTGTTAATGCTATTTTCTTAAAAGTATTCAATGTCTTCTTCAGAGCGTCCTGGCTTGGAAGAAAAATGTGCTGTTGAGAAGATACAAAGCCAGTATGTAGAGATACTGCAGGCATATGAGACAGCTAAACGAGGACGTGGCGGCAGTGCTCTAGCTCGTATTTTGTCTCGACTAGCAGACTTGAGAACCATAAGTGTGGAACATTCAAAAGTTTTGGTTGAACTTGATTTAAAGAAAAATGGCCCTGATGTTCCTTCTATCATCAAGGATATCCTTCTGCTACCACCTGAGGGGAATTAGTTCAATTCTTGTTACTCCCAAGATATTAAGCTGTGCCTGTGTTTTTTGTTTAACCATCTTTTCTGAAGATTTCCAAACAAATTACTGATGTAGAGAGGAAGATTAATGTGATGGGGATTGAGCATGTGTATTCTGTCTAGACTTGTCTTTGACCAGAGGCGGGCCTTTGAGATCTTGTGATGTTGATAACATTTCTTTATAGTGTTGTGCCACCCGTGTGTTGCCGGGGCCCGAAAGGGGAGCAAAGAATAGTAACACTGCACCCTACCACGCATGTCGTAAAAAGCGACTAAGGAGGGTTGGGCATGGGGCTGTTTACCCCATCCCGTAAAAACTTTGCACAGTGGGCTGATCACCTGCTTGCCAACCAATCTGATTACGGAAACAACGATAGATTGTTTGGTCTGTTTCTGTTCCACAAAGACGCCACTAGGCGTGGTGGAAACAGCGATAGATTGATCAATTTGTTGTTGCCCTAAGACGCCACTAGGCGTACTGGCCACATACAGCTTTACCGGTTGGTGGCTAAGGATGGAAGAATAGTGTTGTGCATTTTTAGAAGTTGTGCATCATATTACACAAGTACATTTAGGTTAACATGTTCTAAAAGTTAGGTGACTAAAATGAGGTTGTGCTTCGGGCTGGCAACCTCATCATGTAAAAATATTGACACAAACCACCACTGCAACAGCATGTTACTGCATGTCGCAGGCTTCCTGCAGGAAAAACAGCTGCAGCGGAGGCTCCATGCTCCATAAGGAGCGCTACAGAAAAAGATGATGATGATTGTAAAAGTTGTGTAGGTTTGCTATAAGAAAGTTTTGTCAGAAGGTGGAATAGTAGTTATGTGAGAACTTCTTGTTTGTGTGACACATGGGCAGTTACTTGTTTATTTGATTTTCTACATGATGTCACATATGATATGAGAGATGTTTCAATCGTCTAAATGACATCAGATGTAACACAAGATATAAGAGATGTCTAAATGACATCAGATGTAACACAAGATATGAGATGTCTAAATTGTCTAAATGACATCGGATGTAACATAAGATGTAAGAGATGTTTAAATTGTCTAAATGATATCAGATGTAACACAAGATATAAGAGATGTCTAAGTGACAACAGATGTAACACAAGATATAAGAGATGTTTAAATTGTCTAAATGACATTAGATATGACACAAGATATGTTTAATTTTTTATTTCACATTAGGATTATGTGGATGAACTGCTTGATTCATATAAACTTGGAATGTAATTTAAAATAACATACAACAGTTTGGCACCATTTTATATATATATATATTGCAACATAAATAAAGCTTATAGACCATGGTAGTGACATGGCATGGCCGTCACATAACCACAAATACATACAGGACATATTAAATGTGTTTGACAAACATTCACCGGTACTGGTCTAGAAAGCGGGCCCCGGAAGTTCAGGTTTTTGAAAACGCGAATCCGACTTTTTATTTAACAACTCCCGATCCCACTTGCATTATTTTCGAAACGGAAATTTCGTTTCGGAAAAAAGTCTGGGGCCCGCTTTCTAGACAAGTACCCATTCACCAAAATGTAAAATTATTATCAGTGAAAAACTGATCTGTTACTGTATGCATATCTGAGAAACAGAATGTGATGGTCCTATTTGAGAAGCTGTATAAGATCAGAAACAGAGAGTAAAGGCTGCATTTGGAAAATACAGCACTTGCCCTTTCTCGGAAATGGAACAAGATTTTTTTCTTCTGAAAAACAGAGCAGAGGATCCTTTCCAAGAAACTGAACAATTACTTTACCCAAAAAGCAGAGTGGTCTTTTCTGAACAATAACAATACCTGCGAGTAGTTTCATGGAGCACTAGTAGTTAGTGAAGTGACTTTTGATGCTAGACAACAGTGATGATGGACAAGTTGGTAGGTGTGGTACCATTTATCAGCATCCATTGGAAAATTCTGGAATCTGTTTCAGACATAATCATATGAAGATCAGTCATGACCTTTTAAGTACTAGTGAGTACATTGTACCACTGAGCACAGTGTTATAACTCTGCTGGGAGTGAGCAAGGTCTAATTCACATTTGATGAGCATTGAGCCAAACCAGAAACAGATCTTTAAATCTTCAAAGGTAACTGAAATAAACTGCTACATAAAAATGGCCAAAAGACTGCTGGACACTGTAAGCCAAGATCTCAAATCAGATCTTTAAAAGTCTATGGTTTATAAAAGAATTGACAGCCATTGTGTTATTAAGAACTGACAATTAGTCCCAATAGTACAGCTTATTTCACATATTAACTGATTCCCTACGTAATTATTTTCAGCTCTGGACGGAATTATTTTTAAGCCCCAAAAATGTACATATACATAATTTACTTTTATTAACAATGTGTGTCTTTTTTTTTTTTTTTTTCCGTACGCCCGCTAATACTCGAGGCGAAATCTCAGATTATTTTTAATGTCTAATCTGACATTGATTTTTACGTGAGTATCCTATTTTCTTGTACAGAGACAAGTGTCCCTCGCCATTCAGGCAGATACTCGCCGTTTTCGGAGGTACCCATTAGAGCTGGGTCGGCTCAGGAGCCGCCAGTCCCTGGTCGACGACACTCCTTCAAATGTTCTCGCCAGGTCTCGAGTTAATCCAGTCCAAATCCCGGTCGACGAAAAATCCTCAAATGCCGTCGCCCGGGTTTGATCCTGAATCACCCGGTCGCCAGAGTGGTGTTGTAACCACTACGCTAGCGCGGCTCCGAATGTGTGTCTAATCATGAGTTAAGTATATTATATACCAAATTAAAGTACATTGGATGGACAATATGAATATATATACTTTTCTAGCTAATTTTATATAATGTTTATGTTATGATAGATAATATGTACACAGAACAAAAGATAACTTGAAATTTTGAACAAAAAGTTTCCACTTACATAAGGCTTGTAACATAAATTATTATCACAATACAGTTTCACTGCTCTCTTTGTGAAGGTAATCCATTTAGAAACACACAAAAAGTAAGAAAGTTGTGCTTGATCACACAGTTTGTTCACTGTTCACATATTAGTAACATCTCATGCATGTTTTCGGCCATTATAGTGAAACGGCAAATCATGACAAAAAATGAAGATAAATGTGAAAAATTCCCTTCAAACTCAAACAAAGGAAGTTGAAGCTTGTTGAAATTTGCGCAGTTTTGTGTTTACTTCCGTTCGAGATAAATTACGGTCAGTATAAAATATCAGAGTGGAAAGAAACAACGAGATAAATCAAAGTCTTTTAAAAGATCTTGCGGATACAACGGTCGGCCATTGCGTCTTTTAAAAGATCTTGCGTAGGGAATCAGTTAAATTATTCTGACTTTAAAATAAAAAAATTTAATGAATGGATGCAAGCCAAATTTTCTGTCTAACTAGAGTTCAAAATTATCATTTCTTTGCCTACACTGCATTACAGTAAATGAGACTAGTGGGAGACCACTAGTAAACTGCTAATAGTGTTACATTCTACACTGTATATTTACGTGCTTAACCATTAATGCCAGATTTTTATAGTTCTGGGGGTTAGTCATGTTTGCTTGTGCATAATTGGAGATAATATAGCATCATTGTTTATCCATAAAAGAAATTTTATGGCTGTAAAACAAAGGCTGCTATTGCATATTTGCTGTATTTTTTTATAAACAAATAAAATTCCAGCCAAACAAGGGTGAACAGCATGGGCTGCAAAAATAGAGAAATAACAGATACACTGGTTTTTCTCTGAGCATGGTGGCAATGAGCAGTGCACATTTGGGGACGTTACTCCAGCATAAAAATAAAGTGCTACGTCGTATGTATGTAAGTTTTACAGATGCATAGTAACGGAAGGTCTGAGCCCTTTTTGTTTTTACATTTGTGGAACTTACATTACTATTTTGTCTTTTACATTAATACGTATGTCGTTTTTTGCTGCAGTAACTATAATCTTTACCAGAGGTTCCCAACTAGTATGTCTAAAGGCATTATGAGGTGCAACAAGATTGAATTTCTCCTTGTTGAGATAAGCAATTCCAGTGGTATAACCATGAATGATGTATAGCAAAAGTACACATGTTTGATAAAGCGTGTATCATTTTAAACAATGTTGGAAATCTCTGATTTATATTGTTGATTTGACCCCATTAGCAGAGCGCTGGGGGTTGATTTGTTTACATTCTCTCTTGTTTCTTGTTCAGGACACTTCTCCCAGTGATGGCTAAACACAGATCTTTCATATTTTCATGTTCAGTTGTCATGAGCATGATTTCTGCATGGACATAGAATTACTGAAGGAAGTTAGAATTAGTGAATTAGCAATGCACAGATAGAAATACTGAATTAGCAGTGGTAAGCAAATTTAGTATTTCTATCTTAGCACCACTATTTCACGAAATAGTGGTGCTAAGATAGAAATACTAAATTTGCAGTGCAAATATAGAATTACTGATTTAGCAGTGCTAAGGTAGAATTACTGAATTTGCAGTGCAAAGATATAATTACTGAATTAGCAGTGCTAAGATAGAATTACTGAATTTGCAGCTGAATGACAATTATAACAGGCAAAGGAAATCAGAATATGAGAAATTATCCTTAGAATAAATTATATGTGAAGTAGCAAGAAAAAAATTAGATGTTGCTATTCTGAGATATTTGTATCACAGGGATAGTCTTTCAAGGACCTGTGTGATTGTCAGTAGTGAAAAAAAAAATGTTGAAATATAGAAACAGATCTGACATTTCAAACTCTTAAAAATGTTGGTTAAATTTGTGTAGTCGTGTCGATGTTTATGAAGAGTTCAGTGCTTTCAGATAGTATGTAAGCTAAAATTTTTGCACATGAAAATGATGTGGGCGAAATGGAAAGACTTGGAGGGGATGTCAAGGGACAGGAAAACTTGGCATACGTTTGTTAAGACCTATGCTCTTTGAAGGGTGATGATGATGAATTACTCGAAGCTTAATTCTGTGACCTGGAGTAAAGTGTTTATCGTGAGTTGGATATTGGGTAATCACTGCCATGGCCTTTCTCACATTCCTTTATTTCTGTTATACCTCACTATCCCATACTCTTTTGTTGTTTATCCAACCTACATGTGTGTGCTGTGTAATTCTTCAACATTTTTGTGCTGCCTCTTTTGCTGTGTTATTCTTTGATGCTAGTACTGTTGTATTCTCACACTCCTGTGCTTATTATTCTACTCTGCTGTGCTGTCTTACTTTCCTATGTTCCATTGCTGTCTTACTTTCCTATGTTCCATTGCTGTTTTACTCTCTTTCATTCCTATCTAACTCTTTTGACACTCCTGTGCTATCTTGCTTTTCCAACACTTCTGCTGTCTTACTCTTCTATACTTGTTTTGTCTTATTTTCCTATACTCCTGTGCTATCTTGCACTCTCTTTCTCTGTGCTCCTGTGCTGTCTTGCACTCTCTTTCTCTGTACTCCTGTGCTGTCTTGCACTCTCTTTCTCTGTGCTCCTGTGCTATCTTGCACTCTCTTTCTCTGTGCTCCTGTGCTGTCCTAGTCTACTATACTGTTATGCTGTCTTTTTTTAACACTCCTATGTTGTATTACTCTCATACACTCCTGTGCTGATGTGCTATCCTACATGCCAGTGCTGTCTTACTGTCATACATGCATATGATGTCTTGCACTTCAGTTCTGTCATACTGTCCTGTCTGCATTTTTCTGTGCTTTCTTGCACTCTCTTTCTCTGCACTTGTGTCCTAGTCTACTTTTTATGCTCTCCTTGTTGTATTACTCTCACACCATGTTATCCTGCCAGTGCTTACTGTCTGATATGATGTCTTGCACTTCAGTTCTGTCATACTGTCCTGCATTTCTGTTTTCTTGCTCTCTCGCACTTGTGTGCTTTTTTTGCTCTCCTGCACACCAGTTCTGCCTTACTGTCTGACACTCCTGTGCTATCTTACTATCCTGTACTCCCGTGCCATCTGCTACATTTCTGTCTTACACTCCTGCACTTTCTTGTTTTATATTTTTGTGCTGTCTTATTTTCCTACATTCATATGCTGTCTTAATCTCTTCCACTCCAGTTCTGCCTATTTCTCCTACACTCTGCTCTATCACCCTCTTAGACTTCTGTCTTGTCTCACAGTAATATACTTTCTACCATGACTCACTCTCCACCATTCCTGTACTGCAAATCATTTTGTCTTCTCCACATCTGAGCTAATTTATTGCTGTATATTCATGTTCTCCCTTGCTTTCATGCACTCCACTTCTGTTATCTTGCTTCTGCCGAGAGTAACTTTTCTTAGTAAATACAAATATTACAAGACTTGATTTTCGTGAGTTATAGTTCTTAGCGAGATGTGTCTCAAATGTAATGTGATACACATTTACTTTCTTAGAAAGTTATTTTAGAAGGGCATGGTAACATCACACTTCAGTCTACCCAAATGTAAATGGGTACCTGACTTTGATTGTGAGTTAGGGAAGAAAAAGCAGTGAGGAAGGGAACTGGTCACACCATCTCATTAAAAGCTGGAACTAGTATGGCGAAGACGCAGAAAAAAAAACACAAAAATTATTCATTAAACATTTCAAACTGTTATAGATAGTTCTTTTTAAAAAAACAAGTAGAGTACTCCCAAGATCCCAGTTTGTATCAGATTAAAGAATAACAATTCTATAATCCATCACAAGGACAATAACCTCAGTTTCTCACTAATCTTCTCACTAATCTATAAGATGGTCCTAGAAACAAAAAAAATTTGATCAGTGATGAGAGAAATGTTTCTGAGGTATTAAATACAGGGCAAGGTGCAAGTGTTATCTTTCAATTAATTATTAAAACTTGTTTGTGAAAGAATCTGAATTACTGTGATTTGCTTGCTGTAACAACAGGCAGTTCAAACAGTGCTGCAGAGTAATTTTTTTGAATGGTAAAAAAAAGAAGAAATCTTAAGGATTTTCTATAAATTTGTTTGCTTTGTTTTTACATTTGGCCTGAATATCAGTTATTACCTACAGTAATTAAACTGTTGACAGTTGATGTCACAAAGTTTGAAAAAATATCCTATGAGATTACAGTAGTGATGACAGAAAGTTAATTAGAACATTACTAAATGTAGTGACATTATCAGAGTCTGTTCTGCCGTCCTAAACGAAGTGTTTGGCTAATGGATATAATTTTAACCAGAAATATACAGACTTTCATAAATGGGTGCTCACGCAGAATAGACGGGTTTAAATGGTATGATAAGATTATTAATGTGCAACTGATGGAAAGAACCAAACACCAGTGGAGCAGGAGGAGAGGAAAAGACACTGAAGTTGGATAGAACATACAGTAAGCAAACAAGTTGATAGCATTACAAGGCAGTCCCTGATCTGGACTCCTCAGGGGTAACAAAAAATAATAGAGGGAGACCAAAAAAACATATGGAGAAGAGAACATAAAAGGGAGAAATAAAATATGGAAAAACCTTGAATGGATGGCACAGGTTTGAAGGCTTTGGTGTGTTTTTGTTAATGACCTGTGTTGTATAGGAAGCTGGAAGGTGTTTATTGATTGAATAGTTTTTACCATTTCTCTTTTAGTGTTTGTGTGTTGCTTGTGATATATCTACAGATATCATAAGACAGTTCCTGTTATTGATTTATGAGTCTTTTTTAAGTAAAAGGAAATGTTAACACTTTTAATTAACATACATTGATTGATCAACTTGAAACAAGCATGTAATTAATTGATTGCACAACGTGAAGCAGTTACGCCATTAACTGATTGGATAATTTGAAGCAGTTATGTAATTTATCACTGCCACTAGTTCTCAATTAATGTGCTATGCTCAAGTATTTGTATCTTTTATGATGGCTGCACTACATGTACAACTAATCTGCATCACAGTAATTAGAAGTAATGGGAAAAAAATTGATGTATGCTCTAGTGCAGGGTTTCTTAACCTGAGGTCCATGAACCTCCTGGGAATCCGTGAATGAATTCTTGGGAGTCTATGAAGATAACCTAAAATTTAAAATTTTTCCAGGAAGGGGTCCATAGCCTTCATTGAACAATCAAAGGGGTCCATAGTCTTCATTGAACAATCATAGTGGCCCATGACCTTCATTGGGCAATCAGAGAGGTCCATCCTTCATAGAACAATTAAAGGGGTCCATGGCACAAAAAAGGTTAAAAAAACTCTGCTCCAGTGGAAACTTTAAAGTGTTTGGTTATGTGCCATTTTCTTGTATAACAAAAAAAAGTAGGTAGGTAAGAAGTTTGAGGGATAGGTAGGGAGTTGTTTTCAGCTTCTTCTTTTCTCTTTTCACTCATTATGGAGCATGGACCCACCACTGCAGCTGGTCTCCTTGCATAAAGCCTGCATTGAAGTATCCATGTGCTGTTGTCATGGTGAAGTATCCATGTGCTGTTGTCATGGTGAAGTATCCATGTGCTGTTGTCATGGTGAAGTATCCATGTGCTGTTGTCATGGTGAAGTATCCATGTGCTGTTGTCATGGTGAAGTATCCATGTGCTGTTGTCATGGTGAAGTATCCGTGCGCTGTTGTCATGGTGGTTTCTGTAGCAATTTATATTACATGACGAGGTTGCGAGGCTCATGCACAACCTCGTATTAGTTGCCTCTTACTATGACCGGTGGAAGCAGTGGTCCTATTCTTTCTTTGTCTCCTCGGAGATTCCCCCCAGGGAAATAAACAGGACATTTTTCAGCTTATAAACTGTAATGTAGAAGCTAGGAGTAGCAGTTCCGTGTGGGTATCACAAGACGATTCTTTGTTCGCTCTCAGACGTAGACTTGAATAAGTTCAAAAAAAGCAGTGGTCAGCCTGAGGTTGTTGATATCTCCGTAGTGTTTCCAGGAATGGTACTGGTAACGGCCATATGCTTTTTCTCTGTTCCTCATATGTTGGGCACCTTTGAAGTAAATTTTCTGCAGTCATTTTATCGGTGCCACAGTTACACTCATCAGTAGTTTCTATCTTCAGCTTGTTGAATATCAGTCATCAATACCCTTTAGCTCCCCAAGGAGCATAGGCCTTCAACAAACACATGCCAAGTCCTCCTGTCCTGTGCCATCCGCTCAAGTTCTTTCCATGTTTCCTCATTATTTTCACCTCTGTTTCCAGTTCTCTTCTCCATGTGTTATTTTGGTCTACCTCTGCCTCTTTCCCTGTGGATTCCAGAACAAGGACTGCCTTGTAATGCTATCAACAGGTCTCCTCAATGTGTGTCCTATCCATCGCCAGCGTCTTCTTCTCAACTCTTGTTCCACTGGCACTTGTCTGGTTCTTGTCATCAATTCCACATTTGTGACTTTGTCATATCATTTCAGTCCTTCTATTCTACGCAAGCACCCGTTTATAAAAGTCTGTAGCTTTTTGGTTGTTGTTTTTGTTGCTCTCCATGTCTCAGAGCTATACAATAGGACTGATTTGCCATTTGAGTTGAAGATTCTTATTTTTGTGTTGGACTTGATTTCTCTTGTTCTCCGTGCGTTTCCCAATGCAATGCAATGAAAGCTCCTCTTGCTTTTTGTATTCTTATTTTGATATCATTGTCTGTCCCTCCAACTCTGTCTATATTACATCTCTCCAGGTCTTTTTGTTACTAGTCTTCTGTCTCCATGACTATGAAACAAGAAATATATTACACTATTTAGATTAAAGAACACTGTACCCAAATTATAACCCACATGTGGTTGAACCGGGTATTTCCTGTGCATGGGTCAAAACAAGAAAAACTGTCTGATACTAACTTTTCTCTCTTACTCCCCATTTTTAGGCACACCTTTACGTTGTCCATTTTTTGTCATGCTACTTAGTGCTCAGGCACCATCTGTTAGTTTTATATGTGCTATCTTTATCTTGGTTACTTTCTGCTCTATTAACATTTTTTTTTTTGGGATGATAATTATAGGAGGGATTCATTTCTTTACTGTATCATACTTTATTTTATCTTCTTGACATCATTTAGTTTTTATCGTTGCTGTCCCCCATGCTCTACCTGTGTTATGTTTAGCGAGTCCACATTTTATTCTTAATCTTTTGCATTCTCAAATATTTTTTTTTAAAGCAGAATAGCTACACAGATATTTGTATATGCTCCAGTAGTCATGGCCAGATGGTTGATACAAGTCACTAATTTGGTGCACATGAGATTACTGTTTTTGGCTTGATTACAACAACTAACGTGTACAACAAACACCCTTTTTTTTAAAATGTAAACCAGTCATTCTTATAACTGCATTTTTATGTTTTTGGGTGATATAACACAAACCATCGTAGTAATTATATTAACTTAGCACTGGTTATTTTTTTTTGGATAACATAAAGCTTAATTAGATTAATTAGGCACTGTTTTTTCCCCCATTATTTATCTATTCTTTTTCATATATATAGCACAAACCCATGATTAATGTCTAGACAACTGCAGTGAATAAGCAGTGAATTTGTTTTGTAAATGCATGGCACTGACCAGTATTTCTGACTAGGTTGACTAAGCAATTTATTTTTATGTATAGAACAAGTCTGTATTCATAACTAGGTTGGCCAGGTAGTTTATGTTTTTAATTTTTTTCTTGTATTAATACAAACTCATATTTATGACTGGACACTGATTGTTTTTCTTTTCGGTTGTACAAGCCCATGCTTATGATAGATTGTATGGGCACTGTTAAAATAATTAGCCAGCCTTACCATAATGAGCTGTTGTTATGTGTTGTGTATCTTGTACGGTGGTTGAAAACTCAGGAAATTATTCATAAATATATATAATATATGTATATATAGTGTCAGATTTACTTGCTCAAGTTTTAATATTCTTTTATTTCTCATCTTCATTCTTTTTCACCTTGACATTGTTTTTACGTCTGCAGTCTTATTAATTTCTGCCTTGAAAATTACCACACAAAAAAACATGCTGTTGATCACGTGACATTTTTTCATCCTGCACATTTTGCTATGTTCAGTACATGATTTTATTAATATTGCTTAGTTTATTAATCTGATTGACTATTTTTGTTTTTTACATTAATGGAGGAAATACCCTTCCATAAAAGTAGGAAATACCAGAAAAAGAGAAAAATATTGGATGCTTCTTTTTTTGTTGTTGATAACTTTGGACCATTAATACAAGTATAAACAATAATAATGCTTCTGAAGTTCAGCATTACCTGAACAGTAGAAATAAGGCTGTGGGATACTTGGGAAGAGATAACATAATGTAGCAGTCAAAAAAATGCTGTAGCAATCTTAACATCACCCAGGTCATTATCTTGCCCAAGGACAACACTGAATCTTAACAACATCACTGATCAAGAAGAGAAGAAGAAATACCACAGAGAGTTGCATATACTGTAAATTAATGCCACAGATACTGTAAGTTAATGACAGATACTGTAAATTAATGCCGTTTAGCCTACCACTATATTTATCAAACTAAGAAAAAGGTAAAAGACTTTTGTGTCTGCTCTGGTGCTGTGAAACAGACATAACAGTTATTTTATTTTTTTTACCTTTATCACTGGATTGGTTTTACTGCACTATCTATGACCTATATTGTTGACTTATCAACGTGAAGTATAAATGCCTTTGCATTGAAACTTTTATTGGTACAGACTGGCACTTATGGTTTTTGCCTTACATTAAGCTTGTATTTGACTTATAACTTGGGATTCTT
Source organism: Oreohelix idahoensis (assembly GCA_024509875.1). Lineage (NCBI taxonomy): Eukaryota > Metazoa > Mollusca > Gastropoda > Stylommatophora > Oreohelicidae > Oreohelix > Oreohelix idahoensis. Next base: position 116,687 of record JAMPIV010006960.1, on the reverse strand, counting down.
TTGTCCTATCTATAACTTTTCTTTTTTAAAGTATACATATGGTAACAGAATTTTGAAGTTGTCATTATCTGGTGATGAATGAATGAATGTATATAAATTAATATGTTCATATTTCTGGTCAAGTCTTTGTTTGATGATAAGAAGGCCTTTATGTAAGGATTTTGTAATATTTCTTGATATTACATAAATCTTGGGGCCTTTCATTCTGTTGTTTTGATATGCATGGAAATCTGTACATAATTATTGTGGTTATGTATGCTGTCAGAGCATTCATTCCCATACTCTTTGTTGATAGCCCATGAATGAACAATAATAGCGAGAAAAACAAGGTTATATTTTCTAGGTTTGCTCATTCAGGGGCCCACTAAATATACATAATTAAATAAACTATATACATATGCAGGTTCATTTCCTTGAATTCGAAATTACCTATAATATAATCTCTGGGGTGCCTGTTTTCTGCAGTCATGTGTGTTTTCTGTCTTTAAAGCTACTTCACACTAAGTCATTTTACTATATCTTCTGCATCTCACAAGTTCCTGGGTTTCCTAATTTCTCAGCAAAGTAGATACAACATTTGTCTCATGTTTTTCCACTTCCAAAGTCAGTCACAAATATTCCCTCTGTACAAAGGCAGCAACGATATATTCTCTTTGCACAGAGCAGATGCAACATTTGTTCTGTTTTCCAGACTGTTACTGTATTTGATCAAAATACACATCACATTTCTCATTGAAAGTCACAACATTCATTCTCTGTTCAAAGCACATATCACATTTCTCCTGTAAAGTTACAACATGTCCAAAGAACATATCTTATTACTCCTATACATTTGCAGCCTGTCCAAAACATACAACAATGTGTCAACCTACCAAAGGCAGTACAATATATTCTCCAACTTTTCCCAAAAATGTTTTAATTGTGAAGCATGCGGCAGATCGTTTGTATGCTTCATCATGTCAAGGGATTTTTACAAGTCTAAACTTTTAATGTATCTGGGAGGAACAATTTTAAAATAAAGTTCAGTAAACTATTTCATGTACAGTTAGCATGACATTTCAAAACAGAAAACAAGGAATCCTAAAATTTGAATAATGACATGTTGTAGTATTGTTAAATAAGATGCAAGACAAAATAGAAATTATTTGATGAGAGGTCACAACATGAAGGTCTGAAAATACACAGGGGGGGAAACAAAGATAATGAGAAAAAATTGTGACCTAGTGAATGTCCTATCTAGGGAGTTCCCATATGATCAGGTGACTTCAATAATGTCCTATCTAGGGAGTTCTCTTATGATAGATGACCTTAATGTTCTATCTAGGGAGTCCCTTATGATCTGATTACCTCTTAAGTCCTGTCTAAGGAGTTCCAATAAGATCACGTGACCTCATTAATTTCATATCTAGGGAGTTCCCATATAATAAGATGACCCCATTAATGCCTTGTCTAGGCATCAACTTAGATCTGACCACTAGTAAGCTTCTTGCACAAAGAATAATCCTTATTTGTGTATCATGTATGTTAAAATTGAACATTTTATTATCGTTTCACAATACAGTAATTTTCATTACGAGATATATCAAATAAAGGACTGATTTGTAGTAATGTACATTGTGAAGTAATTTTAATAATGGAAGGCTATGAGAAATTGAAACTGTTAAATGAGAAAAGTTATTTTACAATGTTGCTACATGTATATTGTACTTTTAAGGCCGTTCTTCTTGTTTCTCTTATCACAATGTTTGATATATTTGTTGAGAATTCACCCCGGTCAGCTATTTGTAATTATTTTGTGTGTGTGTGGCAGCTAATTTACATTTATGTGAAATCAAATGCTGATAGGGAGAAGTATTAATGTCTAGACACTTGTAGGTTATTTATGGGCTTGACATAATGTCACATTCTTCTTATGCTGAGAATTTACAGATTTGCCAGACTGAGAATGCAAATCATTTTAAAATGAAATCTGCTCTCTGCCATTCTATCATATGTGCTGTCATTTTAGCTTCATTTCATTTCATCACAGCTACATTGTATGATTTTGGCATCTTATGTAGAAAATGTCTTCAGTCTTATGTGAGGAAATGATATTCCTACGCTTTCATAATGTTCTCCACAGCTGAAATATAAAACAATATTTTTTTAAATAATAATAGTTTTAAAAAAAATTGTTGGTCAATATTTAGACCAAATCCATCTCTCGAGGTGAGAGGGGGGTAACTCTCAGTAACTTTAATAGGACTGCTTGTAGTCACACAAAATCTTTACCACTTTCATGTGTATTAACTTTGTGCAGAATGAGATACAAAATGTATAAAAAAAATTTTAGGTTTGGTTTACTTCTCTTAACTTAGCTGCATATTTTTTATTGGAGGATGCGGGGGGAGAGAAGAGTGGCTTATTGATGCGTCAATGGTGTTAGATACTTGGATATAGATATTTCATGTTAGGGGTGATCAGGCAGACATTTTTTAATTAAAGCATACATTTTTTGTTTCACAATGTTTATGTCTTTTCTCGTTTCCAATTATTATAAAATAATGACACTTCAGTACATTATGATGTTTTCTTATTTAGTTTATATTGCAAGTTTTGTAAATAACATGTTATTGGTGGGATTTACATTTACGTTATTGAATATTTGATTGCGTAGCGCATCATGTCAAGCCAGCTGTTTATAATTAGGTATGTTTTCATGTTTTTGTAGGTAACAGTGCAATGTAACCATTTGTTACTTTATTCTGTTAGTGTATTTTTTATATCATTGACTGAGTATCAGTGTGAGCAGACTGTAATTTTTTGGCTTGTTTTAATGTTACTGTAAATAATTCTTTATTGTACAATGAAAATAGTCCTTTCGTTATCCGCATGTCTGGTTTTGTGTAGTGTGCAGATGTGTTCAGTCAAAACAATGTTCATACAAAAATAACAGGGCAATCCACATAGGACGTCAGTAAACTCACGACGTATAAAGTCAATGATTCTTGAAACAGCCGTTGACGTTTTTCTTCATTATTTATTGTGGACGCCACAGTGACACTGTAAATGTAGTCAGGTGAAAAAACTCCATCCTTTTCTATAACAGCCAGGAGATAACCAGATGTATGAGATCAGTTCACTCTCCTTAGTCTGACTTCAGCAAGACAGACACGTCTGCCGAAGTATAAATAATGTCCTCAAAAATATCCTCTAGATAATAAAGGTTTTCCAAACCTAGTTCATTTAACAAAGTAGCAAGTAATGGTCCTTGGGACATGCATCAACCGATGCAGTACAATACAGCGACATGTGAGCTGGGAAAACATCTCGTGACGACGACTTTCGAAGACAGGCTATGAATCGAAATCGCTCACGACCCAAAATCGATAGAGTTAATGAAAAAGTCAATTTACCTTGCCTTCAGGAAATACACAGAAATATCACGCCTCCCGACATGTGGGAAACACTAGAGGTATTATCTCGAATAAACGAAATATCCATTAAGAGGACTACACATCCCTGACAGAACAAAAAAATAGCGGAGATCCCCTCTTCAACGAGGCATCTCTTTCGCCATTCAAATCGCTCACTCCACTAGTGGTGGGCGGAAACCGATCGACCAAAAAAAAAAAAGACCAGTCATGCGCAGTCCAGCGCAAAAAGACCACAGCTCAAAACTTAACTGCATTCAATACCAACGCGGGAAGACAAATGCTTACCGAGAAAAGTGACTATAAATTTCAAGCAGTTGTTGCCCTTGCGTTATAAAATAGATATTGTAATAAAACGATGTTGCGAGAATTTATCACGCAACATATCACCACCTCCTCCCGATAAAAAAAAAAAATGTGGAACATATTTTTTTTTTTTTTTAAATATCAAAGAGCATGCGATAAGCGGCTCAAAACGCACGAATTATGCGCTGATAATTAATTAAATTGCCTAACATGAGGCTAAATATAGAGTGTCTGGTGAGGATATACCTCAACAGAAAAATAAATATGTCTCAAAAAAATATTCACATCGGGGAGGTGTCACCAACACACATCACGTTAGCATGTAAACACAATATACGTATGCAAGTTACCATAATCATCATTAAACAGCATACTCTAATATTGTCTTTAAAAATGGATGTACAAATCTGATAGGAAAATTTAAATAGTACATTCTTTGACATGTAATGACATAAGTACATAGTAAAGTTAAACTACATGACGATCCAGGACATATGCTCTGGTATTCCGAGGGTAAGTACACAATCTAGAACTCGTCATGCTTGATACTAGTAAGGTAAGTCCTCAGCTCAACAATGACATTCTGAGAAAGTACAAGCAATATAATGCTAATTAATAACTAATATGCTTCATAAGGTACAATACATATTAATAATTGTGGCTGTTTAGTAAACTAACGGCCCTTATATTAACTACTCAGTCCTCCTCTATCATCTTAAAAAACGAACAGAAGAAGATGACAACAAAGCACGATAGTGTGTACATATAAAGTAAGTACAGATGTGCTAATCTATTGTAGAAATATAGGTGTGTTATGACTCTGTAATATATAGAAATATAGGACAGAAGTATTAGTTGGAGTCATGTGGGCATCTAGACAAAATGTCAGCCATCACATTATCCGCACCACGGATAGCTCGTACCGTGAAGTGAAAAGGTTGAAGAGCTATAGCATATCGAGTGGATCTCGAACTCTTCAAATTCTTAGTCTGAATAGCTGTAAGAGCTTTCTGATCAGTCTCTAGAATGAAATGTGCGCCCAGGAGAAATCTTTGTAGCTTTAGAATTGACCAAAACCATCGCTAACAACTCACGGTCTAAAACCGAGTAGTTCCTCTCTGCCGCATTTAGTTTTCTAGAAATGTACATAACAGGATGCAGAGTATTTGCATATTCTTGCATCAGTGCTGCTCCAATCCCAGTGGATGAAGCATCACTCCGAAGAACAAAAGTCCTATCAAGAGTAGGTAATCTTAAGATGGGAGGAGAAGAAAATATATTCTTGATTTGGTCTAGTGAAGATTGGCATTCTTCAGACCAACGGACCAGATTAGGCGAACCTTTTCTTCAACAATGTTGAGAGAGGTGCCATGATCGAAGATAAATTTGGAATAAATCTCCTATAAAATTGAATTAAACCTAAGAGACTCCTAACTTGTTTCTTCGTTTTAGGAACAGAGATGTTCAGTATTTTGGAAGTATTGTGGTCTTCTGTCTTCAAGAGACCATGACCAACACGATGACCCAGGAAAGAGATTTCACCAAAACCAACAAAAGCTTTAGAAGGTTTTGCTGTCAAATTATTCTCACGTAGAGTGGACAGTAAGTCATATAACCCTAAATAGTGATCTTCCCAGGTATCACTGAAGAGACAGATGTCATCTAAGTATGCGATGACATCCGAACGATGTGACAGAATTCGACGCATCATGCGAACGAAAGTGGCAGGGGCGTTCATGAGACCAAAAGGCATAACATTCCATTGAAATAGACCCCTAGGTGTAGAAAAAGCAGTAAGAGGTTTGGCATGCTCTGCTAAAGGCACTTGCCAATAACCTTTAGACAAGTCAAGTTTAGTGAAGAATCTAGAATTAGAAAGTCTAATCAGTAGATCTTCTAACAAAGGCATCGGTTCAGCGTCGAACTTTGTGACCTGATTCAATTTGCGATAATCAACGCAAATTCGTATGTTCTTATCCTTCTTCCGGACAATAACCATGGAAGAAGAATATGGTGAAGTCGATGGTTCAATTATATTTAATTGAATCATTTCATCCAATTCCTTTTCCACTTGCGACTGAAAGTGTATAGGAATAGGATACGGCCTAACCCTAATTGGATTATTGTCGGTAAGAATTATGTCATGTTCTATGACATCTGTGTGTCCAGGAATGTCAGTGAGAACATCCTGAAATGTTTGTAACATCGACGAGACTTGTCGATGTTCGTCACCAGAAAGATTAGGAGAAAAACAGAAACGTTTTTCCAAGATTCCGTGGAATGTAATGGAACCACTGGAAGGGGAAGGTTTGACATCAGAGAAGGTAGCTTCCTCATCCTGTATGACAGACAGACAGGGATGAATAATGACCGGGAGGTGCAGGAGAATCAGCAGTTGCCTGGAAAATACGCAGCAAATAATCAGGACGTTCGTGAAATTCCGAAAGCATGTTTATGTGGAAAGTTTTATGCTTTCCATCAATATCGACCACATAGTCAACATCGGAAATCCGAGAGACTATTGCATACGGACCTTTCCATGCAATAAGAAGTCTATTTTCCCTACTGGGGAGTAGGACGAATGCTTTGTCACCTGGACAAAGTTGTCGTAGACATCTATTCTTGTTAGCAAACTGCCTTGCCTTCTCTTTAGCAATTTCTGATGAAGCAGTTGCTAGCTTACATGCCTCAATGATCTTTTGTCTAAGAGCAATGACATACTCATATGAGGATTGAGTTTCATCGCTAATATCATCGGCAGTGATGAGATCGTGTAATAAAGACATAGGGCCGCGTGGACGCGCGCCAAAGACAAGTTCGAAGGGAGAAAATCCTGTGTGTTCATTAGGGACTTCTCTATAGGCAAAGAGAGCCGGGGGTAAAACCCTGTCCCAATCTTGAGGATGATCTTCAGTTATCTTACCAAGCAAAGTCTTGAGCGTTCTATTCAGACGCTCAACTAACCCATTAGACATAGGATGGTAGATACTACTGAGAGATCGTTCAATATGTAAGGTAGACATTACCTGTGACATAGTGTCAGATATGAGTTGAGTGCCATGGTCTGACAATATTTCTCTGGGGAACCCCAAGCGAGAAAATATCAACCAAAGAGCATTTGCGATATCTGTAGTAGATATGCTCTTAAGAGGAATAGCCTCTGGCCAACATGTGCACATATCGACACATGTAAGGATGAACTGATGTCCTCTGGCCGACTTGACCTTAAAAGGGCCAATAATATCTATGGCCATTTTCTGAAACGGCCGAATAGGAATGTCAGCAGCCTGGATAGGCGCAGCATGTCGTGGTCCTCTAGATTTGACCTCCTGACATACCTTGCATGATCGGCAGTAAATACGAATGTCCTTATTGACAAAAGGCCAAAAGAAAGCCGCAAGGACTCTCTCGACTTCGTACGGGAAAAAAACCCATATGTCCAGCACATTGCGAGTCATGAGCATGTTGTAATATTTGCACTCTCATGCTCTTGGGAACAAGAATTTGCGAATGTGCCGACGTAGTCGAATCTTGTACCATACGTACAAGTACGCCGTTTCTCATTGCAATCCAAGATTTTCTATTTGTATCCTGATTCGGATCACCTTTCTTCGCAAGAACGAAGAATTTTTTTTTTTTTTTTTTTTAAAGAAGGATCTTCTTCTTGCAATTTTATGAAAGAGTCACGAGTGATTACTAAGTGACTATCTTGGCTATCAACTTCATTATCACTATTCAGTGAAGTTTCGGGTGTTTGTAGAGCTTGTGCTCTTGTAACTACTGCATTTGTAGCTTGCATGTTCTTATCTTCCCAAGCAGCAATCTGCTGTGGGGTACACTCCCTAACTCCGTGAATACGACCAATAATAAGGTCCGCAATAGGATTAGGTAAGAGACAAGCATGCACATCTCCAGTAAAGAAAGGAGGTCAGCAATGGATTAGGAATTACAGCAGTAGGATATTTTTTAAAGAAAGTGCCGCGAATTACAGCAAGGATATTTTTCTAGAGTGCCATTGACACATTTAATAACCCTTCCTGTAGCACAAGATGGATCTACAAGCGATTGTCTAACACCAATAGTGGTGCATCCGGAATCGAAAAGTAGTGAGACCGGAGTATCATTAACAAGACCCTTATGTAGAATTAAAGAACCCCTCCCGTCATGCGCAACAGCAGCAGCAAGAGCGGGAAGTGGGTGACCACAACTCAAAGTAGTTATGGTACCCGGTTCGAATAAAGTACTGCATTGGGGGCATTTGTTTGCTCTCTCAAAGTCAAAAGCAGAAACAGTGACAGCGTCAAAGTTTTTACTATCAACAACATGATTACAGGCTCCCTCAGTTTCCTGTTGTACAGCATTAGCCTGCTGATATCTCTTTTTTTTTGTGTTGAGATCTACCCCGACTATTATTACCTCTGAAGTTATCAGAGTTATTATTATCTCTGCAGTTATTATTGTCTCTATTGTAATTGTTATCCTGGTTCGAATTCCAGTTTCCACGATTACTATCATGTTCACATTGATGCGAACATCTATTTGTTTGGTTCTGAGGTCTTCGGCAGGAATAACCTCTATTACCATATCCTCTTTTGAAATGCTTATAATTATTAGGGTGATAGTAACGAGTACTATCAGGTTGTCTCCAATTCTTCGAAGAAGATCACCATGAAATTGATTTCCATGATTTTGACAGAAATTACCGCTACTCTTTCTATCAAAATTTTGTTGGAATCTACGAGCAAAGTTTTGGCCATACGGAGCTGCCGAAGCAACTGGTAAACCTTCTTTCACCTTAGAGTTACCCATGGTTATGTGTGGGTGCGCATTTACGTATTGGCAACAGAAATCTTCCATTTCTTTTATTGTTTTAGGTTTACGTTCATGAAGGAAAGCAAGGAAAGACTCATTGACAGACGACATGACTTTGTCTCTAAGTATTAAGTCCATAAGTCCTTCATAAGTTTTTTCCGTCTTAGATAGTTCAACCCATCGTGAGAAAGTAATGCGTATTCTTGCAATAAACTCGGAGAATTCAACTCCATTTTCAGGTAACATGTTTTTAAATTGTAGACGATAGCCGTCTTCGTTAAGCTGATATTTCTTTAACAAAGCGGCCCTGACAACCTCATAATTGTTCTTGTCAGGTTCATCCACCATATTTAATATACTTAGAGCTTTACCTGTCAGTATCCCTGATAACTGATAAACATATTTTGCTTTGTCTATGTTATGAGCTGTACATGCTTGTTCAAATCTGTCCAGATAGAACATTATGTCATCACTGGAAGGACTAAATGTTGGTAACTTAATCTTAAAAAAGTATCATTATTAGCCTTACCAGAAGATGAACCCTTGTTTGAATCATTACCATTACTCATGCTCGTCAATTTCAATTTTTCCAACTCTAAAGCTAAGACCTTTTCTTCATGTTCCATTTTTGCTTTCTCTTTCCTCTCATCAGCCTCTCTCTGTTATCTTCTTTCCTCAGCCTGAGCCTCTTTTTGAAGTCTTTCATTTTCAGCTTCTTTTTCAAGTCTTTTATTTTCAGCCTCTTTTTCAAGTCTTTTATTTTCAGCCTCTTTTTCAAGTCTTTTAATTTCAGCCTCTAGCTGTAGCTGTAGTCTTCTCTCCTCAGCTTCTGATTCCCTTTTTTGTTTTTCCATTTCCATTTGGAATCTTTTTTCATCCACCTGCATCTGCAGTTTCTTTTGTTCAGCTTCCATTGCTTTATCATATCGAGCAGTTGCAAATTCCTCTAACTTATCACCAGTCTTCCCAAGCAATTTACCCTGCTCAATAAAGTGCTCAAATGTAGACATGTTGTCTAACATATGAGTCCAAAACCTGAAATAATTAACTAATTTATTTCAAACCTAAGTGTAACAAGTCTTAATTAAGCACTTGTATATTCACATCACATTATATTATCCCAGTCTCTGTGGGAAACAAGTCTCCAATCAAAGAACTTGTATATGAAATATCAGCACTCAATTCTTGATCATAAGTGCACTTCTCATTCAATAGTGCACGACACTATTCATCATTCATTTATCATCAGTGTAGTAGTAACAGTGCATTAGCATAGCCCATTAACTAATTACTATAACTGTAAACAATGACTATGTAAACACATGCAGAATGTAAACATTGAAAATGTAAACAATGCAAAAATGTAAACAATAACAATGTAAACAATAACAAAGATCAGCAACAATACAAAAACGTTCGCAGAAATCAACTAAAAATAAAGCAGAAATTAATGAAATATCACAAAAAAATGTGACGATATCTGCGCTATAATTAAACAAAATACATGACACCACAGTGTATAAACAAAAATGTTGTATGAAACTAAATTATAGACAAGAGTAGGCTAACAAATACAAACAAATCAAAACAAAACTAAAGAATGCGAAATAATAACGAAAACAATATTAAAACATGTCATCACAGCTAACATAAATAGCAACAGAAGTCGCTTAGCAAATTCCAGTATCGGAAATTTGCAAACCCTACAGAAAACGCTCACAATAGACGACCTCTATGACGTGGCATAATCTAACGGAGACACCACCCAACCGAGAACCCGCTGAAATATAAACATATAAATATACAAATAACATATAGACATATAACATATAGAATGAGATGATACACAGAAGACTCAGCAGAAGTATAAGGGCACAGTTTACATACAAACAGGCCACTTAACTTATAGGCTTCCAATCGTAGAACAGCAGAAAAAACGGATGTCAATCAACGTCCTAAAGAGCGAAGCTCCAACGATGATGGCACATCTGAACTGCTTCCACTGCTAACACGATGGTACAAGAGCTTCTGAAATACTGTGTGTTGAGTTGTTTCGGCACTTGACCTTCTAATCCAAAAGTAAGTTGATGGAAATCGGTACTTGGCCTTCTTCAGAAAACAACCCGTTTCAACCGGCACTTGACCTTCACAAAAAACGACAGCACTGGAACCTTGACAGCAGCAACTTGCTTGACTTGCGTAAAAGATAACAGCAGTCCGAGTTATCCGGCAACATGTAACAACGCCGGGTACTGTCAAATTCTTGTTTCCGTCAAAAAGTTGAAATTTTGACTTTTACCGGGCAACGCCGAGTACTTTGAAAATTTTGAAGATGTTGACTGTATTGAAGAATGTTAATTTCTTGAAGGATGCTGATGAATTCTTGTTGAAAATGAAGTGGGTAAGGGACCCCGTGTTTGCTGGTACCAGAATCAAACCAGCTTATGGCCACCAAATGATGCGTGATGCCATATGATGATGGATGGTATCCGCATGTCTGGTTTTGTGTAGTGTGCAGATGTGTTCAGTCAAACAATGTTCATACAAAAATAACAGGGCAATCCACATAGGACGTCAGTAAACTCACGACGTATAAAGTCAATGATTCTTGTAACAGCCGTTGACGTTTTTCTTCATTATTTATTGTGGACGCCACAGTGACAAAATGGTTACGCGAATATGTAGGCACATCAAACAGTCATTATCACAGCAACATTCAATACAGCAATAGACGGTAGACAGCATTACAATGATGAGTCAGATGCATGTTATATTTCATAGTGCTGTAAATGTAGTCAGGGGAAAAACTCCATCCTTTTCTATAACAGCCAGGAGATAACCAGATGTATGAGATCAGTTCACTCTCCTTAGTCTGACTTCAGCAAGACAGACACGTCTGCCGAAGTATAAATAATGTCCTCAAAAATATCCTCTAGATAATAAAGGTTTTCCAAACCTAGTTCATTTAACAAAGTAGCAAGTAATGGTCCTTGGGACATGCATCAACCGATGCAGTACAATACAGCGACATGTGAGCTGGGAAAAACATCTCGTGACGACGACTTTCGAAGACAGGCTATGAATCGAAATCGCTCACGACCCAAAATCGATAGAGTTAATGAAAAGTCAATTTACCTTGCCTTCAGGAAATACACAGAAATATCACGCCTCCCGACATGTGGGAAACACTAGAGGTATTATCTCGAATAAACGAAATATCCATTAAGAGGACTACACATCCCTGACAGAACAAAAAATAGCGGAGATCCCCTCTTCAACGAGGCATCTCTTTCGCCATTCAAATCGCTCACTCCACTAGTGGTGGGCGGAAACCGATCGACCAAAAAACAAGACCAGTCATGCGCAGTCCAGCGCAAAAAGACCACAGCTCAAAACTTAACTGCATTCAATACCAACGCGGGAAGACAAATGCTTACCGAGAAAAGTGACTATAAATTTCAAGCAGTTGTTGCCCTTGAATTTTTCTAAGGCATGTTGTGTGAAAAGAGGACAATTTCGACATTTCCTTCTCTGTAACTCTCCAGCATTCTGCACCATAGAGAAGCACAGAAAGCACACAGCTCTGATATAATCTTAATTTTGTGCTTGTGCTGTATTGAGAGGACTTCCAGATGTTGTTTAGGCTAAAAAAGGCTGTTCTTGCCTTATTCATTCTGATGTTGATGTCTTTGCCTGCCCCGCCATCTGGTGTTACTATGCATCCTAGATATGTGAAGGTGTCTGTCTGTACCAGTTGCTGATTCCTTACTGATATGGGCTCAGGGTTGCTCACATTGAGCGTCATGACCTCTGACTTCCTTAAATTGATGTTCAAGCCCACCTGCTGGCTAAACTTATTAAGTCTGTCCGTTTTTTCCTGGATGTGTTAATGTGAATGTGTTAGTAGTGCAATGTCATCTGCATATTCCAGATCTTCTAATGTAGAAAATGTAGTCCATCTTATTCCTCTTGGACTGCCCTCTGGTTGATAAGGCGCATCCCTGTCGTACTCCTGTCTTCACCTCAAAGGTTAGGTTGCTCTGCCCAACACTACACGTAAAGTTGGCATAGAGGCTTTTTATGATTGACACTATGCAGCTTGGAATTCCATAAGCCCTTAGTATTTTTCATAAACTGTCCCTATGTTTGCTGTCAAAAGCCTTTTCAAAATCAACGAAATTAATGTACAGCTGTCTTTGCCATTCTGGGCACTGCTCTATAATGTTCCTGAGAGTGAATATATGATCTACACATCTTCTGTTCTTTCTAGATCCTGCTTGTTCTTTCCTCGGTTTGCGGTCTACTGCTTTTGAAATTCTCTGTATCACTATCCTGCCTAGTATTTTGCTGGGAACTGAGAGAAGAGTGATTCCTCTCCAATTATTGCAGTCTGCAAGATCTCCCTTCTTGGGCAATTTGACAATTATTCCTTTGTTCCACTCTGATGGTGTTGTCCCCGTTTTCCAGACTTGTGCAAATAGTGGTTCTAATAGTTCTGCTGCTAGCTCAGGGTCTGTCTTAAATAGCTCTGCATTTAAGTTATCATGGCCAGGAGCTTTTCCGTTCTTTAACCCTTTGATTGCTGTGATGATTTCTTCTTTTCGTGGAATGTCTATATTTACATCTAGATCGTTTTCAGCCTCAGTAACATTCAATTGTGTCTCTGGTGGTTCCTTGTTCAGAGTTTCTCTGAAGTGCTCTGCCCATCTTGTTTCCTGTCCCTCTGCTGTCGTGATGAGATTTCCTTGCTTATCTCTTACTAATGTAATATTGTTTGCACATCGTTTTCCGCTGATGAATTTAGTTATTTTGTATACTGTGCTTTATTTTACATAAATAATAGTAAATTAATAGGATATCTGTTTAGGTCAACGGGGTCCCGGAGAGACAGAGAAAGTACGTCTGCTGTCCCCTCTTGGGCATGTTGCCTGACGGAGCAGTAGTTCTATTTTTTATTTGTCTCATCAGATAGCCCCCCCGCCCCCCCCCCCCCCCCCCCCCCCTGAAATTACATGGGGCTTGTTTTCATTAAGTTCATATTAAATACCCAAAATTAAGCCCGACTTCCGTGGCACATAAACATAAGTTAAAATAGCGGCTGTATATAATGTGCAAGGAAATTGATTGGTTAGCACAATTCTGTTGATTGAATTTCATTTCAAACTTTTTTTTTTCATGTGCTGCCTTTTGTTACAGCCTAGTTTCATTATTCTTCTTCTTTGATCCTTAGCCGCCGACCGTCAAAGCAGTCAGTGGCCATCACACCTGTTGGCGTCTTGCAAGGCAACAACAAATTTATTCCACTTTGCTCGGTTGGTGGCCATCCTTTGTACAGTGCCCCAACTCTTGTTCATTCTTTGCATCTCAGCCTCCACAGTCCTTCGCCAAGTTGTTTTTGGTACACTCTTTCATTTTCCTTCAGGGGTTCATAGCATAGCTTTCTTGTGATGGCATCGGGGTCTCTTCTGAGGACATGGCCAATCCAGCTCCAGCGTCTGCCAGCTATGAAGGTGTGCTTGTCGGCCAAAAGATTTGGTGAATTTTTCTTAGGCATTTGTTGTGTGAAAAGAGGACAATTTCGACATTTCCTTCTCTGTAACTCTCCAGCATTCCGCACCAAAGAGAAGCACAGAAAGCACACAGCTCTGATATAATCTTAATTTTGTGCTTGTGCTGTACTGAGAGGACTTCCAGATGTTGTTTAGACTAAAAAAGGCTGTTCTTGCAAGAACAGTTTCATTATGGCAAGCAGTTATTTTCTCTTTTTAAATTAATGTTTTGTCACGCTGCAGTTACATTTTTAAGTGGCCAACCATATTAAATATTTGTTGCCAGTTTGTACATATTAATTGGGAGTTGCCACTTGATTTCATGTTTATATATAAACATTATTTAATCACTTGTTTTTGTAAAAATAGTTATTTCTTATCCAAAATAATTCAAGTGAAATCTTTTGGGTTTTTCAAATACCGGTAGTTCATATTGATGAAAGATATAATTTACATACTGAGTATTCTGTTATTACTCTGTACTTTGCTTCAAATCACTATTAGGTGTTGCTTTTGATTTCAAGAAATACTATGATATCTGCAAACAGTTCCTCATACTTGTGCATGTAACTTGTTAATTTGTGTTAATAGTAGTCCACATGGGTTAAATATGGGCAGATTTAAAAGGTTGTAGGGGGACAAGATATAGTGCATGTTGAACAAATTCTTGGGATAGACAAGATAGTGTATATGAACTAATTACAGGAATAAAGAAGATAGCATATGTTGAATAAATTCAGGACAAAGACAAGATAATGTATATGAACTAAATACAGGTATAAAGAAGATATCATATGTTAAACAAATTTGGAGGAGTATGATAGTGTATGTTGAACAAATTCAGGGCAAAGACAAGATAGTGTACGCTGAACACATTCAAGGCAAAGACAAGATAGTGTAAGCTGAACACATTCAGGGCAAAGACAAGATAATGTATGTTGAACACATTCAGGGCAAAGATAAGATAGTGTATGTTAAACACATTCAGGGCAAAGACAAGATAGTGTATGTTGAACACATTCAGGGCAAAGGCAAGATAGTGTATGTTGAACCCATTCAGGGCAAAGACAAGTTAGTGTATGTTGAACACATTCAGGGCAAAGACAAGACAGTGTATGTTGAACACATTCAGGGCAAAGACAAGATAGTGTATGCTGAACACATTCAGGGCAAAGACAAGATAGTGTATGTTGAACACATTCAGGGCAGACTAGATAGTGTATACTGAACACATTCATGGCAAAGAGAAGATAGTGTATGCTGAACACATTCAGGGCAAAGACAAGATAGTGTATGTTAAACACATTTGCGGCAAAGACAAGATAGTGTATGTTGAACACATTCAGGTAAAAGACAAGATAGTGTATGTGCATCCAAGAAGAACTAAAAGAGCTTTTGTTCACAGAAAAGAACCTGAACACAAACATTACAGTGCTAAAGAACATGAGGTGTTCAAGTGCTAAAGAACATGAGGCGTTCAAGTGCTAAAAAACATGAGGTGTTCAAGTGCTAAAGAACATGAGGTGTTCAAGTGCTAAAGAACATGAGGCGTTCAAGTGCCAAAGACGATAATGTTGAGTTGTTTATTAGCTAGTAATATTCCATGGAGTCACTGCATCTGCGATGCATTTTATCATGATATCACTGATTTATATACATCTGAAAACACATGATGCTTTGAATAATATGAATAGCTAATGTCTGTATGACCAACCACCAGAGGTCTTTGGTTCTGTATGATTGGGACAATATGATTGGCAGAAGGCTTCATGACATGACATTACTGTGGTACTATATAAATAAATGGGGCTCACCATGTACAACAAATTGCCACAGAAACCACTGATGAAAGAGTATGTGAATGCTTGTGGTGCAGGCTTCCTGCAAGGGGATCAGTTACAGTGGTGGGTCCATGCTCCATAAGGAGCACAAAGGAAAATGATGTCTATATACATAAATTTACAAGAGGGCCCCAGGGTAAACATTCCAGTAAGTGTGGGTTTTAATATAGAGAAATGCGTGGTGATTCAGTCATCTGTACATAATTGAAAACGTGTTGCTGTATTGATTCTGGGGAATATTATAAATATAAAAAAATAGAGACATTGACTTCAAGGATATATAAATAGTTGAAGAGTTGTTGGTGAAGCATACGTTATCTTTTAGAATGGCCCGTATGTCATAGTCTTATTCCCTGTGGAGATGAATGGCAACTGCTTAGTACTCGTGACATCAGTGAACCAGTAATTTTAGGCTGTGTGATAACATTGGAGCAGCTCTGGTTTGAGCTTGCTAAAAATGCTGGATCTGTTGTTAGATTTTATTATTCGTACAAGAAATTATACATATTTTGAAACCTATAAACAGCATGACAAGGCAGTCCTTATTCTGGAATCCCCAATATAAAGAAGCAGAGATAGAAAAAAATATACATGGGGATGAGAACTGGATACAGAAATGAAAACGATGAGGAAGTCATGGTTAGAGCTGATGGCACAGGACAGGAAGACTTGGTATAATTTTGTTGAAGGCCTAAACTCCTTGAGGAATTAAAGGGTGATGATGATTATTGCTGACAGCCTTCCACATCAGGCCGTTATTTTATTTTGTTTATTTATTTTCATTTTTTTGCTTGTTAGATTGTTTTGTGTTGCTATTCTATTTCTTTCTCTTTTATTAGGTTTTTTGTTTTGTCTATTGTTTTTTCCCCAACACGTTTGCAGTGTTCATTTGTCTTTTTCTCTTAATCCAATCTATATTCCTCATTCTATTTACCTCCTGTCCCTGACTGTGGCTGACAAAGGGTAAGCCCCAAAACATCCAGTGTCTGAAGTTATCGTTGAACTGTAAAATTGACTCCATGCCAATTTGTATTATTTCACCATTGCCTGTTGACATTTTAAAATCATGTCAGAGTGACTAGTAGTGAAAGCCTAACTTAGGCAGCAAGTTAAAGAGGCAGATAAATATGTGAATGATTTGATAAATGTGGAGAAGTAAAACAGCTTTGGCAGAATGGACACATTTTTGTTAGAGATGCTGCCATGCCAAACGAGAGACAGACATGATATCTTTTACGCTGTACATATGTGTGTTGGAGTCTGCCCTCTGTTTGTGTTGTAAACCACACCTTTACTTGATTATGTCTTGCTTAGAAATTCTAGGACTTGTACAGGCCAAAGCACATGTGCTTTCTAAAGGTGCAGTGAAATAAGAGAATTGGAGACAGACATGAAGAAGGTGAAGAAGACCCGAGCTGATGGCTTGGGACATGAATACTTGACATAAGTTTGTTGAAGGTCTGTGTTCCTTGGGGAGCTGAAGGTGTAGATATGCAGGTCAGGAGAGGACAGGATTATATTAGTCATGGACAAACTTACAGCTTTCTCTGTTGCATTTAGTGACCATAAAAACAACTGTGGGTCAGATGACATACTCTGCCTGGCAATATGTTACATTTAATGAGGTAAGATCTATGGGTCAGATGATAACACAGAGTAAGCCATAAACGTAATAACTTATATATTCTGCCCAGCAGTCTCTGTTACAGTAAATAATAAATATAACTGGGTATGCTGCAGGGACTGGAGTGAAATAAAGTAGTAGAAAACTAGACAACAGAAGAAATGTGACAAAAGTGAAAGGCTTACCGAGAAACTGAACCCAGGACCATCCAAATGGTGCCATCGCTTTGCTGTGGGGGCGAGTCATGACTAAGCAAACTACCAACTCAGCATCACAAAATTAATGCTTCATGGACATTGTCACAATACTCTATGCAACTACAGAATGTAGGACCGGGAAGTGACCCAGACTAATTATAGATGCAATCTCTTCTATGAACCAGTAATGCAGGACTGAGCCTAGTAATTTATAGAACAATAAGAACAGAATAGCTAGACCTCTACACCCCAAGGTAAAGGAGGAAGGACTAAGTAAGTAAGAAAGCAAGCAGAATAACTGGATCTCTACACCCCAAGGTAGAAGAGGAAGGACTAAATCAGTATGCAAGCCGAATAGCTGGTAGGTTTTTATGGTTGCACTTAGTAAAGATAAGATGTGTGGGTTTGAAGAACTAGTATCAGCCAAGGACTAAGTTAAAAAAAATCACATTCTGCGTGACACTTTCTGTGAAGGTAAGACATTCATCTCTTGCTGCTTTCTCTTCCCCCATTTTCTTGTCCTGATGACAAACACCTGTTCTCAGACTTAACTCCACAAACAGCAGACATCGGCCTACAGCTACAGGTACCTGTTTCTGTCTTCTTCATGTCTCGTCTGCAGATAACCTTAAAACAAACAAGTGGAGCACCAACAGGTATAAATCATCACTGGGGATGGATAGGACACACACTGAAAAAACAAGTAACTAGCATTACAAGGCAGTCCTTGTTCTGGAATCCCCAAGGTAAGAAAGGTAGAAAGAGACCCAAAAAACATGGAGAAGAGAATGAAGACATGGGATAGGACTGAAATCTGTGCTATTTAGTGAGAAGCTAATAATTACAACTGTGGCATCCCGTGGTTGATGAAATCATGAATCATATTACGTGACAATGTCTGTCCAGGTTCTTTTACCTCTGTGGTTAGCAATGATATGCTGTATAATTATAACAGACACACACACACAGCATGTGATGCGATAACGCCATAGTAATTTGAATACTGTTTATTTACATATGAGAAGATCATTGCTGTCTGCTCTGACCTCCACATTTGATCCATCATCGAATATACCATGTGTAAGTTCTTTCTTTCCTCACTCTCTCTCGTTCAGTATCGAATCTACACCTTCTGACCTTTTAACCATCAGTGATCATTCAGGTGTTATAGTCTCTATTTCTGTTCTTTCTTCCTAACAGTTTCCTACTTCATTGTTACATATCATCTCAGTGTTGAGGTTATATTGATGGAACCGGACCTCGCTGGGGTTGTTACTTTCCCTTTCATCACTGAAGAATATGACTACTGTCTATATGTATTATAATTCACTCTACGTACCTCTTCCCTTTCCGAATAAAATCTAACTCACACCGTTTCTCCTTCTAGACAAGAATTCTCACTATTCAATATTTCGGGTTAATCATTACCCAAACTACTTCTTGTCCGTGAAATATTCATCACCTAAACTACTTGAATACTGCCTTCAACATGGCTACTCGCGTACCTGCGACTTCACTCTCTACCTCACGCTTCTGGACTGCCTGCTGAGAAAGCGTGCTTCACTGGATTCTCGTTCACCCTTTTCATGCACACTATTGTTCGCGCATCCCCTGTTTGTACTCTATCTGAATCTTCCCATTCCAATTCTCTAACTGCCATACAACCAAAGAACACATGGTCAAGAGAACTGGAGACAGACATGAAGGGGATGAACAAGGCAAGGAGAGACCTTGAGCTGATGGCACAGGACAGGAAGACTCAGCACAAATTTGTTGAAGGCCTATGCTCCTTGGGCAGCTGAGGGGTATGATGATGATGAAATCATCTTGGCAGCTTTACAGCAACATCCTTCTCATTTCAAAATATACAACCTATCAGTGCAGGCAACCCCGACAGTTGCATATGAACACAATGGAATTCTATAGTCTAGTCTTATCTCCAGAGTCTGTTACTCTGAATGTAGCACCCAATGAGATTCACAGATGTATTTAACATGTGGGAGGACGCTGTATTTCTTTGCGTAATGTTTCTGATGCATATAAAGTTCCATATTGGCTGCAAACATGTCCAGGTTTGAGTTCTCCCCTTGATACAGTGACAAGGTAATTAAGTAGGTGAATAACCAGTCTGTCTAACTCCATCACTGGACAGCCAACCATTTCACTGGCTAAATGGAGGAGCCAGAGGTAACTTTCATGTCTATGAGACTCCAGTCTATCATCATCTTTTATGAGGTCGTACTGCAAGACTTCTGTTCTTGCAAGTGAATATTTCTCCAAGAGCTTTTCAAACATGGCTTTATTTTCAGGTGCTGAAATTAGACAAAATACTTTCATATTATTATTTTTTTTGGTAATGAATGGGCTAGACTGGGTAAATGGAAGCATTACATGAAGGCACAAACACATATGTACTTTGTTCACCTCATATACAGAATTTGATAACTTGTACCTGAAGTTTGAACATATATCAGAAACTTCAGCAGATGAACCTTAAAATTACACACCCAAAAAAATATAAAAATTAATTCTTTCTTTCATTCATTTTCCTTTCCGCTCTTTACGGAGCGTGGAGCGATCACTGTAACTGGTCCCATTGTACATAACCTGCTCCAAACATTCACATACTCTTGTAGTGGTGGTTTCTGTGGTAATTTGTTTTACGTGATGATGTTGTCAGCCTCCATGCACAACCTCATTTGTTGCCTTGTACGACATGGCTGAGGGTGCAGTAGCGCTATTTGGGCGTTGTCTCTTCAGAGACCCCCGAGGAACTACACACAGAAAATTATTATTATAATTTACATGAAAGTTATGTATGGTATTTAAAACATTGACAAAATAGTATTTTTCATACTATAATATGCTTAACATAATGTAATGTATAACAGTGCAATACATATATCACATGTGTAAAGAACCTGCCAATAATAAAATAGTAATTATTTTGTTGACTATTAAAGTATACGTCTTTACTGAGGGTAAAAGAATTTCACAGTTCAACTTACACATTTCTCCTATTAGTTGTTGGAATAATGAAATATCAGCAATGTGACCCATAGTGCAGTCATGAAATTCCTGGCCCCTTGTGGCCCAAGCATCTCTGCTTCTGGAAACAGCATCTGCTCAATTTAAACAGACATTTTAAAATGCCCACAGATGATAATTTTTTTTAACGTAAACAAACTTTCATTTGATTAAGATAAGTATCATGGGTAAACAAACCTTCATTTGATTAAGATGGGTATCACAGAGTTAAAAAAAATACAGTACAGCCCAATATATATATATATATCATAGAAAAAATGCTAACAGGTAAGTCTGTCTTGGGAAATCTGTGCCCAGGGTTTATGTAAGACTTGAGCCAAAGTGCTGTATAATTTTATAATAAAATCACACAATATTATAAATGTGACTCTATAGACAATTTTCTCTGGAAAAAGACAAAATATTCTAGAATTTTCTAGGCTGTGATTATATTAACCCATCCATATTGTCTTTAATCTTCTTAATCTTTCTACCGGCATTCAACCAGATTTCTCACAAGCCTTTCTGTCCCAGCACACCCATAGGAAACAACCAAGCAGAATACCCACACAAGCCCTTGAGTGGACCCCTTGGTGGTGGTGGGGGGGGGAGGGGGGGGGTGTGTAGAGAGAAAAGTGGGGAGAGGCTAATGAGAACCTGGAGAAGAATGGTGGAAGAAGAAACCAAGGTAACAAGAATCTCATGATGGGAGCTGAAGTTCCCAAACAGAAATAGGTGGACAGCAACAGTTGGAGCCCCAAGTTCCACAGGGAACAAAAAGGATTGTATTCAGCTCTAGACATCCTGGTTCTGTTTTTTCATGTCCTCATATGTAGCTCTCATTCTCTTTGCTATATATTCTGCAGGCTTCCTCTCCTTGTCATACCTGTCAACCTCCTGAGACAAAAATCTGTACTCCGGACCCAAAAAAATCCTTACAAACACCCAAAAATCCTTAAGCAAAAAAATATATTAATAATTTATACACAATACAGTTTTAAAACGAGAAATGACATATACAAATCTATTAGCATTTGAATTAGTGTGATATAAAACATGCTATATTTTTTTAAATAATAGTCTCATGCTGTTCTTTACATATAAAAAACTTAGTGATCGTGAGGTACTAGTCTATTCTTTCGATGCACGAGTGTTTTGTATTATAATCAAAAATCCAGACCTAAAGGTCTTTTATATTTGGACATGTGCCCTAATATAACCGGCTAGGTTGAACGGGACGCGCCTCGCCAAAACGAGGCTATTTGTTATGTAAAAAATATTATAATCAACACATGTACTTTTAGCAATTTGCAGAATTGCATTTGTGGGCTTAAAGCCTGCACAGCATGTATCAATGTTAATCTTACACTGTAAAAACGAAGTGAGTGTCCACATTCATGGACCTCCTGCAGTCTGTGTGGATTTTTTTAAATTGAAAAATAAAGCAGTAAAGTTTACGGAAAAAAACTTTTTTTTTTGGTTATGTAGGCCCGACACAGAATTTTATGATATTAATTTATTGAAAATATTTAAATGGTCAAAATACAACATAAAACAGTAACCAAATAATGAACAGAATATCAAATCTAGGAAGAAAAAAACGTACTACCAAAAATTTACAAAATTATTATTTAAAAGTTGGTGGCCTAGACCAGTGATAATAGATCGCCACTTTATGAAAAAATAAAGCAGCGAATCTTGAGCGCTGGAATAAAGTAGGCCTACTCAACGCAAACAAACTTTTTTTTTCTAGTTATTTAGGGCCTACATAGAATATTATGATAATTTATCAGAAATATATTGAAGGGCGAGATATAACTGAAAAGATTAAGACAGCGATTAAATTGCAACAAAGCAAAACAACAGCAATATTTAACCAAGTTATAAGTACTTAGCTTTTTTTAAACAAAATGGTGTCGAAGTGTGGTTGCAAGCAAGCGTGGTCGTTGATAACAGGTAACTTTAATTAAAAATACGTCATGTCACGCTGAAAACCGAAAGTTTTTGCCGAATTGTTGGGTATAAAAGGATTTGATTGGTTGCTGGGAGAGACCTCAGTTTAAAAACAGACGCCGAGATTCCCGGAATTAAAAATAAAAAAATTGGGCTAGAAAAAATATTTTCTGATTTAAAATGTTTAAAAACGTGGGTTGAAAAATATTTTTAGAATTTTTTTTATGAAAAAAATAAAAATAACAAAATTCGATTTTGTTGTTGTTGGGGAGTGGGAGAAAAATCCGTACAACGACTCTGTATGGCCGTACACTGCTAAAAGTATCAAAAATATGTACATTGTACGAAAAATTCATACAGGTTGACAGGTATGCCTTTTTTTTTTCTTCTACCTTGGTGGTTCCACAGGGAAGAATGTCCTGAGATGTTTTCCTCCGTGTGTGCTCTGTATACAACTTTGATGTCTTTTCTGCATGACTTGTTGCACCTGTATGTACCTAGTTCTTTCTATCTAAGAATTAGCCTGTTTGTACTGTAAATTTAAATTACAGCATAAAATGTTACTTCTTTAAAGCATCGTTGTAGCTATAACATCAATGTTATGTTACAGGAGATGTGACACAAGTTTATCTCGTAACTGTCTGATCTAAATGACCAAGCCACTTCACTCTGTTACCCATTATATTATGCATGGGGGCATATCTGGAATCATCCTTATATGACCACCAGCTAAGGACACTGCTATAGTATATAGATGTGGATGTGAACCTATGTCTGTGAGGCTAGTTACACCCTCACTGACTTTTGAAATAATCCACACACTTCCACTGATTTCCCCTGTGGTGAAAAATGTTAAGAACCCAGCATTGCACACTAAGTTTAGAGGAGTCATTAGAGCCCAGACATAACTCTGGCTTGTATCTGGTTGGCTGCATGCAGAAGGATCTCACTATGGACCCATAATAGGCAGGCAGAGCTGAGAAGTGGCTCTGTGTAGGACGTGACAATTCCTTGGGAAAGCCCAGAACCAGAGCACAGTATTTTGCTCTACATATTTGGAGAGCCCCCTTGGATGGTGGGGAATGCACAGTATGCCATGAACCTCTTCCTCCTAGCTTGGGACCAGATGTGATGATCCTTTAAATACAAGCCAAGCTGGAGAAACTGGAGCTCATGACTTCAACTCAACAAGTTTTGGAATGGCAGAAAAGCCACAGCTAAAGCTTAGATCTACAGTGTGGATAATACCAAGGAGTCTTCAACTTGGTATTGGCTGCAGAAGAGCAAAAAAGCTCAGCAACCCTAGTTAAACAACAACCCATTATATTATTTTCATGGTCAAGCTCAAACCTTGTAGATAGGCTGAGGTTGTTGTTGTTTAACTAGGGCTGCTGAGCTCATCACTCTTTCACACTGTCGTGAGTTAGTCTGTTTCACAACACGGCCTTCTGTAAAATTCTAAGTAACTCTGACCACACCGTGCGCCGTACATTGTAAGAACTGTATGATACACTAGCCAATGGGAAAGACTTCCTTATTCGTGTGTTTACTGAAACGTACTAGGCTTAACATGGAGTCTCAATCCGTGCAACCGAGTGACGGATGCCATTTAATTACATAAGTAATAAAGAAGTACCACTGGGAGAGGTCTATAATTCAACAACAGGAATGTTACTTTAGAGGCAGGTGTAAAGTCTTCCTCGAAAAGTAGTTTATTAAGAAAGAAATATCGAGTGGAAAGGCCTCGACACATCAGGTTAGTCCCTAATTTAGCTGGTTAAAGTATGCATAGAATAAAATGCACTTAGGAGACTGAAAGATTATTAGATAGATAAAGAATAATTCAGGGTATAATTTAAGCTTTGGATGAATAAAATCACTCCAGAAATAAGAAAGATAATTGGGAAAATAGTTTTTCATAATTGAACAGAGAGACAAATTATGCCTCATTTTGAGATTCTCAATACCACTTTAGCCCTTGCGTTCCGATACGCCGAATGTGCTAGTATAAATAGACCTTGCCCTTGCTAAATTGAGGCCATAAGATTTGAAAAGCACAGCGAGCAGAAGAAGCGGTAAAATTGTTAATGAAGTGTGCCTTTGCCAACTGCATCTGAAGAGCAGAACATAGATGCCCATTAACAGCTCGTCTGTGTGTGCCTGAGGGTAAGGGAAAAAAATATATATATGTATATAATTATATCTTTTTTTCTTCTTTGATCCTTAGCCGCCGACCGTCAAAGCAGTCAGTGGCCATCACGCCTAGTGGCGTCTTGTAGGGCGACAACAAATTGATTCCACTTTGCTCGGTCGGTGGCCATCCTTCGAACAGTGCCCGAACTCTGGTTCATTCTTTGCATCTCAGCCTCCACAGTCCTCTGCCAGGTTGTTTTTGGTCGGCCTCTCTTTCGTTTTCCTTCAGGGGTCCAAAGCATAGCTGTTCTTGTGATGGCATCGGGGTCTCTTCTGAGGACATGGCCAACCCAGCTCCAGCATCTGCCAGCTATGATGGTGTGCATGTCCTCTTGCTTGCTCAGAGTAAGCATACCTTGATTGGTGATGGTATTTGGCCAAAAGACTCGGTGAATTTTTCTTAGGCATGTTGTGTGAAAAGAGGACAATTTCGACATTTCCTTCTCTGTAACTCTCCAGCATTCCACACCATAGAGAAGCACAGAAAGCACACAGCTCTGATATAATCTTGGGCTCAGGGTTGCTCACATTGAGCGTCATGACCTCTGACTTCTTTAAATTGATGTTCAAGCCCACCTGCTGGCTAAACTTATTAAGTTTATCCGTTTTTTCCTGGATGTGTTGATGTGAATGTGCTAGTAGTGCAATGTCATCTGCATATTCCAGATCTTCCAATGTAGAAAATGTAGTCCATCTTATTCCTCTTGGACTACCCTCTGCTGTCTGGCGCATCACCCAATCTATGACTGTTAAAAATAGAGTGGTTGATAAGGGGCATCCCTGTTATACTCCTGTCTTCACCTCAAAGGTTAGGTTGCTCTGCCCAACACTACACGTAAAGTTGGCATAGAGGCTTTTTATGATTGACACTATGCAGCTTGGAATTCCATAAGCCCTCAGTATTTTCCATAAACTGTCCCTATGTATGCTGTCAAAAGCCTTTTCAAAATCAACTAAATTAATGTACAGCTGTCTTTGCCATTCTGAGCACTGCTCTATAATGTTCCTGAGAGTGAATATACAAGTGTATGATCTACATATCTTCTGTTCTTTCTAAATCCTGCTTGTTCTTTCCTCAGTTTGTGGTCTACTGCTTTTGAAATTCTCTGTATAATTATTCTGCCTAGTATTTTGCTGGGAACTGAGAGAAGAGTGATTCCTCTCCAATTATTGCAGTCTGCAAGATCTCTCTTCTTGGGCAATTTGACAATTATTCCTTTGTTCCACGCTGATGGTGTTGTCCCTGTTTTCCAGACTTGTGCAAATAGTGGTTCTAATAGTTCTGCTGCTAGCTCAGGGTCTGTCTTAAATAGCTCTGCATTTAAGTTATCATGGCCAGGAGCTTTTCCGTTCTTTAACCCTTTGATTGCTGTGATGATTTCTTCTTTTCGTGGAATGTCTGTATTTACATCTAGATCGTTTTCAGCCTCAGGAACATTCAATTGTGTCTCTGGTGGTTCCTTGTTCAGAGTTTCTCTGAAGTGCTCTGCCCATCTTGTTTCCTGTCTCTCTGCTGTCGTGATGAGATTTCCTTGCTTATCTCTTACTAATGTAATATTGTTTGCACCTCGTTTTCCATTGATGAATTTAGTTATTTTGTATACTGTGCTTTGTTCATTTCTCAGTGCTGCCTCTTCTGCCTGTCTTGTAAGATTGTCTAAGAAATTCCTTTTGTTGGCTCGGGTTTGGCGTTTAACTTCCTTGTCCAGCTGACTGTACTGTTCGCTATATAGTTGCTTTAACCTGGGGGACTTCACTTCTGTTTTCTTTCTTTTCATTACCTTTCTCATCGTTATGGTGTTTAATGTTTCTGGTGTTATCCAGTCTTGCTTCTTCCTTTCCTGGAATCCCAAGCATGATTTGCTGCTTTCTTTGTATATTGTTGAAATGGTGTTGAAATTCTGGTCTATATCATCAGTCAATGTCTTTTCCTGACTTTTGGCAAATTGATATCGTTTCTTTATGTCGGCCGCAAAAGCTTTTCTGGTAAGGGAGTCCTTCAATTTGCTGATGTCAAACCTTTTCTGTGTAGTTACAGTTGGTGCAGCCCTTCTTAGTTTCACTTTCAGTTTTGCTACTACTAAATGGTGATCACTTCCCACATCTGCACCTCTTCTTACCTTCACATCTTGTAATGCATGTCTCCATCTACCGTTAATCATGATGTGGTCTATCTGGTTTCTGTCCCGACCATTTGGTGATTCCCATGTTAATTTATGAATTTCTTTATGTGGGAAAAGTGTTCCTCCAATGACCAGGTTGTTAATACTACAGAAACTTATTAATTTATCCCCATTTTCGTTTGCTGTTCCGCTGCCGCATTTCCCCATTACTCTTTCATTATATGTATTGTGTGTACCAACTTTCATATTGAGGTCTCCCATTACTATAATAAGATCATATCTAGGTGTGTCTTCCATTTCTTTCTGCAGTTGTTGATAGAATTCATCCTTGACCTCTTCATCGCTGTCATTCGTTGGTGCGTAGCATTGTATTATTGGTGAATCTACCTCTCAATCTTAATCTTATCAATCTGTTGTTGATGGGTTTCCATTCCAGTAATGTCCTTTCTATTCCTTTCTGTAGAATAATGGCTACACCTTCATTGTGCTGTCCATCCTCTCTTCCAGAGTAAAGTACTGTTTCTCCTGTTGCTGTTTTAACTTTTCCTGCCCCTGTTCATCTGCTCTCGCTTATCCCTAGAATGTGTAACCTATAGTTTCTCATTTCTGCCGTGACCTGTTTTAGTTTACCCGTCTCATTCATTGTCCTGACATTCCAAAATGTTATTCTTGTATCATGTTTTGCGGTCAGGACGTCCATTCTCATGTCAGTGGCTTCCTTTCGGCTTTCACCACTGACAGTCATACGAGCCTCAGACTCCGGATGTCCGTCCTGCAGCAAAGTTTGTTTATTCGTTGTTGTTTCTGTAACTTCAATTTTTTTTTACATAGACAGGGGTGTCAGCCCTATGCTAAAACCCCCAACCTGGAGGACCAGGGTGTCTGCTTTTGTCTGACCCCTGCCCGCGCAAACCTGTCCAGCTTGGTAGAACCTTCCAGGAGTAAAACTCCCACTGGCATAGCTCTGGGGGTAATCAGGGTATGCAAGCCGCCATACCTCGACAAGGTATTGACACCGGTGATGGCATATATATGTATATAATTATATGTATTTCTATTAATTCACTACAGTGTGAGATAGGGAGTGTGTAGACGTGTTTCTGCAACCATTGTGTAATTTTTGAAGGACTTACCAGACTGTGTATATTCAAAATAAATTGCGAATGATGGCAAAAGTGTGTCTGTAGGTTTGGAAAAGCATTTAAAGAATTATTTCTTGTTGAAATGGGACACATACCAGGAACATAAGGAAGGATGACAGAAATTGTTTTAATGTATTGATCAAGGTATTACTTAGTATTTTATACTAGACCAAATCATTGTATATGGAGGCGGTAGCATGGACAAATGGATCTAACTAAGGATATAGATTCACATACCTAGGAAGCATAGTAACACCAGACGGCGGGGCAGGCAAAGACATCAACATCAGAATGAATAAGTCAAGAACAGCCTTCTTTAGCCTAAACAACATCTGGAAGTCCTCCCAATACAGCACAAGCACAAAATTAAGATTATATCAGAGCTGTGTGCTTTCTGTGCTTCTCTATGGTGCGGAATGCTGGAGAGTTACAGAGAAGGAAATGTCGAAATTGTCCTCTTTTCACACAACATGCCTAAGAAAAATTCATCGAATCTTTTGGCCGAATACCATCACTAACCAAGATCTGCTTACTCGTAGCAAGCAAGAGGACATGCACACCATCACAGCTGGCAGACGCTGGAACTGGGTTGGTCATGTCCTCAGAAGAGACCCCGATGCCATCACAAGAACAGCTATGCTTTGACCCCTGAAGGGAAACGAAAGAGAGGCCGACCAAAAACAACCTGGCGGAGGACTGTGGAGGCTGAGATGCAAAGAATGAACCAGAGTTGGGGCACTGTACGAAGGATGGCCACCAACCGAGCAAAGTGGAATCAATTTGTTGTTGCCCTACAAGACGCCACTAGGCGTGATGGCCACTGACTGCTTTGACGGTCGGCGGCTAAGGATCAAAGAAGAAGAAGAAGGATATAGAAGGAACGTATAGTCACAGTGAACTGGCTGTGCGTAATACTAGTATAAATTGTCCTGTGCATCTGCTAGCACATTGTCTGACACTGTCTATCATCTCCATCTTGTGTAATAATTGAATAGTGATGGACCATATAGGGGTTACGTTTATTTTTGTTTCAGGTTTTATCCTGAAAACTACACCAACTTAAAAGAGTCATCCACCTCTGTTGGACTCTGTGGTGCGAGTGCTCTTGTGGTCAACAGAGCCAGATACCCAGCTTCCACTGCCTGGAGGAATTCATAATACTTGTCCGTCCATGGCAGGAGTGTGAACGATCTCTAAACAACAGATAAGTGGCAAAACAAAGCCACTAGTCATCGTATCCAGATTATACCCTGACATTAACAAACAAGATACTAATAAATATAGCCTCCAGTGTATGATGAAAAGTGTAGACATAAATTTACCCATTACTGGCTTCACGGTCAAGAAATAGTGACAAAACTCATTAGTATCATATAAATGTTCTTTAACAGGAGAAAATTAACCCAGATGATAACCTTCACCAAGTGAATGACTTTTTAAGATTGTTAATTATTTTCAATGTTTATTGATTTATTGTTGTAAGTAAATTTGATTTCATTTCAAACTTTCCAGACCGAAAAGAGAAATGGTATAGGCTAAATAAATTGTAAATATTTACCAGCAGACTTACTTACTTATTCTTCTTCTTCTTCTTTGATCTTTAGCCGCCGACCGTCAAAGCAGTCAGTGGCCATCACGCCTAGTGGCGTCTTGAAGGGCAACAACTAATTGATTCCACTTTGCTTGGTCGGTGGCCATCCTTCGTTCAGTGCCCCAACTCTGGTTCATTCTTTGCATCTCAGCCTCCACAGTCCTCCGCCAGGTTGTTTTTGGTCGGCCTCTCTTTCGTTTTCCTTCAGGGGTCCAAAGCATAGCTGTTCTTGTGATGGCATCGGGGTCTCTTCTGAGGACATGACCAACCCAGCTCCAGCGTCTGCCAGCTATGATGGTGTGCATGTCCTCTTGCTTGCTACGAGTAAGCAGATCTTGGTTAGTGATGGTATTTGGCCAAAAGATTCGGTGAATTTTTCTTAGGCATGTTGTGTGAAAAGAGGACAATTTCGACATTTCCTTCTCTGTAACTCTCCAGCATTCCGCACCATAGAGAAGCACAGAAAGCACACAGCTCTGATATAATCTTAATTTTGTGCTTGTGCTGTATTGGGAGGACTTCCAGATGTTGTTTAGGCTAAAGAAGGCTGTTCTTGACTTATTCATTCTGATGTTGATGCCTTTGCCTGCCCCGCCGTCTGGTTTTACTATGCTTCCTAGGTATGTAAAGGTATCTGTCTGTACCAATTGCTGATTCCTTACTGATATGGGCTCAGGGTTGTTCACATTGAGCGTCATGACCTCAGACTTACTTATTAAAGTTGAGTTTATGTTCTTGTTGGAAATAATTTTGTTAATATCCCCTAGCAGAGTCAACAACAATAATAATAATATAATAATCAAGGGAGGATCTTGAGAGGGAGCCCATAGGGATCCAGGATAATACAATAACCTCATACCTGGAAACTTATACAGCTTGACCCTACCTTTGATATCCATACATCCTTACTCTTTTCAGAGAATGGGGTATTACTTATAAGACCAGACTCTTATCTGGCACTATCCTGGTATCACCTGATACAACTTTTTGTCCAGGATATCTTATATTTTAATAACATCTCAAACCTCTCGCGACACACACCCAATGCCAAGTTGAAGGATTTGCATGTATTCACTGTTGAGTGGTGATGTATAATGTTTGTGACAGGCTAAGATAAAACTATCATCTAGCCAGCACACACTGTACCACTTCCAAATTAAAACAGCGAACTTACCTTGCTGAAAACTTTCATCACTCTGAAGCCTATCTAATGCTATTTCAAGAGGTTTTCGTAGAGCGTTCCTAAATTCAGCTTGATAACAACGCCCTGCAATGAAAGTCAATGTTTGCTTGAGTAACTAAATTAGAAGAAGATAATCCTTTTTCTGTAACAGTTTAAAAAAAATCTTTTCCCCAACACTAATAGCAATATTCTGAAAATCATGAGAAAGTTGTTGCATAAACAAACCATGCCTCGGATTCCCCTGTTTACATATATCTGTGACCACTCACTTCTATTCAATCATATCTCCAGCCACTTTCTCCAGCTCATGTATCCTTCAGCTCTACAACTATGCCTCTTCTCTGTGCATGTTTCTTTTTACCCCAGCAGGTTTCATGCCAGTTCCTGATGAGTTACACAAGATACTGGTTTCCTTAGTGACCATCCACTTGTAATTTCTTACCTGTTGCTGACTGAACTATTTCATAAGCCCATCAATTATTACAACATTAATCAGATCATCATCTTTGTTCATACTCTGATTCTGTGTCACAACAAATACTAGAATAAAACCTTCACTTGTAGTAGGTATCACAAACTGATTTTTCATATTTGTTAAATTGACAATTCAATAAGATATTTAGAAAATACATAAAAAAACAAAATTAAAAAAAAAAACATCATTAAAATCGGTCTATAAATAAAATAGTTATGAATTTTTTTATTTTTTTTTCGACTTTGAAATTTTATCGCTCTGTCTGAAAGTGAAAATGGGTCATCTTTGACATCACCAAAGGATCACAAATAACATGTATAAGCACATATAAGGTCATGTTTGTGTTAAAAACTACTTGTAATTGTAAGAAATGGAAGGCATGGAGGACAAAATACTCTTTTCAAATTTAAAGAAAATCAGGTTAGTAGTGTGTTTTTGGTTACACAATCAGCTCGACACACAATTTTTAAGTGTCAATGCTCAAAATCTATGCGCTGTAGACACTCAATATCTATGATATCCAATGTCATAGTCATACTAAGTAAGCCCAATTTTTTCAAAACATGTCACATTATTCTGAACAAGGTTATTTTGAGCTGAACATGACAAGAAAGCCAAAAAACGGATTTCCACAGAAACCTCTCAATTCGTCAAGATTTCTACATGTTTACAAAGAAGAGAAAAAATGTACTAATGAAGTTACAGTAAATGATCCATGCATCATTTTAAAGCTTTTCTCAAGCACTTTCCAACAGGACAGAAATAAGCACATTTACTTTTACTTTTTAAACAAAATATAGACTCAAATAAGCCTTGTTTGGAGAAAATGCACAATTTTTATATTTTTTGTCACCCGCAAAAATTGAAAAAAAAAAGAACCATTTTAGGTATATTTATATCATACATCATTTTAAAGCCTTTTTACAGCTCTTTTTAATGGAATTCAAATAAACTATGTTTATATGACATATTCTGCGATGTGGCACCTTTAACCCTCTATTGGGCCTTGTTGCCATTTGGCAACATACCGTTTAAAGTCATCTATTTCACTATCCGGCGTTCAAATTAATAATTTTTTTGTTTTATTGTGTTCTAGAAACATTCCCAATTTTAAATTACCGGGTAACTCATTTGTCGGAGAAATACTTTTTTTTCACGCACTCTTTTGTCAAGGCATGGTAGCTGGTTTGCAAGATCGAATTGAGAGGTGAGTTTACTTCACATTATTTTTTAAAATTCCTTATGAAAACGGTGTATAAAAAATATGTTGAGTAACTTAAACCACTTATCTTTGTAACAAATGCTTTAATAGTTATAAATAAATAAAATAAGTTACTCTTATTTTACATTTTAGGTATGTTGCCATTTGGCAACAAAAGTCGATTAAGGAATAAAAACCACTTCATGTTGCCAATTGGCAACAGTTGCTTTTTACCTAATAAATGATATTTAATGTTGTATTTCTCTGTAATCAACAACATTAGTATTTTATTCTCATTATAATTGATTAAACTTCATCATTTAAAAAAAAGTTGTTATTTGCAATTTTATGTATCCTAAAAAGGTCAATGTAAATAGTAGAATTACCAGTATAAATTACTAATAATATTGTAAATGAATAAAACATATTTACTTCATCTAGACTTGACTTTTAGAACTAAACTACACATGATAACCACTAAAATTGCCAGTAATCACAAAACATAATGTATCATCAGATGAGATTAAACAATTTTGTGATGAAAAACTTTTGAATTACAAAATGTATATGTTGTCATTTTTTTTTAAATTTTTTTTTTACAGTTAAACACAATGGATCCTCAAAAGTTTTACAGCCAAAAGACTACAATCTATAGACCAATACCTGAGGCTTCTAGCGATAGTGAGCTGTCAGACAGTGAGGCTGAAGACATCCTGGATAACACGTGGCAACCCGGCCCTTCCTCGGACACAACCGATTCAGGTTTGTTGAATTTAATTGATGTTTTTTTTTTTAATGTGGCCACTTTATTTTAGACTGCAGTTGTAGCCTTGTCCATCAGTGTACAACCTATGTACAGTTTCAGCCTAGTCCATCAGGTACTAAATATCGGCTGACGGAGACTTACTTGTGGAACGCTTTATACCATAATGTGGATTAGAATAATTTTTATCATTATTACTATTATCAGAATAATAACATGTACACCAGTATACCAATAAATGATTGTTTATGTTGCCAGATAACACTGACTAACAAAAGAAAACTTTTTTTTTCTTTCTCTAACATTTCTATGTTTTTCTGGTCAATTTTCGTGCGCTGTTTTTAAATCTGCAAACCGTTTTTCTCTATCAGGTCGGGATCTCTAGAAATACGCAATTGAAGTTTTTTAACAACGCATACAGTATTACAACATCATTCGTACAAGAAGTATAACAGTTATGTCGGCNTGAATTTCTTTGCAGTCGACTTTCGTCGGTGAATGGCATGTGGTACATCGCGATGAAGCATCCAACAATAATCGGCAAGCATGGTCACACTCCACCGTCCTTGATAACGTGACTCCATTACGGCGATATCTTGATGGAATCGTTCTCCATGTTCATCGCTGACTTCGCCAAGGTTGTCAGGGAAAAAGTCAAGATGCGAATCGAGCAAATGGATTTTGAGGGACATGTTACAGCCCATAATTCTGTATGCATCTATGCACTGCTTAACAATATGCAACATAGTCAACAGATTTGTGATTTCCCAGAAAGTTATCGACTATCGATTTGAATGCCATCCATGCGCGAAGTTCACTACCATGTAACAAGTTCTCGAATTGTTTGTCTGCAATAACTTTCCTAATCTGAGGTCCTACAAAGATACCTTCCTTTATCTTTGCATCGCTAACTTGCGGAACTTTTCTCGAAGATAAGTGAAAGCTTTGCTCGTTTTATCTAACGCTTTTACAAAATTCTTCATGAGCCCCAACTTTATATGTAACAGTGGTAAAATGAAGCTGTCTTTGTTAACTAATGGCTCGTGTATTACATTTTTATGCCTGAGCTGCATACGATCCCGGATAGGCCACACCTTTCTTGCATAATGTTCCTGTCTGTTGCGGCTGTCCCATTCACATCGGAAGCAACAAAATTTAGTATACCCAGTCTGCATGCCCGTGAGAATTGCAATGACCTTAGGTCTCCACAAATCCGCCATTGGTAGTCATTGTACTTTATTTTTTCCAAACGTATAGCCATATTGTCATAAGTTTCTTTCATATGAACAGAGTAGGCGACTGGAATTGATGAAAATAAATTTCTGTTATGCAATAACACGGCTTTTAGACTAGTCTTGGAAGAATCGATGAAAAATCGCCATTCGTTGACTATGTGCTATGACCGTTTACATCTTTGCAATAGCAAATATCATCATCCATCTCAAAGTATTGAACAAGTTCTCTGTGTCTATGACGAAATTTAGATATCGGAGTATTGGGCGCTAAAAGATTCCATTCTTTGAGTCGCGAACCGAGTAATTCCGCTTGTCCTTTGGTAAGAGCGAGATCACGTATTAGATCTGAAAGTCCTGAATGGTTAATTAAGTAAACACCATCGTTCACCGGTATGTAATCTGAGTCAGAATTAGTTTCTAAAGCAGGTAAACTATCACTTTCTGATGGATCATTCACGTCCAACGGATATTGTTCTGGTGGTACTTGGATCGGACACGTGATTGGATCATGAGGCACTGGTTTCGAAACCAATTCAATATTTGAATAAACCACAGACTTTCTAGTTTTAAAAGTGAAACCATGGATATTTGTCAAGCAGAAGTAACAATCAGTAGTGTGATTTTTATGTTCACGCCATATTACTGGCACTCCAAAAGGCATCGACTTATGCTTCGGCGATTTTCGTAACCAACCTGCCAATGTATCGAACAAACTGCATTTGGTTTCCAAGATTTATTTGCATCATCAACTTTCGAATCGAAATAAAGTTCATATGCTTTCTTTAGTAATGGTGTAAAGTTTTTCTGGTCAACACGATCGGTAAAATATCCGCACACGTAACAGAACAGATCAGCCGAATTTCTACAACTTCTAGAAGCCATATTTTGCTCAGAATTATTTCAAAATACAGTAACTATTTGAAAAATCACGTAACATATGTCATGCATCTTTTAGCAGTATAAAAAGTAGAATTATGTTGCTTTTTATTAATTTTTAATAAGTTATATAGTAAAAATGAAACGGAGCAAATAACGGTTTCCCAAAAATATATTTATTCACAAATATCTTAAGAACCCGACGTGATAGAGATAAACGGATTTCAGATTTGAAATCAGCGCAAGAAACTGACCTAAGAACACTTATTCTTATATAAGAAAGAAAAATGTTGTTTGTCAGTGTAATTAATATCTTTGTTTTCTTTTTTTTTCAGAATCATCTGCATCAGAGCTGGAGGACACAGATGTAACCTTTGATCGTCGTCGGATGCTATGGAGACACCGTGAAGCCTCAGATGTATCTTCTGAAGCTCCGCCCTTCTCTGGTGATTCGGCACACGCATCAGTTACCTCAGAACCAATAGAATACTTCCGCAGATTCATTGATGATGATACAATGGCACATATGGTCACTGAATCAAACAAGTACAGCATCCAGAAAAACATCATGAAGCCTCTCAGATTGAGCCAGCCAGAACTGGAACAGTTTTTTGGAATTGCGTTTATGATGAGTATTGTTAGAATGCCCAGTTGTAAATTGTACTGGGACTCTACAACGCGCTATGGACTTGTTGCTGATACTATGACGAACAAGAGGTTTAAAGAAATCAAAAGTAACATTCACTGCAATGACAACAACAAGCAGCAAGACAATGAAGGCGACAAATTGTTCAAATTAAGACCTTTAGTTGACGCTCTGAAAGTGAAATTCAATTCAATCAAACCAGCAGAAAGGCTGAGCATTGATGAGCAAGTTATCCCATTCAAAGGTCAATCATCTCTGCGTCAGTACAACCCAAAGAAACCCAAAAAGTGGGGCTATAAAGTCTTCGTTTGTTCAAGCATTTCTGGTTTGATTCATGATTTTGAAATTTACACTGGAAAAATTGACGTGTGTCCTGGCCAACCTGATTTAGGAGCATCAGCTAATATCGTGCTGAGACTTCTTCAACGTATCCCTAAAAATGTGTGGCATAAAGTATATTTTGACAACTGGTTTAATTCGCCAGCATTGCAGGCATGCCTCTGGAAACAAGGCATTGCATGTCTTGGCACTTCTGATAAGGAACTGAAAACGAAAGGAAGAGGGTCATCTGTTGTTTGTACTGCAGCAACAAACGGAGCCACATTGAAAGCTATCAAATGGTATGACAATAAAGCAGTCACACTGCTAAGCACCTATGCAGCAGTTGAACCAGAATGTGTGGTCAGAAGATGGGACAGAAAAGCCAAGAAGGAAATACACATTTCTTGCCCTGCAGCTGTGAAAGAATATAACATGTTCATGGGAGGGGTAGATTTGCTGAACTCCTTGCTGGCACTCTATCGTATACCTATTAGATCCAAGAAATGGTACCACAGAATATTGTTTCATTTCCTGGATGTTTCTGTGGTGCAAGCTTGGCTAACTTATTGTTCAGATGTGTGTAAGGATGGTATGGAAAAAAAGGACAGACTACCATTAGTTGATTTCAAGTTGCAGATTGCTTTGTGTCTCCTAAAAGCAGGAAAAAGTGAAAATAATAAAAGGGGAAGGCCATCAGGAAGCACTGAGACACAGCTGGTGGCTAAAAAGAAGAGAGGGCAAACAGCAAATGTACCTCCTTTTCATGTCAGAACTGACAGTGTTGGCCACAGCCCCAATTCCGTCACCAACAAAGGGAGATGCAAACTTCCTGGATGCAAGGGGTACTCCAGAACTGTCTGTGAGAAGTGTAACCTACACTTGTGCCTCAATAAACATTCAAACTGTTTCAAAGTATTTCATGAAACATGAGTGTGGAGCTGTGATTGAGTCACGAGACAGAAGATTTTTTTTTTTTCAGTAACTATATGTTTCATTGTATGTGTGGCATTTTCTGTATAAATTACACTTAACTTCATGAAGTTTCACAAATTTTGTTGTCTGCTATTTACTGTTTACATATTAAATGTAGGTAGGGAGTAAAAAAAGGTGAAATAGATGTTGTTAGACATAAAAACATAGTTAAAAGATATATGTTGCCAAATGGCAACAATAAATGTTCCCAACCTTAATGATGATTTGTTGCCAATTGGCAACATACCCATAAAACACTAACTAAACATTTTTTTGCCCAAAATTAACCTTCACACCACTTTTCAGACATGGGACTGCCACAAAAACCACTCCAAGAATTTTTTTTCCAACTATTTCATAAATGAGTGAATGACATTTTCGCTGTTCCAGTCTTGAATCTACTCCCTGCACTCCCCTTGCTAATTCCATTTGTTTTATTGTAGTTCTCGCAGTCATACTTATTTCAGTGTAAATTAAATGCTATCAGTTTTCAAAAATATATATTAACTTACGCAGGTAGTTTCTCTCATTTGTGTGCTCAGCAGAATCTGCCCATTTGCATAAAGCTCCGGGGGGGGGGGGGGGGGTTTGATCTTTCCAGAGGAACAGCCATCATGACTGGACACAAGCGAAAAAACTTGTTGGGTTGCTCGTATTTCGTGAAAGCTTGCTCTTTCAACAAATCTCAGAAAATGATAAGAATTTGCACACTGATAGTCAAATAGATGGTGAATCTATGGATATAACACAAGCAGGGATCTGGCTCTTGGAAGCACACTTAAAATGACAACTTTGTCATTACTTCAAAATTTGTGCAACTAAATCGACATATTTCGGTGCTTGTGTAATATGAAAATGAGGCCCAATAACTCTTCTTTCCATTGATCATCAATTTGGAGAGAATAGCTCTTTGTTGATATAGCGCCGAGTGTTTGAATGACGCGCGGGTAACTCCGGAGCTCGCCGGCGCATCGAAAAACCCGATATACTGATGTTTTTCGTTGCAATTTTTCTATCATTTACAAAATACATTCCGTTTTCAAGTTTACATATTTTGAGAGAGAAAAGAACACAGAATTATCTTGTGTAAATTTTATTTCAATGCATACAAAGATGCAAGAACAGCAAAACAACAAAGAAGACCTAGTTTCCCCTTTCTGCCCCGTGAAGGACATTTTTCCAGTGAAATATCTGGGCAGTTTGTGGTACCTACTTCTAGCATCTATCCAGAAAATGTATACATCTGTTTGCTCAAAATCTCTGTTCTTCATATTTATTCTGTGTCAAAACAAATCTATGTATACAAAAGGCTTAGGTATGCTACCCAAATGACACTAGGTAGTCCCGTTCCCCCTGTCGAGACGCTAACCGTGCCGCGAGCAAACTAACGCTAGCGGAAAATCGATAAAGGGCGGAGTCAAAGTGAACTGCACATCAAATCTAGGTCACCATTCCTGCGTGTGTGCATGTGAAGGTTTCACTCGATCCACAGTCTGAGACACCTACTCTATTATGAGAGCTGCTTACATTTAATGACTATTTAGTGCAACCAGACTTAAACATTGTTGAACATATTTCATAAATAACCTTTAAGGTATGATGCTGATGGTGTATGTCACGCTGGGTACAACTAGTACTAATATAAAAGCTCCACTTCAAGTATGTATTAAAAAAAACTTTGTACATCTGTTTCCTCAAACCTCACGTTTGTTTATATTCGCTTTGTGTCACTACCAATTCTAAAATAACAACTTCACTTCAAGCATGTTACAAAAATAAAAAACAATTTTGGGACAGGACAAAATGTGTTGATTACATTATGCTTGACAGCTTATTATTATTAAGACAAATGGTATAATCTAAGTTAAAATACAACCTTTACATTGACATCAAGTTTCTATACACTTATTTACATTAATGTTGCTTATGATAGGTGACAGTTTTGAACTGTTATAACCCATTCCCAGTCTTGTCAATAATCAACACAATATTACGCAGAATTTTATTAAAATAAAATTGTCTGACAACAATTTTAAGTCACAAAGTCGATACGCTAAGTTAGTGTATACTGCCTTTATGTGCTGCATTCATATAAGATGAAGATTCTTCAATTCACATTATTTCAAGATATTTTCCTTCTTACACATGTCCTCATATCTACAATCTTGTTAATCTCATTTACTTTGACATCAAACATAAGACTTTAGAATCTGGCATCAAATGTAAGACTAACAGAGATAGATGTATAAGAGGATGTATCCATTGTGTATTCAACCAGCATGCTACAGGAACAATCATCATTCATACCCTTTGACATATGCTGTGGGGAAACTTAGCACGTATGGTTTTGCCTGGCGTGCAGTGATGTCGATTCTGATCAACAATAACTATCTTATTTATAAGCAGACAAACATCTGAATATTTACTATTTTCCTGTATAAAGTCCATCAGTCTCATAATTAGGAACAGGGTTTCAATAAAGACTTGACCAACCCATAACTACAGATATCTTACATATATCCTGAAGTCTAAATTGCTGGAAATGATAGTCATTACATGAAGACATGAAGGGAACAGTCCAATATGCTGGAAGCACATCACAGCCCTATGACATACGCAGTGGTGTTAAACAAGGCTGCGTCCTGGCTCCAATTCTCTTCGGGATCTTCTTTGCATTGCTCTTGAAACATGCATTCAGAGATGCAAATGAACGAATACGCCTTCACACTAGATCAGATGGCTGACTGTTTAACCTCGCAAGGCTGAAGGCAAAAACAAAAATCAGAAAGGTCACTATAAAAGACTTGTTATTCGCTGATAACGCTGCAATCGTCACTCAAAGTCAACAGGAGTTGATGGATCGCTTCACCTAAGCATTTAAGGACTTTGGCCTCACAATAAGTCTAAAGAAAATAAATGTGCTGGGTCAGGATGTGGATGTTGCACCATTTATCACTATCAATAACTATGAATTGGCACTGATGCACAATATCACATACCTGGGGTCTACCATCAAACGACAAACTCTCTCTGGACACAGAAATTGACGGCCACATTAGCACATCTGCAGCCACCTTTGCCCGCCTCACAACACATGTTTGGGGAAACTCCAAACTCACAATGAAGAAGCACACTTCTATATGACAGTCACACATGGACAACCTATGCTAAGCAAGAAAGAAGGCTCAATACTTTCCATCTACAGTGTCTACGCCACATCCTCGGTATTTCGTGGAAGGACAAAGTGACAAATGTTGAGGTGTTGTCATGTGCTGACCTTCAAAGCATGTATACTCTGCTTAGACAGTGCAGACTACGCTGACTTGGCCATGTCAGCCGCATGGAAGATGGCCAGAGCCCGAAAGATATCTTCTACAGACAACTGGCAGATGGCAAAAGAACAGTTGGGTGACCGCAGCTGAGGTTCAAAGATGTGTGCAAGAGACATGAGGGCATTGGACATAAATCCAGCAACCTGGGAGGATGAAGCTACCGATCCCACTAAGTGGCGATGCTCTCAATGGCGCCACCTCAGATTGGGCGAAAAGAAGCTCTCACGGAAAGCAGAAGAGAGGAGAAAACGTTGAAAGGAACACCAGAAAAAAAAAAGCAGCTGAGGATGTCACCTTAGGGGTGCATTCCCAGAGTCAGTTATGACTGAAGGTGCTATTATTATCCTGAAGTCACTGAATGTGAACAACATCGAACAATGAGCCTCCTGAGTCATATTATGAAGATATCATGAATTATCATTTCACACACCTGAACATCTTTCCTCATATCTAATGTCCATCAAAATCATATTTACTGTCAAATAAGATATACATACTCAGATGCTTGTTACGGTTCAAGATAAAACCGGTTGTGAGTTTCCTTTTGTCTCTTCCAATTCTAGCATAGCACTCCAGAAATTCATCCAGATGTTTCAACTTTGACTTGGATCTTGCAGAACAAACATTAACAGTTTAAATATAATTTTTTTTTTAAATTGACAATATTGATAATAAGCACAATCTTAAACTATTTGTCTCTATGAAAAGGTGTACTGATATGTATATAAAATGTAGCCTAATGGATTATGGCAGGGGTCAGCAAATATTTTAGAGACTGGCTGGAAGATGTGGTAAACGCACGGACATTTACAAGATCAGAAAACAAAATCTCCACAAATTTATTTATTATCAGAATACATCTAGTGCAGAATATCAATATGTATAATCAGATTGGGGGGGGGGGAGAGAAGATTAGTGAGTGGCATGGAATTGTATTTATTTATTTTTTCTATTTTCAACAAAATTACACTTAATTAACTACAGATTTTAAAATGTCAAAAACAAATAACTGACCACAGATTTTAAAAATGTCAAAACAAACAAATGACTACATGTTAAACAATGTCTAAAACAAATAATTGACGACAGATTAAAAAATACCAAACACAAATAACTGACTATAGATTTAAAAATATCAAAAT
This sequence comes from Oreohelix idahoensis, assembly GCA_024509875.1. Taxonomy (NCBI): domain Eukaryota; kingdom Metazoa; phylum Mollusca; class Gastropoda; order Stylommatophora; family Oreohelicidae; genus Oreohelix; species Oreohelix idahoensis. Next base: position 74,770 of record JAMPIV010006960.1, on the reverse strand, counting down.
CAAATAATTGACCACAGATTAAACAATGTCAAAAACAGTATAAAATTAACTCTAATTTCCAGTTTGCTGTGACATTATAAGAAATAGATCACTGATTAAAAAGACCCTGATATTGTTACCAGAGAAAATGAAGACTTGGGCTGATTTCAGTCTGAGGGTAGTAGTTTGCCGACCCCTGGGTTAAGGAATACAGGTCTCAGGTTCATGCACTAGGCAAACTCTGCATTAAAAATGTGTCATTGTGTCTAAAGCTGTCAAGACCAAAAAGACAGCATATCACCATTTTGTCATGTGACCTAGAGGTCTCTGAAGAGATGGAAGAATAGGACTATTGCTCCCTCAGGCGTTAACAGACAATTAATATGAAGTTATGACTTGGGCTGGCAGTCTTATCATGTAAAATAAACTGCTACAAAAACTGCCTCTGCAGGTGACCTTGAATACTTTTGGTGCAGTTTTCCTGCAAGGAAACCAGCTAGAGCTGTGATTCCAAACTCTATAGGGGGCAAACATGGAAATTATGATGTCTGTATTTTAATTATGTATACACTACATATTCTAACCATGGGCTTAGGACTGAAATCTGTGCTTATTTAGTGATAAGCAAATAATTAAGATGATGGCATTCCAGCAGAGGCCATCAAAGCAGATATCGACACGGCTACAGAGATGTTATATAAATTACTTGGTAAAGTCTGAGAAAAGGAAGAGATACCAGCAGAATGGAAGGAAGGATATCTGGTTAAGTTGCCTAAGAAGGGAAATTTACAAGAGTGCACAAATTATAGAGGAATAATGTTACTATCAGTGCCAGGAAAAGTATTAAACAGGATTATCCTTGAGAGATTAAAAGAGTCCATAGACAAGAAACTGTGAGATGAACATGCAGGTTTTCGACAAAACAGATCATGTACAGACCAGATAGCCACTTTGAGAATAATAGTTGAACAAAGTCTGGAATGGAATTCACCACTATACATCGGATTTGTGGACTACGAAAAGGCATTTGACAGTGTAGACAGAGAATCACTTTGGAAATTGATGAGGCATTATGGAGTTGCCCTGAAGATCATTAATTTAATAAAGAAAACATATGAAGACATGACATGCAGAGTTCTTCACGAAGTACAGCTTACAGAACCATTTGGGATAAGAAATGGAGTGTGACAGGGATGCCTCTTGTCTCCATATCTTTTCTTACTAGCAATAGACTGGGTTATGAGATCATCGACAACACACAACAGAAATGGAATCCAGTGGACTCTGACTATGCAGTTGGATGATCTTGATTTTGCTGATGACTTGGCTTGGGAAGTTAACAGGTGAAAGAAGAAGAAATAACTAAGAGCCAGGTGTAGTTTCTGGCACTCTGTGAAGAGATAAAGAAAGAACAGGACATCTGCACCTTCAGGCATGTTGTACATGCCAGATGATGACATGCCAGCTGATGATATGCCAGCTGACGACTTGCTAATATAAGGCTGTGCCTGAGGCTGGCAACCATCATGTAAAACAAACTGCGACAGAAATCCCAGCTACAAGAGTATTTGAATGCTTGGTGCAGGCTTCCTGAAAGTGAACCAGTGATAGTGGTGGCTCTATGCTCTGTAAGGAGTATAAAGGAAAATAATAAAAGATTACACATAACAACTGACCTACTTAAATTCATCATACTGTTCAGTTCTGCATGCAGCACCTCTCTATTCCAAAAAAAATAAAAAAAATAAATCACCAACTCTTACATGTCACTGGTTATTTCCCTGCATGCATTGAATTCATCTGCATTTTTCAGCATCATGAAATTTTTCCAGTCACTCCAGACAAAAAGTTTTATCTCTGAGGGACAAAAAAGACAAACATCATCAAAGCTTCAACTCTGAATGAAGGATAATGAGGATATAAAAAAGTGTACATGTTAAACAAGATTAACTATTAAATTCACATACCTTCATGCAATCACTTACCATATTAAATCACAACAAAGTCATGATTACACAAATTTACGGAATAGGCTGCAAATATCTATTCTTTGCTACATGTTTCTTGTTATGTATATTTAAACTAACCTTTTCTGTTACTTTAAAAAAATAATGTGTTAGTTTTTTTAACAGACTTTATAACTACTTTTTTCACTTTTATTATTTTTTAAACTTTCACTTAAGGGAAGGAGCTGAAGGGAAATGCTATTTTCATAAACAGTACAGAATAGCAGCCACCTTCAGTCATAACTGACTGTGGGAATGTACCCCTGAGGTGATAGCCCTCAGCTGCTTTTTTCCTGGTGTTCCTTTGGCATGTTCTTTTCTCTTCTGCTTGTTGTGAGAGCTTCTTTTCACCCAATCTGAGGTGGTTCCGAAGGGAGCATCGCCACTTGGTCCGATCAGAAGCTTCATCCTCCCAGGCTGCTGGATTTATGTCCAGTGCCTTCATGTCTCTCTCGCACACATCTTTGAACTTTGAACTTCAGCTGTAGTCGCCCGGCTGTTCTTTAGCCATGTGCCAGTTGCCTGTAGAAGATATCATTAGGGATGCGATCATCTTCCATGCAGCGGACATGGCCTTGCAAGAGCAGTCTGCACTGTCTAAGCAGTGCATACATGCTTTGAGTGCCAGCACATTGACAAGTCGCTTTTAAAAAAATGTATTTTTATAAATAATTGTTAAGTCATGTTTTCGAGTGGGAGTTAAGTGTTAGGGATTTTTATGTACGGGTCTGATTTTTTTATAGACACGCTAGTAAGAACGTTTAAAGTTATGAGATAATTTTTTATTTGGGGTGCTTGAACATAGCTCAACTGAGTATGTGTTAGTTTTTAAACATAAAGAAAGTGTTACAATGTTCTGAGTAGTTTGGGGAGAGATACGGGCGAGCTGAGCTCACATCTCAAGCTGTTAGTTCGCGCTTGAGTGAAGATGTACTGAGTTGTATTGAGAAAGAATAATCTCGGTCATTAGGTATCTGGCAGAGCTTCGAGACGGTTTTTATAGTCTCGCTAGTGTGTCCAGAGTGTTTTTGGATGACAGAGATTTGATATGATTCATATTCCTATGGAGGATATTTGCTAATACAATGTACAATGAGTTGCTGTTTATGCAACCCTTTTTCTGATGGATTATATTTACTCTCACCATGTATGATGAGTTTCTGTGTATGCAACCAATTTCTGATGGATTATGGCAGGATAATTAATAATTATACAGAGAATTTCAAAAGCAGTAGACCACAAACTGAGGAAAGAACAAGCAGGATTTAGAAAGAACAGAAGATGGTGTAGATCATATATTCACTCTCAGGAACATTATAGAGCAGTGCTCAGAATGGCAAAGACAGCTGTACATTAATTTAGTTGATTTTGAAAAGGCTTTTGACAGTATACATAGTTTATGAAAAATACTGAGGGCTTATGGAATTCCAAGCTGCATAGTGTCAATCATAAAAAGCCTCTATGCCAACTTTACGTGTAGTGTTGGGCAGAGCAACCTAACCTTTGAGGTTTTGAGGTGAAGACAGGAGTATGACAGGGATGCTCCTTATCAACCACTCTATTTTTAACAGTCATAGATTGGGTGGTGCGCCAGACAACAGAGGGCAGTCCAAGAGGAATAAGATGGACTACATTTTCTACATTGGAAGATCTGGAATATGCAGATGACATTGCACTACTAGCACATTCACATCAACACATCCAGGAAAAAACTTACTTGAATTCAGCAGATTTTGAAGCTTTTTTGAATACTTGGAGAGTTTTCTAAAGACCAAAGAGAGAATAGTTAGGAAAAATGAAATAATTATATTTTGTTGCTGAATATTCAAATATATGTTATATCTACATAAAAACATTTTGAAATACACTGGTTAGTCCATAGATAGAAATATGCTTTTGGTTCAGATTTGACAACACTACTATGAATATTAACTGTAACAGACTAACACTTATCCCGACAACTATTTACAAAGGCATAATATTGAAATTATAAATTTTTATGTGCGTCAGCGCTACTCAGATTTAAAAATAATTAGCAATTCAGAACAGTCAACTGCAGGAACACCCAGCAAACATAAACTGGATTGTGACAAGGATGGCTCCTGTGTCTCCATTTCTTTTCTTACTAATTATAGATTGTAGCTATGGAAACATCGGCATCACTTGATTAATTATCATTTCACTTTAACTCCTAAAGTAGCACAACAAATTAATTCCATAAATTAATTTTTTTTTTTTTTTTTTTTTCGTACGCCCGCTAATACTCGAGGCGAAATTTCAGGTTATTTTTAATGTCTAACCTGACATTGATTTTTACGTGAGTATCCTATTTTCTTGTACAGAAACAAGTGTCCCTCGCCATTCAGGCAGATACTCGCCGTTTTCGGAGGTACCCATTAGAGCTGGGTCGGCTCAGGAGCCGCCAGTCCCTGGTCGACGACACTCCTTCAAATGTCCTCGCCAGGTCTCGAGTTAATCCAGTCCAAATCCCGGTCGACGAAAAATCCTCAAATGCCGTCGCCCGGGTTTGATCCTGAATCACCCGGTCGCCAGAGCGGTGTTGTAACCACTACGCTAGCGCGGCTCCATCAGGCTTTCCTGTCTTGTGCCATCCATTCACACACCCCCTCCCCCCAGGGAAACTACACAGGGCTAAGATATTACATCAATAAACATACTAACAAACATAATATTTAAGTACTAGTAGGGAGCCGCGCTAGAGTAGTGGTTACCACTCTGTGCTGGCGACCGGGTGACACAGGACCAAACCCGGCCGAGGACATTTGAAGATTTTTCGTCGACCGGGATTTGGAATGGATTAACTCGAGCCCTGGCAAGTACATTAGAAGGAGTGTCGTCCACCAGGGACTGGCGGCTCCTGAGCCGACCCAGCTCTAATGGGTACCTCCGAAATTGGCGAGTATCTGCCTGAATGGCAAGGGACACCTGTCTCTGTGCAAGAAAAAAGGGATACTCACGAAAAATCAGTGTCAGGTTAGACATACATACTAACCTGAGATTTCGCCTCAAGTAATAGCGGGTGTACGAAAAAAAAAAAAAAAAAAGCACTAGTATTACTAGTATTGATTTAATAATGTTCACAGTCAGGGGAAGTAACAGACGCACATAGATAAACTGAACAAAATAATGATGACAGATTCAAAGTTGCTTTCCTTAGGTTTAATTATTATATCTTAGAATACAAAAGATTTAACTAAATAATTATAAAAAAATATAAACACCTGTATATATATACATATGTATATATCAGGTGGTCCACCTAAAATTTCTCAGTGTTCCACCGCTGGTCTGTTTCGACATCTTGTTCATCCCTGATCTATATAACTTTAAACAATTTTATACAACTTTTAACCTGTACATTATGCACGTACTCTTGATTATATAGTGTTGAGTGGCAGAGTGGTAAGACTGCTTGCTCCTCAAGACAGGGATGTGTGTGTGTGTGTGTGTGTGTGTTGTGTGTGTGTGTGCGCGCATGAAATGTAAATATAAGTGTTTACAAGTTTACATATTTGGAATCTTTATTCATTTTCCTATGAATCCATGCTGGTAATTAATTTGTACATTTGATTGTTATGAAATTCATTGCATTCTGTGCAGGCAAGGGAGAAAACCAAAAATGCAACCAATAAAAAAATTCATTCACACTATCCTCAGTATCTGGTATGTCCACCGTGTGCTTGCAAACAAGCTTGGCAGCGGCTCCGCATGGAACGGACAAGTCTCTGAAGGAAATTCCGGGGAATCAAGTCCCATTCACGTGTAAGAGCAGCTTTGAGCTGTTGCAGATTTGCTGGAGAACCTTGCCTGTAGACTCTGCGTCCAAGCTCGTCCCACAGATGTTCTATAGGGGACATGTCTGGTGATAGGGCAGGCCAATCAATCGTCACAATGTTCTGCTGCTGTAGATATTGCTGCGTAATGCATGCGGTGTGCGCACGTGCATTATCCTGCTGGAGAAGCTGCAAGTCTGGATAATTTGTGAATGCAGGAGCAACCAATGCATCCAGAACCTCATCTCGATATGTCACAGCATTAACATTTTCACGGAAGACGTGAAGAGGCAAACGATGGTGAAAACTGAATCCTCCCCAAATGTAAATACTGCTACCTCCAAACCGGTTATGCTGACGAACACAGCAATCTGCAAAGTGCTCTCCACACCGTCGCCAAATCCGCATACGTCCATCAGCAAAGGATATGTTGAATCTGCTCTCGTCTGTGAATAGGACAGCATTCCACTGCAGTCTAGTCCATCTGACATGTTGCTCTGCCCATTGCAGGCGCTGCTGACGATGTCTGTGAGTTAAGTTTGGCCCAACATAAGGTCGTCTTGCAGTAAGGCCTGTATCTATGAGTCGTCGTATGACTGTCATTCGAGAGACTTGCCCACGTCTACCCACTATTGCTCTTGCTGTTTGACTTGCCGGGAGAGAACGATTCCTTAGGTGACTTAGCACAATATGACGATCTTGCGCAGGTGTAGTAACTCGTGGTTGGCCACTCCGAAGTCTATCCCGGGCACTGCCAGTGGTTCCGTAACGTTCATTGAGATGTACAATAGTGCTGTGGTGGCAATTCATCCTTCTGGCAATGGCCCGCGAGCTCATTCCGGTCTCCAACATACCAATGGCTCGTTGGCGGTCGTTTTCAGATAGTCGTGGCATTTCAAGCACATGTACTGGGTTTTTGTCTCAACGGCCTTTTTATACTGAGTATACTGCCACAGTCGGCGTCTGTGGCCTAATGGATATGAACGCAGTTTCATAATCCAGATATACCAGGTTCGAAACCTGCTGCAGGCGGTTTGGTAGCAGATCGCTTTGTGTGGATTTTTAACAATGGTATAAGCGCCGTACCGTTCAGAAAGCAATGGCAAACTACTGAATGAAAAAAATTGCCTAGATAAATCACAAACAGCCAATAAAAGCTGGGTTTGATTGCCACGTCCTGTAAAGGATAAACAACTAACTTTATACTGCCACAACGAGTACACATTTTCAGGGTCATAGCTGTTGGGAATCGTGCTGCACGTGTAACTTTCATTGTTTTCATGTAGTCTGTACACAAACCCGTGGGATGAATCATGCACTTTCCATTCCAGCAGCCATTCGCTCTCTACCTCATGACAAACACGGGGAAAATCCATTCCCACACTTTTTTTTCCCAGCTTCTCGGCATCAGTATATATAATAATGGTGCGTTTTTAATGTGCTTCAGTATATATGTATGTATATATATGTGTATATATATATATATATATATGTATATATATGTATGTACAACGGGCTGATCACCCGTTTGCCAGTCACTTCGATTACGGAAACAACAGCAAATGGGTTGATTTGCTGTTGCCCTAAAGACACCGCTAGGCATGATGGGAAACAATGGCAAAGAAAACCTATCTGCTGTTACCCTAAAACGCCACTAGGCGTAATGGCCACTGACTGCTTTGACGGTCGGTGGCTAAGGACGGAAGAAGAAGATATATGTGTGTGTGTGTGTGTGTGTGTGTGCGCGTGCGTGTGTGTGTGTGTGTGTGTGAGAGAGAGAGAGAGTGTATATACATATGTATATATACAAAAGTGTCCTTTTTCTTTCTTTCTTTCCCTAACTTCCCCACCCCCCCATCCTCCCTCTTCCTCTCCACACACAATGTTAAAGATGAGGTACTCCATCACCCAATATTTTTTCTTGGGTACACGCATGTGCGAGAGTGTTTGCATGTTTAAAATGTTTCATACTCCCCTTTGTCATGTCTGCAGAGAGAAGCTTTTTTGTTTTATTGTCTATGTATCTATTATCATTGTTATTAATTTTGAATTTTAATGCATATGTACATGAGTAGTTTATTTATTTTGTTATTATTTTAAAATGGATGATGCAGGAAGTTAGCTTTTTATAGGATAATTTTGCACAGGTCAGAATGCGTGGGTGTCCACAAAGAGAAAAAAAATGTTCGGGGGAAACGTTAATGCTGACCCCAGCCGTTCGCCCCAGTTTCTACATCTATGGAGTGCTGTGACACATTGAAGATTTACAACCAGCGATGTCCGGGCACCCGTGATTACAGCATTCAAACAGTGGTCGTTAAATTGTGGCAGGGAAAATTGGAACACAGAAAATTTTTTGACAGTGTATCTATGGAGCGCTGTGACACTTTGAAGATTTACGACCAACCAAATGTGTCTGGAACCTGTAATTATGGGGACTGGGACTATCACGACAGCCGCCAGCATTGAAAGTCGGCAAACAGCGGTTGAAAATAGGGTTTTTCAGCACTATCATTACAAAATTTGCAATGTGTAACTTTTAGAGTACAAGAAAGAGTGTGTAAATGATTGTGTGTAAGGAATGAAAGTTTTTTCTTTGTTTTTTTTTTTTAACAGCTGCCCATTGCATTTTCATTTTTATACTTATATTCATCATCATCATCTCAACCCATAACCCGTCATGGGTCGTAGGGGTGCCATGGTGGAAGCATCAGCAGACAGGGTCCTCCACTGCTCTCTATTCTCAGCAATGCGTACAAGTGTGGAAAAACCGTGTCCTGCCCATTCTTTGATGTTATCAGCCCAGGATTTTCTTTGCCTTCCTCTTCTCCGTTTACCTTCGACTGTTCCCTGGAGGATCGTTTTCGAAAGGGAGTCATGACGAGTTACATGCCCAAACCAGGCAAGCTTTAGTAGTGGGGGCATATACCTGTATGATGGAGATGTTTTTTGGATGTGCTGCAATACGAATGGTGATAAGCCTGCTATTTATTGGGGTGCAGCTGATGACAGAGTTCAATCTATCTTTATGTACGATAAAACCTACTCCATGCTGATGTTTAGACTCATCTCCACTAAACCAAATTTTGTGACCATCATCCGTTATTGATTCACCTAATCCTGTCCATCTGACTTCTGCTAGGCCCAGGATGTCCCACAAGTATCTAACAAGTTCATGTGTTAGTTCTTTGACTTTTCCACACGCATATAGCGTGCGTACATTCCAAGTTCCAACAACAAAATTTTCTCTTGGAAGTTTCAAAACAGGTGTTTGTACCCCATTCGCTGACTTATCACTCTCAAGGGGCAATGAGAGCGCGGTCGTTGTTAATCCGGGCATCGGCCGATCCGGCAAATTATTACTGAGTTGACTTTCCATCATAACATTTCAGTGGGCAAGAGGTCTGCTTGGCGGTGCCCATCTCCTCTCCAAGTATCCTTGCAGGTACATACAAAAATGTACCTGGAGCAGTAACAATAGCCCTCAATAAATCTGTAATGTTTTGAAACACTGTCCGGTTAACACATCACAAAACCGCCATCTTGGCTACTCGGTACCAACACAAATAGCGAACTCACATGATAGGCAAACTTGATGTTTTCATCTTTAAAATACTTATCAACATAATCCAGAAAATGTGCCAAACACACTACAAACTCATACAGCATTAATGAGGGCTGTTACCACAGATACAGACTCCAAAACGACGACATGAAATGCACAACACAAAAGTGCGGCCTACCACGCCGCCATCTTGGATCTTCATATTATATTCATGCTATTGTCAATGTTTCAATGCAAATGGCTTTGTAAATTTCCACGGAATGTGAATAAAGATGTTAAAAAGTTTCACCAGACAAACAAATCTGGTTCTATTCAGCACTCCTGTCCAACCCAAGCTTGGATAAACAAGCACCGTCGCTTGAAAAGATGGTCAGACAGATTATGCGATAAAATATTGTCGCTGACCGTCTGAGACTTTCCCCATGCTATGTCCAACATAAAGAGTAAAATGTATGAAGGGGAAAAATGAAATGCCAAATAAAAGTGATTGGAGAGAAAAATGAAGAAAAAGAAATGATACTGCCATAGGGCTGGAGGTGTGAGAGATCACACAAAAGGACAGGGACAGACATTCCGTCACAAACATATCTACATAGTAAATGAATACTATGATTACAACAACAAAAACAATGCATATGTCTTTGTAAATTTCCACGGAATGTGAATAAAGATGTTAAAAAAAAAAAAAATTAGTTTGTGGAACACGAAAAAATAAAAAATAAAAAAAAGGCAACCACGATTGAGGAAATAAAATGGAATTGGAAAGAGAAAGTCAGCGTTTCTTTAGAAAGCAAAAACGGGACAGAAGGGTTTTAATTGTATCTTCACTGAAACGTTTTAGTGGAAGTTTTGTCTATTCAGTTTTTCCCTCCTTATTTCAATCAATGTACACACCGTTTTCACTCTTGTCCTCGTCGCTAGATCTATCAGTCAATTGTTGAAACATGTTTCTATCCTATTCAGCTGTTAAGACGAGATGTACACGCTTTTTTTGTAGTCCTATCACTAGTTGCCACGGTAAACAGTTTTACACGATTTGGTAACTAACCCAAAACGCTGGAAAATATGAACATAATATCAATTTTCCAGTGCTCTACAACAACCATGCTTTGGGAATTTGTTTTCCGGTGGCAACTTAAAATCTCGAACCAGATCAGAGAGTGTTTCAGTACATTTTTCATTTGTTTATTACTAAAATTAGATTGGCGCTCTGAGCGGCTTGCGGTCCAAATGTGATTATTTTGTGAGCCGCTGACAGCGGCTTGCGGTAGTTAATGTGTTAATACACAAACGACAAAAAAAAATGTTTTCATTGTACCTTCACTGAAACTTGTTAGTTCGTTCAGGTGTTTGTTTTTTCCTCATCCCTTTGTTTTTACTATTATCACTATATCAAAGAGTGCGCTTTAAAATTTCAAGAACGAGGGTGTTTGCATTCTTTATCCGTTTTTCCTTCTCTTTTCAATCAAAAGTATCACAAAAAATGTGCAATGTACAACTTCAAAGTGCAAGAAATAGTGTGTAAAAAAGTGTGTGCGAGGGAGTGAAAGGTTTTCTATGCAGCTGCTCAATGTATTTTCATTGAAACTTCTTTATTGAAATATGTAAAATGTACATGTTTTGTAAAGTCAAACGGAATACGAAGAAAGATTGACCAAAATAATTGTTTAAAAGCGCATGCGCGACCAGATATAACGATAACAGACAGTAATTTTCAAGTCCTCTCTCACTCTATATATATATATATATATATATATATATATATATATATATATATATATATATATATATATATATATATATATATATATATATATATATATATGTGGATGATTATTTGTAATTAATACAGATCTTTATCCCTTTAAGTTTCTTTTTGAAATTAGGCAGAGTTACTCTTTATGCTCTCCTAGATTTTATGCTCTCCTAGATAACGCCGTGAAGTTATTTCTTAGCTGGTCATTACGTTTATCACAGAAAATATAGAAAAAAATTAATCATTTTTAATTCATACATGCAAAAAACATAATCAAGGGAAATTACTCTGTGCTGGAAATCAAGGGAAATAATTTAAATGATAAAAATATTAACGCTTTTTGCAATTACCAACTGATGAATGCTTTCTATGACAAAGACGAGTTATTTATGATATATCCAGCTCTAAACAAGGAGAGCACGTTTAAAACACAAACGAAAAATAAAAAATGTTTTCATTTTCTCTTCACTGAAAAAAAAAAAAAAAAAAATCACACCAGGCAGTGTCACCCTCTAGTCTGCCTAGCTGTAAATGGGTACCTGACTCTGCTCTTGAGTTAGGAAAGACAAAGACACTGTAGAAGGGAACCAGTCATCCCATCTCATTAAGCTGGACCAAGTATAGTCTTTAACATGCCCCAGTACTGCTCTGAAACTGCCTTTACTACATGATACATACATATTACAGTGTAAATAAAATAGAAGCATTTATTTATATGGGCAAGTTAAGGGGATTTCCATAAGTAACTTTGAATGGGATTTGGTTTGTGCACTTTCTTTGAATATAACAAACACACAAAAACCACTCTACTTCCATTAGCATTTTATACCCAAGAGTAATACTTACAGCTCCGTTGAGTCATCTAGCCCCAGTGCAATCTTCACAGCCAGGACTATGTAAGCTACTGCCACCATCTCTTGTCTCAGGTAAGCTGTTTTTATAGCCTGATACCACAAGAAAGGAACCTTCTCCATTAAATGAAAGCTGAAGGACACAAATTCATCTGCAAACAAAACAAAACATTAAAAGAGTTTAGATAATAGAACAAATATTATAAATAATAGAACAAATATTATATCCATCCTTGATGTCACGAGGCATAATGTAAGGATTACAATTGACACGACTTTTATTATGCATTAAACTAGGTCCAGCAGCATCTGGTTCATGTCCTTTACGTGGATTGTTAGGCCTGACTGACAAAGCAATCATTGACCATCACACCTAGTGGTGTCTTGTAGTGCAAAAACAAACACTATCCACTTAGCTCAGTCTGTAACCATCCTTCACTTAGCTCAGTCTGTAACCATCCTTCACTTAGCTCAGTCTGTAACCATCCTTCACTTAGCTCAGTCTGTAACCATCCTTCACTTAGCTCAGTCTGTAACCATCCTTCGTGTGATGCCCCAACTCTTGGTTCATGTTTTTAATCTCAGTCTCCTACAGTTTCTCTGCAAGTTGTTTTTTTGGCCAGCCTCTCTTTCACCTTCCTCTTTTGGGTCTATAAAATAGCAATTCTGGTGATGGTGTTAGGGTCTCTTCTGAGGACATGGCCAACCTTATTCCAGCATCTATCCGCCATGATAAAGTGAATATGTTTTTTATTGTTCTGAGTAAGTAGTTCTTGGTTATGGCATAGGGCCTAAAAATTTGGAAAGAGGATAATTTGGACATTTCCTTTTCTGTTACTCTTTCAAATTATGCACGGTTCTCATCATAGCTCAGCCAAATAGGTTGTCTATGGGACTGGCAATCTATTTATGTGAAATAAACTTATATAAACCACATGTTCTTCTTTGTGTCTATTAGCAAGCTTTTTTCTTCTTATGTAGTATGCATTATATGAATACCTTTATCCTAAAGCATTGTGCAATAGCCAAATGGCTTTGCTCCATTTTATCAAGGTCATATATCTCTACAACTTTCAAGCCTTGGTGTTTCCTATTGATGTCTCTTTCTTGTTGTGTCGTTAGGTTAATCTATTCTAGAATTTGCTTTATTTGTCATCTATAACTTCTCTTTCATCAAACTTTGTATTTTAACTTTCATGCTGTTAAATATTGCCCCATTCCCAAAAACAAACAAACATTTTTCATCTTACTTGTTTGTACTTTACTTTTATTTTCACTGATGCCATGAAGCAAAGTAGAGTGTTGAAGTTTGCATACTTGACCCATGTGTGTTGAACTGGCTGCTGTGAGCCCATGTTGTTGTAGGATTTCTGTGATGTTGTCTATCATTCTGCTTCTTTGTCTTCCCTATGTTCTTTTTTTTTTTTTTTTTCGTACGCCCGCTAATACTCGAGGCGAAATCTCAGGTTATTATTAATGTCTAACCTGACATTGATTTTACGTGAGTATCCCTTTTTTTCTTTGTACAGAGACAGGTGTCCCTCGCCATTCAGGCAGATACTCTCCGATTTCAGAGGTACCCATTAGAGCTGGGTCAGCTCAGGAGCCGCCAATCCCTGGTCGACGACACTCCTTCAAATGTTCTCACCAGGTCTCGAGTTAATCCAGTCCAAATCCCGGTCGACGAAAAATCCTCAAATGCCGTCGCCCGGGTTTGATCTTGAATCACCCGGTCGCCAGAGCGGTGTGGTAACCACTACGCTAGCGCGGCTCCCCCCTATGTTCTGAAACCAGATCTTCTACTGTTGTAGGCATATAGTGGTAATTTATCAGACTCTATTCTCATGAGATGGTCAATTTTCTGTGTCTCTATATACTTGATGCAGAATGTAGTACCTACAATTTTTCTGATGTCATCATTTCTCACTCTGTCTCTCCTGGTAACATTAATGGCTTTTCTTAAGCATCTCATTTCACAGGATGTGATTTTCCACACCTGTGCTTTGGTCTCGGACTATTTTTGACACTGATAGCAAAAAGCTGGCAAGAACATACTATTTATCAGCTATCGTTTAGTTTTCAAATTGACATTCTGTTTCAGTGGTGGTTTGGTTTGGTTAGGTTTTGTTTTGTTTGGTTAGGTTTTGTTTGGTTTGGTTTTGTTTGGTTAGGTTTTGTTTGGTTAGGTTTTGTTTGGTTAGGTTTGGTTTGGTTTTGGGGGCCATCATCATTGCACATGGACAACTCCACCAGTGCTCCGATCTCATCCCTTAGATCACACGAGGATCTCAGCACAGTGCATGAACTCTGTAAGATACCAGTGAGGATTCCAATTTGTGTATACAGGAATCACACATTCTATAAATATTTCTGTGGTGGGTAAGTTTCCTAATTATTAAATTTTGCCAGGGCAGTAGCCGTATAGTCTACTTTTTACGATTTCCAACTGCCGACGGATTTTTAACATGCGCAACTTGCACACAGGACCTATTTTTGTCACCCTTATTCAAGAAGGCTGGGCATCTTATCTCACTATCCAGGAGATCAGTGGTAGTATGAGATCATTAGGAAGCACTGGTTCTGAAACAAAATTTCCATCAATTATGTTCCCTGTACTGGGAGTGAACCTGGTACCTTTAGAGTTAGAGGCAGATGTAATACGTTAAAACCACTCCGACCCCCTCCAGTAGTGGTGATCGTTGGTAAGTCACGGCACTGGCTTTTTGATATCTTGTTTTAATTTCTCTGTCAAGTGTTCCATTTTTGGTAAAAATGTTTTCTTGAACTTGAACCTATTTAAGCTTGATATTATTGACATGTATGTTGTGTGTAATAGGTAGCCAACAGAAGAAAGATAAGTATGTGGGCAAAAAAATACAATAGCATCCACCACCTTCAGTACCAGCAGATCATCCATTTCCACCTCAGTACTGGCCACTGCAGATTACTAGGCCACCTCTATAGCCTCAGGATATCGCACACTTATGAAGGCCCAAGTGGAACTGGAATCCAGTCTCAGTTTAAATGAATAAACTTTTTATTATTTCTCTTTTTTTTTTGCTCCATATATAGCATGAAGCTATTACTGTATTTTTGTCTTCTTGCAGGAAGTCCATACCAAACATGTGCTCTTGCAACAGTAATTTTGGTACCAATTTGTTTTATATGTTGAGATTGCCAGCCCAATACACAACTATTTGTTAATCACTTCTTACGATGTGCATGAGGCAGCAACAGTCTTATTTTTTTATGTTTCCTCAGAGACCCTCTTGAACTACATAGATACACACTTAACATCAGCTGCCATCTTTACATTAAAAGCCGGGTGAAAGGACACTCCATCTTCTGTCTCTAGTCTTGATGGTACACTCTTTGAGTTGTAGATCCATTACGTCTATAGGACATATACATGGTAAGGCCCAAATCTTTTCCACGGTGGCCAGCTGTTTTTACTTTCCATGCCTTGTTACACCTCTAGTGTGCTACACACTTTGCTGTTTCAGTGACAACTGTGGATTTTTTAGGATTCCTCTGCCTACTAGGGATGGACAATTCCTTAAGTAGGAATACTCCTACCTCACTCATATAGTTCAGCTAAGACTGTTGTCCAGAATGTGGCAAACTGCCTTACGTTAGCAGTATTCATTGAGCACTTGTACAAAGTCTAATATAACACATAAGCTACTGCTTTGCGTTTCAGAGTAAGGAATAGACTCAGGTGTAACTGCAAAATTAAGTACAAACAACAAGCTCAAAATTAAATGAGAGGTTTTCAGATTTTGTAGGTCTCTCATAAAGTAAACAAGGAAATATAAGTATTCAATTGGTTACAAACAAACAAAAAACTAATAACCTGGTAAACACAGCTCCCGAACAAAGCGAGGAATTATAACACACAGGTCTGGACTGGGCATTTTAACAAGTGTCAGATAGGCCAGCAAACGGTTGATCTCTGGGATGAAAGTACTGGTGTCAAATTTACTCTATGAATAGAAATAATCAAAATACTGTGTCAAATCTACTCTATGAATAGAAATAATCAAAGTACTGTGTCAAATCTATTCGAAGAACAGAAGTGACGAACATACTGAATTAAACTCTTCCTCAAAATACAAATGTTTCAACAGCCAAAACATAGATACTTTCATTATTCATTGTCTGAATGCCAATACATTTTTTCAATTTACTTTGCAGTGTGAAAAACGCATTTCCAAATTTTTTTTACAAATAAGTTGTGGAATGATTATTAACATAAATATTGTTAACAGATGAACATTAAAAATGGGGTATAGTATAGAAGTCCCTTCAGTTATAATGGACTATGGGAATGTACCCCTGACAGGGTTCATAGCAAATTTCTTCAAGCATTTTCCAGGCTTTTTCCAGGTCCAGCACGTGATTTTCAAGGATGGGAAACTCTAATATTTTCCTCATCTAATTTTCTCTGATATAATTATCACTTTGCTGACCAGCAATCCGGAGCATTACCGTCTCCCATTACCAAGGGTGTTTGCAGATTTCTTTAAAAAGAACTGTTTTTTTTTTTTTTATAAATTCATAAAAGATTGAAAAACAGGCATCTTTTCCCAGTTTTTTGTGAATTTGTTCAACTTCGGCGCAATAAAATGTTAGTGACATGGATGGTAATGAATAAAATTAGCTTGATTGACGTATTGATTTAACGATTAACCATGTATATCAACATAAAAGGCTAATAAAATTGTGAATAAAATGCAAAAAAAAACTATTTTTCGTGTTTGTCTTTTTTGAATGTATTCTGCGTCTGTGGCATCTGACAATGAGCGTTTGTAAATGTTTGAGTAGTTAAGTACCTCTAGTTGGAGTCTGAGCTGCTTTTTTCATTAACTGGGGTTGAAGTTGTTTGCTGTAGGCCTCTGCAAGAGTCTTTGTCTGGATCGTTGATAATCCTTAACTGTGTGGTATAACTTGAAGCAGGGTATCAGGCATAGAGGTACATTGCAATCTGGGCAGTACATGCAAGTCTGGCTTCTGTTCCCCGCAGCCTTACACACTTTACATTCTGGTTTGTACCTTGCCCTTTCATATTTATCAATGAAGTGGTGCTCAGTAAGTCGTGTTGTTGTGACCTGTGGTTTTGAAGGTGTCACTTTGCATCGAAGAATAGCAGGTTCAATAAGAGTCATACTGACATCCTGATCTTTGCTTTGACCTTTTTTTTGTAGAGTTGGCAGTGTTGTAGGTTATGTGCCCATTGACCAGGGCAGTTTCAACTAAGAAATTATATGAAAATAGGATCTGTGTGGGTAGGGGTAGCTTGCACCTAGTTGGCTGAAGTGGTCGACACCTCACATACTTTTGCTGTATTTTTCTGCAAGCATTGGCTACTGAATTGTTCTGCCCTAAAGAATTTGTCTTTCTAACTGTCTTGTTTATATTAACATTGGAGTGAACAGTATATATAAGGTTAAATCTTTTCGTATCATGCCAGGTGACTGTTGGCATGCCTTATCTTGTCGCACAAAACACAGGATGATTTGTCTTTTTCAATTTGAGTTGTTTTTTTTTTTTCAGTGCTACAGGAAAATGCTTCCTATTTTCAGCTACTGTTCCAAATGCACCAATCTGAATTTCAGGTCTTGAAATAAAGCTGAAGGCTGAATAAAAACTACCACAGAAGAGAATATGTCCCTTGTTGCATATGAAATTTGAATTAAAACTATGGTGACTTTTCACTGAAAAAAGAGTCCAAATAATCTCAGCTGAGAGTTTCTTCCTTGGTCGCAAATGATGTCACATCTGTAGGTCTTCCTAGTAGTGTTAGACGTTTTTGACGTGTCTGAGGGAGTATTGTTAGATGGTTTTGATGTTTCTGAGGGAAAAACTGCTCACTGGGGTTGTGTTCTTTTCTGTTTAAAAAAAAAATAACAAATAATGGAACACACAAATAACTTATGAGTAGACCTAAGCTATGTATATTTACAAAGTCAAAGTTCTAAATGCATGAATAATATAGTCAAACAATATTTAACTAGAACAAAAGTTAATATATAGGCCTAGTAATTGGGAGGGTGAAGGTATGATGATATCCTTATAACACTTATGATAAGTGAAAATCTATTAATTATCTAACTGGAAACATCAGGCCTTTACACACACACCCCCTCATCTTTACTATTTTTGTTTGATGTTTTTGTTGGGGTTTGTTTTGTTTTATCGTTTCTGTTTGTTTCGATAAAAAAAAAACATTTTTAAAATTATTTTTAAAATTTTAAATAACATAGGCCTATGCACTAAATTGGTAATTTTCATTTATCTTAATTACAGCGATTTGACAGATGTGATGACACTTTAATGTATCGATAGTTATTCGTGTTACCTGGAATTGAAAACATATAGGCCTAGGCATATCCTAATTATAACCCTGCAGAGGAGAACGGGATATGTCTCTTCATCATAAATATAATAAAAAAGCATTAAAAATATATTTATTTCCAAAAAATGTGGTGAAATGAACAGTGGGACATGGTCTGATAACAGGGTAGGCTATAGGATATGGAATCGCCATCAATTTCTATTCCTGACCATCTTAAACTGTGTCAAACATATTCCCGTAAGCAGTTGTAAACCAAGAAATTTCATTCAAATACTAATTTTGGCCATGGTTAAAAATAAAACTGTAAATAGGCCTACATTGTAAATTACAGACGCAAGTACAGTAGGTCTATCTATAAACTGCACTTATGTAAATATGTTTTATAAATGAGATAAATGAATTTATTAGCCTACTTACCTCAGTTGAAATGAACGATTTAACACAACTTGAATGCGTAGAGACAAGTTCTTAGTGTTTTTTTAATTTTAAAGTTTTGCCTCATTTTGGCGAGGCGCGTCCCGTTCAACCTAGTCGGTTATATTAGGGCGCATGTCCAAATATAAAAGACCCTTAGGTCTGAGGTTATAAATCAATTTTTTCCCCAGTAGCTTTCGAGTAACAACAGAGGCGTTCACATCATTAACGCAAATCGCCGAAAACGGAAATCGCCGAAAACACAAACTGCCAAAAACGTCTGGAAATGGATTTAGTGCGCAAAGGGAAGTAAAAATTATATGGTAACTGAAGTTTAACAAAAAATACCACCAATAACCGAAAATGGACAACTTCTGATTTTTTTCCAGGTCCGATGTGGGAAATTCAAGGCTTTTAGCCATTTTTCCAGGCTTTTCAAGGCCCGAAATTTTTTCCCCCTGTTTTCCAGGTTTTTTTCAAGTCGCTACGAACCCTGCCCTGAGGTGAAAGCCCTTAGCTGCTTTTTTTTTCTGATGTTCCTTTCAGCATGTTCTTTTCTCTTCTACTTGTTGTGAGAGCTTCTTTTCATCCAATCTGAGGTGGCACCATAGGGAGCATTGCCACATGGTGAGATCTGCAATTCATCCTCCCAGGTGGCTGGATGTATGTATGGGGTAATAAAGGCGGTATAATTGGGGTAACAAACATTTTATGGTACTAGTAATCAGTAACAAGTAATACAAAAACTATAACGGTTTATGAAATATCCAGCAAGCTGGATCATGACAATGAGATGCAATGAAATTCAAAGCGCAAAGTTTTTTTTTTTTTCTCTTCGTTATCATCATCATCTTAACTCTTCAGCTCCCCAAGGAGCCTTCAACAAAATTCCTGTCCAGTACCGTCTGCTAAAGGTCTTCTTCCTCCCCTTCATGTCTGTCTCCAGTTCTCTTCTCCATGTGTTCTTGGATCCCTATCTACCTCACATAGCCTGGGGATTTCAGAACAAGGATTGCCTTGTAATGTTATCAACAGGTTTCCTCAGTGTGTGTCCTATCCATCGCCAGCATCTTCTTCTCACCTCTTGTTCCACTGAAGCACCTATTTATGAAGGTCTGTAGTTTTTGTTGTTCTCCATGTTTCTAAACCACAAAATAGGACTGACATAGGTAACAAATAATTTTTTTGCAATGCACATATCTCAGTGTGTTACATACTGTGTCCAGCTGCTTTGAGATCCCCAAAAAAGTGAACACAAGAAACAAAGTATATCAATTGAACCTATAAAATCTTGCTATCACAAGTTGGCTGATGAGCCATAGAGCTGAAAGTAACACATCAAACTCACAGTTCTGAAAAGTGATAAGTCACTGGACGAAAGAACCATGTCTGAAGGAAGCAGATGAGTGACTGACAGGAATGGAACTTTACCTTCATACACAAACCTGTTGAAAGAAATTATTGCTCTCCATAAGTAATCAGCTTACTGATCTCAACATGTCTCATAAGACGCCACTCCTTAAAAGTTAGCATAAACATTCTACAGAGTGACAGAAAAGTCGCTTCCTACTTTTTAATTTGTTTTTTCTTCAATCCTAACAAACTAATTTATATGACACAAACATCTAAATAAAGAGAATTAACCGCCATTTTACACAAACAGGCTCACCTTACAACATCACAAGATGACATGTTACACAAATAGGCTCACCTTTCAACATCACAAGATGACATGTTACACAAACAGGCTCACCTTTCAACATCATGAGATGACATGTTACACAAACAGGCTCACCTTACAACATCACAAGATGACATGTTACACAGACCCAACAATGTCACATGGTAAGATGTTACACAAGCAGACTCACCCCACAACATCACAAGGCAGGATGTTACACAAACAGACTCACCCTACAACATCACATGTCAGGATGTTACATAAATAGACTCACTTTACAACATCATAAGGCAGGATGTTAAACAAACAGGCTTCACCCACAAGGCAGGATGTTACACAAACAGACTCACTTAACAACATCACAAGGCAGGATGTTACACAAATAGGCCCACCTCACAATATCACAAGGCAGGATGTTACACAAACAGACTCACCCTATAACATCACATGTCAGGATGTTACATAAATAGACTCACTTTACATCATAAGGCAGGATGTTAAACAAACAGGCTTCACCCACAAGGCAGGATGTTACACAAACAGACTCACTTAACAACATCGCAAGGCAGGATGTTACACAAATAGGCCCACCTCACAATATCACAAGGCAGGATGTTACACAAACACTCACCTCACAACATTACAAGACAGAATGGTACATGGATTCACCTCACAACATCACAAGGCATGATGTTGCACAAACTCACCTAACATCACAAGGTCGGATGTTACACAAACAGACTCACCTCACAATGTCACAAGGCAGGATGTTTGGGTTGGTAAACATCAAGCCAATGTAACATATGGCTACTGTTTTATTCATGGTCATCCATTCTGGTGATTTTTCTACCTGCACAACAAATATAAATCCAGACCATGTATTAAGTTTAGAAAAGAAGTTATGTGACACAAGATACTGTAAAAAGTATCACAATAACAGCAGCAACAGAAATATAATATTCATATATTTCAGACATATAAAGAAGCTTAAAAAGTATAACATGCAAGGGTACAAATCAAATGAACTCTTAATTTCATTAACTTCTCAACAGAATTCTTATTCATGAAGCTATTTTCATTTGTACAGATTTTCAAGATGGCAAAGAAAGACTTCGAGCTGATGGCACAGGACAGGAAGATCTGGCATGAGTTCGTTGAAGGCATATGCTCCATTTTATCATTTTAATTTATTTTTTATGTATTTAACTTAGTTCTCACTTTCTGTCTCTTCTGGGTTTTTTTTTTTTTTAAATCCCTGATGAAGGCCTTTTGGCTATAATGTAGGCCATTCTCAATGTCCTTTCTCATTGTAAGCTACATTACCTATGCCTTCAATACAATCACAATTCTGTGCATTCTCATATTAGGCTTAAGTACTCCAAACATCACTGGAATAACCATCACTATTACCTGAAAAAAAAACACTAAAATTTGTAATTTCATTGTCAGTTGAGTTGCTTTCAGAGTATAAATGCATTGCAAGGTTGACATCATCTAAACTTCCACAACTTTTGGGTAATGCCATCTTGGAGCCTCCTTCCTAGAAACAGTAAACAATGGGTTCTAAAAGGAGCAAAGACTGTAGCTGGCCAGAATGTAAAAATAAATGGCCGCAAAGCAAAAAGAAGTGACAACTACTTGAAAGTGACACAGAATGGTTGAAAACAAGTAGACTTGCCATCCACCAAAATGACTGGCGGGCTAAATACGAACAAGTCTGTCACCCATCCGCAATGTGCTAATATCAAACAGCTGCCTAAAACATTAAACTTCTGCAACAGTGTGTTATCAAACAACAATACATGCAACACTTACATGTTGTTTCCCTCTACTTTTGTATTTTTTTCCTGTAGCAAAGTCCAAGCACTCTTTGACGAACACAATACTGTCTTGCTCTTCATCAACTGGATTATCTCCCCCGTAGAACTCTTCCTCACTCAAACAACTTGATTCTTTAGTCTCACATACGAAGACAAAAAAATTATAAAAAAACCAAATGATAATACATTTGCATGTAACGTTCCAAAGTTTCATTGTCCCTAATAATTAAAGTGAGTATTCAACATCATAATTACTTCAACTAAAACTTAGCTGTGACAACAACAAACATATGCAATGTGACGAAATGGTTGAATTATTTTTTTTCTCAGCACAACATGGCAGTAATAAAAAGTAAAAAAAAAAAAAAGGCCTAAACAACAAGAAAACAGAAATGATGGTAATCTCTAAGAAAAGAAATACTCCAACATTTTTAAACAGGTCCGCTGATTAAAAATACATGGGCTAAGGGTACTTCTTACTTCTAGTACTATGCTGACTAGTGTAGATTATGTCTCTCCACATCTGCATGTCCTTAGTGCTATTAATCAATTCTGTTGTTGAATTTCTTTTTCCACGCCACACAATGTCAAACTGCCTAGTATCTTCTGTATCATCTTCTACCTTTTTTCTGTTAATCTTTCCTGCTGTCACAATGCATTCCAGCTTTCCTATCTTCATAATATGTTAAAGAAAACATTGACTACTTCTTTCTGATGTGTACCAAGAATTGCCTCATTCAGGGCATCCTCATTATGATGTTCTCTCAGTGAAGGTGGAAAAACTGACATGGAAGTCATGACCCTTGTGCCCTGAGTTTCAAGGATGTTAAAAAAAAAAAACACACATCTAACACAGGGAAAACTTCTGATGAGGATAAAAAAAAATCTTTGGCAATGTTGCAAAATGTTGATGGAATTACTTGAACGTGAAACGCTAACAATAAATGGCAAATCAAAATAATCTCCGCTAACAATAAATGATAAACCAAAATAATCTCAACAGGTCAAAGGTGTAGCTTTATAGCAAAATATCAAGAAATCTACAAAGCAACTAAAAAGATTAATGAGGTTTTCTTGAAAGAAGCCAAAGTACTATTGATTATTATTACATAAATAAGAAACACACCGCATTTTTTCTTTGAACATGACTGAGAATAATATCTTTGTCCATTTTATCATTTTTTCCTTTATCCTGTAGTAGGGTTTCTGTTGTCATTCATGCTTTGTGCTGTCATTCTTAATGTCTAGGACTTCTTCACACACTTCCTTTCCATATATTTTTTATCTGTTGCCAGCAGTCCATTGTATTTGCTTATCCTATAGTTGATGAAGCACTTAGTACTTACCGAATACTGTAACCATAAATGTTTCTTTATTTCTGAGACATCCCACATTAAGCCGTTGTCTGTAGCTATGTGTCAGTGTGCATCATCCAAGTTTCATCTAATACATGGCTAATTGGAAATTATGACCTGCTCCTCTACATACTTTTATGTCATGTTATGATGATCTCAACCTCCTGTTCATGCATATATGATCAATCTTATTTTCTGTCCAGTATTCTGGTGATATCTATGTTGCCATTTGTATTCTTTTATGTGGGAACAGGATTCGTACTATATCAAGATCTGCAGCACAGAAATTTATGAACACCTTTTTATGTAAACACAGGCAATCAAGAAACAAGCAAATGATTGCATTCCTAATCTTAATAATTTATATAGAATAATAAATCCAAATGTGGTACAAAGTAATAATGCTTTTGCTTTCTTCTGGTTACTAAATGTTTTATGCTTGATCTGGTAGCATTTTTAACATACTCTTAACAAAATATTAATACTAACAGTGACAAAGCACAACTAAATATACCTGAGTTAAGGGCTTCTTATATCTATTTAATGGATTACTGAGAGTGCCTCTGTGCAGTTCCCTGGAAGCAGTAAATAAGAGAGTAAAGCAATATTATACTTATGAACTAGACATGCATTCACCTTGGTACAACCATAACAATTTTTAATTTTTTTCTTGAAAAAACACACACAAACACATATGCACTCACCAGAAATTAAAAACCTCTACATCACTTAACAGAAGCCATTATCTATAAAACTGCAGATGTGCTTCTTTTTCCTTTTCAATCCTTGTGAAGCATTCAGCCACCTGTGTAGCTGGTCCCCCTGCCTCAAAACATACATGTGCTCATGCAGTGATGGTTTCTGTACCAATGTGTTTTAAATGATGAGGTTGGCAGCACATGTCCTTACAAACAGATACAGTTTTGTTTTTGCACTGGGAGAAGATTGACTATCAAGACAAGTGTAGGAAACCAACAGCCAGGCATCCAGATCCCAAAGTTGACTGGGAGGACAACATCAGATAATCTCTAATGGACTGAAGACTAGACTGGTACCAGGGCCAAAAAGAAGACAGGCTGTAGGATAGCATGACACTGTCTATGGCTAACTTCTACGCCACAGGGTAGAAGAGGAACAACTAAGTCAGTGAGCACTAGCAATGTCAGAGAAATAGACAAGGATAGTCATTGCAATGAAAGTAAACCTGTTCTATTTGAATGTGTAGATTATTTCTTAAAACTAAATATTTCAAACAAAATGTAACAAAATATACCAAAGGACATAATAAAAGATCATCGTCATCAACAAATATACCAAAGGACATAATAAAAGATCATCATCATCAGCAAAATATACCAAAGGACATACTTAAAATATCGTCGTCATCAACAAATATACCAAAGTACATAATAAAAGATCATCGTCGTCAACAAAATATACCAAAGGACATAATAAAAAATCATCATCAACAAAATATACCAAAGGACATAATAAAAGATCATCATCATCAACAAAATATACCAAAGGACATAATAAAAGATCATCATTATCAACAAAATATACCAAAGGACATAATAAAAGATCATTGTCATCAACAAAATATACCAAAGGACATAATAAAAGATCATTGTCATCAACAAAATATACCAAAGGACATAATAAAAGATCATTGTCATCAACAAAATATACCAAAGGACATAATAAAAGATCATTGTCATCAACAAAATATACCAAAGGACATAATAAAAGATCATTGTCATCAACAAAATATACCAAAGGACACAAAAAAAAGATCACTGTCATCAACAAAATATACCAAAGGACATAATAAAAGATCTTCATCATCAACAAAATATACCAAAGGACATAATAAAAGATCATCATCATCAACAAAATATACCAAAGGACATAATAAAAGATTGTCATCAACAAAATATACCAAAGGACATAATAAAAGATCATCGTTATCAACAAAATATACCAAAGGACATAATAAAAGATCATTGTCAACAACAAAATATACCAAAGGACATAATAAAAGATCATTGTCATCAACAAAATATACCAAAGGACATAATAAAAGATCATTGTCATCAACAAAATATACCAAAGGACATAATAAAAGATCATTGTCATCAACAAAATATACCAAAGGACATAATAAAAGATCATTGTCATCATTTTCTTTTGTACTCCTTACGGAGCATGCATCCACCACAGTAACTGGTCCCCTTGCAGGAAGCCTGCACCAAGCATCCACATACTCTTATAGTGGTGGTTCCTGTTGCTAATTGCTTTACATGATAAGGTTACCTATTTCAAACCTCATATTAGTCACCTCGTAGGACATTTCTGAAGGTGAGGTCGTCATATCCTATTCCTTCTATGTCTCATCAGAGATCCCTGAGAACTACACAGGGCAATAACAGAGCAGCTGTGACATCTTGCTCTGTCTACTAAGACACTATATCTGCGTGGAAGTCCAAGTAAAAAAACGTATGACCCAGTTTTAACTTCAAATGTGAGTAAAGTATTTCTTTCAATAAATCTGTCTTCTAACATCTTTTGTGTCTTATGGTCCAGAAAATACAGAATTTCAACTTGTTTCAACATTTTTCACAACTGCTTAAAACTCAGAAGGTGTTAATACTGATAATCATATGCAAAAATACATGCAAAAACAGCCAAGCAATTTGTACAGTAGGTGGCCCAATAATCAATCAAGGAAGACAAAATACTAGGTTTTAATTGTGTTACCTGAGCCTTCCATATCCTTTTTCTGTAACAATATCAGGTACAACTTTTTCCTTTTTGCAAAATGCTACACCAAGCTTTGAAAGGTAGTTCGCCCATATTGTAAATACAACATCCTTTAAATAGATGTAAGATACATTACCATGATGTGGGTAACATTTAATGAATGGCAAAGATCATTTTACATTTTAGTGAAATTGATAATACAGATTACAAAGTATTATGGAAAATACTGAGACATGATGTCTCAGAAAGATCACAGAAGATTTTTTATAGCAGGCCATGTTCACAAAGGAAATTCTCAGAAACTTCTACAGTAGAATGTGGGTTTGTTAAACAAAGTCAACAAAAAATTAACAAAACTAGGGCTGTTAAGCTTGTCACTCTTTCGAAGCCAGTACAAAGCTGAATAAATTTGCATGTGTTCTGTAGCTGTTGAATGGTGCTGTAAAGAGTGTGACTGTTGGGGAGCGATGACAGTTAGATTATTTTCAAGACAATGCATTTGTATAGAGATTAATTATAAAATACATTTTTTTAAACAAACACACAAAGCAACCAAGCATGTACACGCACACCATTAGAATTGTTTAAAAGGAGGCAAACATTATTTTATTTAAATTTTCAGCATATTTGTTTGAGTGCAGCATTTTTTTTAAAACACCAAAAAAAAAAAAAAAAAATAATTAAACAAACAAACAACAATTAATTTTACTTAAACATCAAAATAAAATTCCCATCTAAAGTTTAGTATAAAGCTTTATGTTAAAAATAACACTTGTTTCTTTTAGTACAAATGTTGAGTCAACCATCATCTCCCTTTTTTGTGCTCCATATGCAAAAGTCTCTGGCAGTTTAGACATAGAAACACTTTGGAAACTGATCAAGCTATATGAAGTACCCCATAATCTCAGTAACTAAATTCGAAACATGAAATGCAGAATTCTTAACACATTAACTACCGCAAGCCGCTGGGACCGGCTTACGAAAGAAACACATTTGGATGGCAGACCGCCCCCAGCGGCTTTCTAAGTTTAGTAAGATAACGAATGAAATATTTAACGAAACACATTCCGATCTGGTTCAAGATTTTAATTTACCACCGGAAGACAACATTCAAAAGCGTGGGTAAATTTGTGCCTCTGAAAATTGATATTATATTCATATTTTTCATATGTTTCAGGTTAGTTACCAAATCGCAAAACTGTTTACTATGGCAACGAATGATAGTGCCACAAAAAATGCACGTACACCTTGTCTAACTGCTGAACAGGCTAGAAAATTATTTCAGCAATTGATTGATAGATCTAGCGATGAGGAGGACAGTGAAAACAATGTGGACATTGATTCAAGTAGTGATTTTTCTGGCAGTGATAACAGTAGTAGTGTCAATTCAAGCAGTGAAGATAGCAAAGATATTAGAAGTCCTGGGCCATCGGTGGGTCGTAAAAGATCAAAAACCTCGGTTAGAGTTACCAATAGTGCAGGAAATACTATAGGTCTAACTAAAGATAGAGAACAATGGGAGCAAGTGACTGAGGGTGAAACAACGAATAGTTTTTATTTTGTTCCAACTCATGAACCAGGTTTGCAAGCAAATCTTGATGCAACTTCCTCTGTGCTTGATTGCAGGCTTACATTACTGACACCAGATGTTTTACATTCTTTGGTCAAAGTAATAAATGACTATGCTGACATAAAGAATTCAAAACCTCCATCTTCAAACAGATCTTCGTCTGCTGCTTGGAAACATGTCATTGACTATGAGCTTTTGAAATTTTTCGCAGTAATAACTGCGATGGGTTTAGATAAAAAGCCATCGGTAAAAGATTATTGGGCACAGACACCTGATAATTATACACCCTGGTATGGCAATATGTTTTCAAGATCTAGGTTTGAAATAATTTACCATACAATGATGCATGTTGGAGATGCTGATTCAGAAGGGAAGGACAAAATAGAGCCTTTTTTAAATTTGCTTGTTGCAAAGTTCCAGGATGCATTTTATCCGTTTCAGAATTTAGCCATTGATGAAATGGTTATTTGGTATAATGGACGCTGGAAACACAAGCAGTACAATACAACAAAGCCAAGCAAGTATCACATTAAGACCTTTGGATTGTGTGATTCTGCCACAGGATATGTCTACTCTGTATTGACATACTTTGGGAAGAATACATCATATATTCTTGCTAATGACTCTACAACAAGTCAGGCGGTGAAGGTATTTGATTTCTTGCTGCAAGGAATTGAGAACGGCCACCATGTGTTTGCTGACAGATACTACACTGTGGATACACTGATAACCTATCTGTTGAGTAGGGGCATTCATTATACTGGCACAGTCAACATCAACAGAAAAAACTTTCCCCTTCAACTGAAAACCCTCTCCCTCCATCACCGAGAAGCCAAGTGGTACAAAAATGGTGATGGATCTCAGATATGTGTTGCTTGGCGAGACAAAAAGGCAAAGAAACCATGTATTGTTGTGTCCACTGAAACATCAGTTGAGATGGTGCAAGTCACAACTCGACGTCACAACTTAGTCGAAAAACCCAAACCAGTACAATTTTTGCATGAATGGATGTGACCACAATGATCAAATGGTAGCTTACTATGGCAATTTCCAAAGAAAAACTAGAAAATGGTGGAAGAAAATGTTCTACTGGATTATAGAGGTGTCTCAGGTAAATGCCCATATATTGTACACCCTCAGTCATGCTGATGAGAAGTCAGTGTCATTAAACATTTTCAAAGACAACTGATTGATCAGTTGACTGAGAAGGCTGCCTCCATAACTCCACCTGATCTAGTAGTCACCAGTAGCAACAAGAAAGGTAGGACATTTTTAGGAAACAAAGTTAAAAGATTTGAGGGTGCAAAGCACATTGTGGATTACACCGACAAAGATAGGAACTGTATAGTGTGCTCAACACCTGCGAAACGAGCCCGAACAAATTTTTATTGCTTAGGTTGCCCCGAAAAGCCCCAACTCCATCCAAAGAGCTGTTTTAGGCTGTCATACGCATGATTCTTCAGCTGTAACTTACTAAAGACATTGACATACTGTAAATAAGTTATAGATGTTGTGTTTTCTCAAAGGTGCTATTTATTCAAAATTTCTTAGATTTTTTGGAAGTGGTGTAGGTGTGATAATGTAAGTCATTAATAGTGTATTTATTAGCTATTGTGTGTGTTCTTGGGCTTGTTTTTCTTGTCATTGGATATACTACATGAAAATCACCAAGAAAAAATCATTAGCTGCCTCAGGAACAAGCAAGTTGCAGGTAAGTTGATAATTTAAAAAAAATGTTGCATGCTTTTTCTTTCTTTCAATCATTTTATATTATTGATAATATCTACCATTCAAAATAAACATATATTTTTCAGCTTTAGGCAATAGTCCATTCATTTATCATCAAAATGACATATAATTAATAAAAATATGTTTAAAATTAATAGATCTGCAGCTTAAGTTCTACAAACACTTACAGGGAGAAAATGAGGAAAAAATTTCAGACATTTTTTGGGAAGTGGCATAAGTGTGATAATGTAAGTTACCAATAGTGTAAATATTAGTCAGTGTGTGTGTTCTTGGGCTTGTTTTTCTTGTTATTGGATATACTACATGATAATCACCAAAAGAAAGGTATTACCTACCACAGAAACAAGAAATTTGAACATAAGTTGATAATTTGGAAACAAATTTGAATTGATTTTTGTCTGTCAATCATTTTACATTACTAATAATATCTTCCATATTAAGTAAACTTTCCTTTTATCAGCTTTAGGCAATAGTATATTCATTTATCATCAAAATGACATATAATTCATAAAAATCTGTTTAAAATTAAGAAAACAACAGATTAAATCCTTCATACACCTACAGAATGAAAATGGGAACAAAATTTAATTCGGCCACAGTGTGTTTTTCAATTCGGTAGTTAATGTGTTAATGATGGACAATTGTCAGAACTTTCTGAGAAATGAAATGGAGTGCAGCTGCAATGCCCCTTGTCATGATTGCTTTTCTTACTGGCTATAGATTGGATTATGAAAGCAACATCCACCAAAAGAAACATAATTCAGTGGATTTCGACAAAATAGCCTAACAATCTTGAATCCGCCAATGACCTAGACCTTCTGTCCCATAACAGAAACCAGCTTTAAGATAACATGATGATACTTGAAGAAAGATCACAAATAATAACCAAGAAGTTGTGGGTTTTCATAAAATGGGAGCTTGTACAGAAGACAAGGATTAAAATAGCGTGAGATGATAACGAATTTATCTGAATCACATTGTGAGCTCTTGCAGTAGTGGTTCCAGCAGCCATATTGTTTTTAATAATGAAACTGTTGACACAATATACAACCCTCCTTAATCATCTTATATGAGATGCCTGTAGGGCAAAGTGGTCCTATACTCTTCTCTCCCACAGGATGTACATGCTGAAGTATACTGCTTATAGTTATGAGGATGTTGAGATAGGAGAAACCTAAGACTACGCACCTTCAGATCTTCTCTTGCTCCTTGTGCTACTAAACTATCAGCCTGGGCCAAAATAATTATCTGATAGGCTTCATATATTGTCCAGGGTCTACCAAGGTCTGCTTCTGTTCAACAGGAAAATAAAAGTATTTAGATTTTAAAACAGTCGATTTTATTTCACTGAAAAATCTGGAAATCTGAAGAGGGCAAGAAAAATATAAGCATGTTTTTAACACAACTTTGTTTTCTTTTTTTTTCAAGTTAAGACAGCAAAAAAGTATGAATTTTAGGGAATAATAAATACTGCAGAAAACAAAACCTAGATGATTCTAAACAAGTGCTTAAAAATGGGATCCCGAAAATTTAGTACTAGGAGAAAGATCTAAGTGAAAACATCCAGGACAGAGTCCGATGAGCAAGATATCAGAAATTGATGTGGAATTTGAATGGGCAAAGTGGTTGTCACTGAGGGTAGGGTAGTTCTGGAGAAAGCTTCCTGTACAAAACACCTCTTAAGCATTATGATGTGACAGTTAGTAAAAGATGGAGGCTCCTTAACTTCTCCTTGCCCTTCTACCTTATGGGTTTGGTTTGGTTTTAAAGGACTATCTTCACATAAGGAGGATCTCAGCACAGCCAACGAACTCTATAGCATCGGTAAGAATCCCAATGTGTGTTTAAAGGAATCACACATTCTATAAATATTTTTGTGGTGGATAGGTTTCTAATTTTCCGCTGGGAGGACAACATTAGACAATCTTTGAAGGACCAAGGACTAGAATGGAACCAGGCCAGGAGAAAGACAGCCGATAGGATGGTCTGGCGCTCTCTCTTCCAAACCTCTACACCTCACGGTAGAAGGGGAACGACTAAGTAAGTAAGTAAGGTTTCTAATTTTTAATTTTGCCAGGGCAGCAGCCTAATAGGCTTACTCTTTATGATTTCCAATTGCCATGGGATTTTTAACATGCGCAACTTGCACACGGGACTCCATATTTTTTCTCCCTTATCCGAGAAGGCTAGGCATCCGACCTCAATACCCAGGAGACCAAGCGAGGAGTATGACATCATTAGGACCACTGGTTGTGAGAAAAAATGTCCATAACTTATGTTCCTTCAACTGGGAATCGAATCCGGTACGTCTGGAATTCGAAGTGGATGTTATGTTATACCTCTTAGCCACTCTGACCTTACAGGTTAGACTTATTTACTTACACAAACCAAAGAATGACAAGAGGAAACTACTGTAGTATTGTCTCTTGTACAGTCACGAATCTATCAACTTCCAAATAAAAGAGAACAATGTTAATGAAGCTTCCAAATGAACCACCTTGACTGGTAGGGAGCATTATGCTCTACAAGTGATACCCGACCATCATCAAGCTACTGTACCCAAAATTAGAATTAAAGATACCTTGACCACAGAAACTTGGAATGTCAGGGCACTCATTATGTAGGATGGAAAATTATATAGCAGCAACAGGGAAATAGACATACTGAATGTAAATTATTACGGTTATATGAAATACCAGAGCAGGTAAAAATATATTATGACAACTACATAATAACTTATACTAGATGCTTCTTGATTAATACTTTTTTTCTTTTTTTTGCATCACTCCATCATACTGTTCCCTTCTTTGCAGTTCTAGCATTCCATGTCACAATGGTTTGTTAGGCTACTTAATAAGTACTTCTTGAGCTTCTGCTATGCTTCTGTAGTGTTATCATTACCAATGATAACAAAAGTCAATCTGGTTGGACAGACACTAACATTGCTGGCCTGCAACTGAATGTTTCTATTTCACACGTAGTAAGGTGGTTTTATAATAACAATAAATTTTGAGTCAGCATTATCCAACACACACCATACGTATATATACACAAATACATGTAATAGTATACAATTTTAATATCTGTAACTTTTACAATTATAACATTTGCAACAATAATAGGATAAAATTAGCATACTTGGTTTCTTTGTCGCTTGGTCGCCATCTCCATGATGATGTCTTACTTCATGACGACTGCTGATTTCTTGACTGTCACCAACTTCTTGAACTATTATATCCTATTATGATAATTTTTTAAAAGATATGATGGATGAAATAAACATAAACTATGTCAAAAACACTTTCATGTAAACACAGCACAGTTTACGCAAAATGTATATTGTCTTTTTTTTTCCCATTGGGTCATAAAATGGCTAAATATGAAAAAAAAAATAATAATTAAACGTAAGAAACTACATCATCTTTATCATCATTTCTGTTAAGGATAGATTTGGGGTAATATATTGTAGCATGTTACTACACGCTAGAACATGTCCATTTTATGTGAGGAATTGTGTTCGCCTGTAGATGTAGCAAGTTTAATTTGCTGGGGAGGTTCTGTGTTAACCGTGTGAGGTCAAGCACATGTAGGCCCTTGACTATAATAGATGATGATGTATTTGCAGGGAACCTAACGCTACCTCCCTAGATCTCACACGGTCACTATTTTGGCTCTAGTGTCTGGTGTATGATGTACCTAGTGTCTAGGGGAGAAATGAAAATGATGGTACATAAACACAAAACACTTTAATACTCACTATAAGGAAATGAAGAAAACAGTGGTTAAGGTTTTTCTTTAAAATTGAATATTTTCTTTTTACAATTTAATCTGCCTGTCCCGCCATCTCTTTTGGACAGGTCTTTGAAAATGAGGAAAAGATAGTTTACATAAAAAGGATTAACTAAAATGTGTGGACACTTTGTCCGATAAGTAAAATGTCACTCTATCTCTCCTGTTGGTGTATTCACAGATTACAACTTTATTATCTAATAGTGTTTGTCATTTGTTAGGAGGGGCTGTAGTTTCATCACGCCCCATAACATCCTGGGTATGATTGGAAATACCAAAGTTTATTATAATTGAAGTGTCAGATATACCCAGATGCTAACATATCACCTGGGATTCTTTGTAGAAGGATAATTCAGTATGTATTGCAGAAAATATAGATATATCAGCACACACAAGCTCCTCCAGCTATCTGCTGACAGCATAAACGTTTTACCGGAGACTTGTTGGCGTTACACTCACTCATCAGGTTTCCTGTCACCGGCTGGTAACAGGAAATAAAACCTCTGCAATAAAAAGACACCCTGGCCTTTTTATATCTGATCACACTTTATTATTATTATTTACATATGGTGGTATGGGGTCAGTCTCGCGTGCATACAGGTGCACTCGCCCCTAATTTTATATGACTCACACCTTGCTGTGACCACACCTCAGGTCTCTATGGCAGATACGCCACTGTACTTTTACATAGTTTTCCTCAATACAATAACGTGGAGTAACCCCATTTCATTTTGTATGATTTGCTCTTCTTTTTTTTTTTAAATATAAACGCTCCAGGCATGTTGAACAGTGTTCATGGAACACGGAGGCTTACTAACATATTCTAATACAATAATATTAAAACAAAATCATGACAATATACAACAGTTAAATACAGTTCAATGTGAGTACTCAATAATGTCTGCTCCCGGCATGTCCTTCACTTTTCCCAATAGCAGTATCTAACTTTGGCAGTTGTAATAAACATATTAATACATAAAGCATTCTTACCACAATTTCAAGAAATATGTAACAAATAACGCTGACTTGCAAAGAATGGCCTCAGTTTTTCTCTGCCCTGCCCAGACTGCGAATTAATTCTTTATTTTATAAATTAACACTGCTGATCTCAGCGTATTTGATAGAAAAAGTTTTTGTCAACTGGCGATGAGCATTGAAAGCTTTTTTGCTAATATCTATTAGTACTGGCCAATGGAAAACTTGCGACTACCAGAATTCAAATGTAGTTTTTGAAAAAAAAAAAAAAAATTCCAAACAAACTCTGTGTCTGGTAGTCGATTGGTCAGTCTGCGTTAGTTATGCCAATACAAAAAGATGTTTAGTTTTGGTTAACATTTACCTACCGCTCCCCTTTTACTCCTATACTCTTTTTACCCAATCGGATTTGAATTTACTCCAATGCCTCTTTCTAAGCTGGCGTCCTCACTAACGTTATGAAAAAAACAAGCAGGAACCACAGTCTGTCCGTCTTAGTGTTACTAGACATATAGTATTATCTCAATAACTTGGCTAATAATTGGACTACCATATTTTTTAAAACATATTTGGGCTCAGGAGATACTAAGCTATAATAATATATGATTTTTATGGTCAGTTTCATTATGGTTTAGATTTTCAATTTTGTCACTGTCAATCGTCAAATATAAATTTTACACAAGTCGGCCATCTCCCCCCTCTCATCTCTCTCTAGCATTTTTATTCAAATAACTAACTTGTTTGAGTGACGTCAGAAATACATTACTCGGCGAGAATTTAAACTGTCTGTGTGTATATATCATCGGGCCCATCCCACAGCGTGTCAAGCGAAGCGGGGTTTTGCGCGGCGGGTGTTAGAATTGGCGTTAATTATTACTGTTGTCTCATGTTACACTACCAAAAAATGTCCGAATCACTACAATTCAAGGCGTTAAAGTTAAAGTACAGTAGAACTCCATTTATCCGAACCCCATGGGACCGAGCATCGTTCGGATAATCAAATGTTCGGATAATTGGATTACATAATGTATCGAGTACATGTACACATATTTCTAAAAATAATTAACCATCACAAGGAAAATACACTATAAAACATATTTACTTGTACTGTAATAATAATACCCACACTGTATTAGATCACTGTATCACCAAAATCTTTTATTACACTGCAGTGCATGTACTACAGTACTTGTATTAATTATTTTTGTTAAGAAAGAGAAATGTTTTCAAAATAACATTACAAACGATTCAAAACCAGGCGCAACTTACGTATATATGTACTTGCACAGATGTAGCCCACTATTTAAAATAATGAGGAATCCTCTTTTGCACCAAACTGGATAGTCTCCTTTTGGCTGCTAAGTCCCGCATTCTCTTCAACAGCAGAAGCTGTGTAGGACAGCTGTCATCTTCTTGCTCGTACCAAGCCCTTGTTGAGATTATCTTGTGACAGGGTGGTCCAAGCATCAGCTAACATATAGCAGCAGTCTTTGAGATTAAGCTTTTTGGAAAACGCCACCACACTTTCTTCATCTCCAGTCAACAATAAACGACGCAGGACTTCCTTCTTGTACATCTTTTTAAGCTTTGCTATAACACCCTGATCCATTGGTTGAATCAGTGCTGTTACATTGGGAGGCAGAAAAATTACTTTAAAATTTGCATCAACTGCATTCAATGTATCCGTCTCTGGATGAGATGGTGCATTGTCCAGTAGAAGAATTACTTTTTCAGTTTTCTTTTCTTGTTCTCTCAACCTCTTCACATTTGGGATGAACTGATTTGTATACCAATCAAGAAATATTTCACTATTCATCCAAGCACTCTTCTGTGCTTTGTAACACAATGGGAGACATGTCACATTCTTTAAACAACGTGGTTTTTTGGCTTTGCCGATCATTAGCACCGGTAAACGATGACTTCCACTGGCATTTGCGGCTACCAAAATTGTTACTCTCTCTTTGCACTTTTTAAACCCAGGGCAAGCTGCTTCGCGCTGAGATGCAAGTGATTTTTGAGGCAATGATTTCCAGTATAAGCCAGTCTCATCGGCATTATACACATCATCGAGTGAATAACCTTCTTCTTCCAAAAAAGCCAAGAATGTTTCTTTAAAATTTTTAGCGGCAGTTGCATCGCTAGATAAAGATTCCCCTTGAATCTCCAATTCTCGTATGCCATGACGAGATTTAAAGTTTCTTAACCATCCCTGGCTAGCCTTAAAGTCAGGAGGACCGTCAAGTTGATTGTTGAACTGAAATGCCTTTTCACACAACAGAGAACCAGAGATAGGTTCCCCTTTGCTTCTTCTTTGCACAAACCATATATACAAAGCCTCTTCCAATTTCACATCTTTCGCATTTCTCATGGTTTTACGTTTCTTCGACCCATTTTCACTATCAAATTTCGATGCAAAACTCATAATTTCTTCTTCTTCCTTGTTCGCCCTGAAAAGGACGGTGGTTGCGTTGTGTCTGTTTACGCCGTAGCTGTGATATCTGCACCTTTCGGTCGACACATCCGACTTCAGCATGGCATTTTTTAGGGACCGGGTTTGCCTTCCCATTGCGATCTGTACTCGCTCAGCCAGACTGCACTGATGCAGACTGTTTCCAGGACCACCACGTGGAGGTGGAGTACGGTCTTAGTCAGCTCTGGTTCGCTGACTCTGATGCAAGCAGTCAAGCTATGGGTCGCTGATTGCATTCACTATTGCTGCATCTTTGGGTCCCACTCATAATTTTATCCTTGTTACTTTTGATGTCAGAGACGGTAGCTTTCCCAACATTGAACATCCTCGCAAGTGAAGACACAGTTTCACCTTGTCCTAGTCTCTTGATAATTTCTGTTTTCGTTTCAATTGACAAAACATTGCGGTTCCTTTTATATGCTTTAGGCCTACTGGAAGATGCCATATCGCACAGAGAAATACTTGTACACCAAAATTATTCTGCTGTAGTAGCAGACACAATTATTTTAAGTTGAACTGTCTGTTTAGCCAGTGTTCTACCTAGAACGCACACGTACACTTTATTGGTAAACCAGATATTAACTGACTTTATGATCTAACTGACTTCCTGTACGTAAGCGACCGACCATTAGCCCATCCCATTCTCTACAAATTGTTCGCACACATTTGAAGTTTGCCGCATCAAAAGATTCAGAATTTTAGTCTAACGTGACTGTGGCATCTGATTTTTTTTTTTTTTTCCTAGAACAAGTGTTCGGATAATTGGATGTTCGGATAATTGGGGTTCGGATAAATGGAGTTCTACTGTATTACGTTAATTCAGACAGTAGTTTGGCGGCACATTTCTGGAAGATCATTAATTATAAGTCTTGCCGCAGTCTCTATCAGATCGGTCAAAATGTTAAAAATGTTTATTGTACGTCACAAGGAAAGCGAGTAGGTTTATACGGCAGGGTCGTTTCTAAGCATTACCATGGCACAAAATTCAGCGCGATGTAGGCGTATGAGATGCTTATAGTCAGACACATACGGGCAGGGTCATTTATTATCTTAAGACTAAAATCTTACTGAAATGAGCGATTATCTCGCAGATTTTACTACAGTAGACAAACTACATTTTGCACGAAGTGTTCACCTGTGGTGAGCGACAGTCACTAGTGATGTAGTTTGTCACATGTCGTGGGTTCGAAGTGTTAATTATTTGGACCGTGCGCATTCGTTCACTGGTTTGAGGTGGACGTGATTTCTTCTAAGCTTCAGGATTTTA
Organism: Oreohelix idahoensis; assembly: GCA_024509875.1. Taxonomy (NCBI): domain Eukaryota; kingdom Metazoa; phylum Mollusca; class Gastropoda; order Stylommatophora; family Oreohelicidae; genus Oreohelix; species Oreohelix idahoensis. The sequence continues at coordinate 36,614 of JAMPIV010006960.1, read as the reverse complement.
TGGAGAGTGTGTTTTTTTAACTGACGCATTAAATGGATTGTTCGAAGGCCACCCCCTTGTTAAGAACGTTCCAGATGGGGAAGGAAATTTATTGAGAAGTCTTGCACAACCCCTTTTGGTATTTTCGTTAGGAGTATCTAAAAGATATTGAGGTAACTGAGTTTAGCTCGCCATCATCAGTTTTTCCGCCACATTACTTGGGTACCAGGAATATTGCCCTACCTACTAGTACACAGCCAGGATTGATAAAAGATTTAAGGATATCTCTTTATATATTTATTCTATTATTAACAATGGAGATGAAGAAGGCCTATTGACTGAGGCTAGTTTTGACTGACGTAACTAGTTTTCGCATTTACATGTTTTCCTGCCATATACTATGCCATGTATATATCTTGATGGATGTCTCCTTGTGATGAATGTATAATAAATGTTAACCATGTTTTCCCATGTCAATCATAAAAAACCTCTATGCCAACTTTACGTGTAGTGTTGGGCAGAGCAACCTAACCTTTGAGGTGAAGACAGGAGTACGACAGGGATGCCCCTTGTCAACCACTCTATTTTTAACAGTCATAGACTGGGTGATGCGCCAGACAACAGAGGGCAGTCCAAGAGGAATAAGATGGACAACATTTTCTACATTGGAAGATCTGGAATATGCAGATGACATTGCACTACTAGCACATTCACATCAACACATCCAGGAAAAAACGGATAGACTTAACAAGTTTAGCCAGCAGGTGGGCTTGAACATCAATTTAAAGAAGTCTGAGGTCATGACGCTCAATGTGAGCAACCCTGAGCCCATATCAGTAAGGAATCAGCAATTGGTACAGACAGATACCTTCACATACCTAGGAAGCATAGTAACACCAGATGGCGGGGCAGGCAAAGACATCAACATCAGAATGAATAAGGCAAGAACAGCCTTCTTTAGCCTAAACAACATCTGGAAGTCCTCCCAATACAGCAGAAGCACAAAATTAAGATTATATCAGAGCTGTGTGCTTTCTGTGCTTCTCTATGGTGCGGAATGCTGGAGAGTTACAGAGAAGGAAATGTCGAAATTGTCCTCCTTTCACACAACATGCCTAAGAAAAATTCACCGAATCTTTTGGCCGAATGCCATCACTAACCAAGATCTGCTTACTCGTAGCAAGCAAGAGGACATGCACACCATCATAGCTGGCAGACGCTGGAGCTGGGTTGGTCATGTCCTCAGAAGAGACCCCGATGCCATCACAAGAACAGCTATGCTTTGGACCCCTGAAGGAAAACGAAAGAGAGGCCGACCAAAAACAACCTGGCGGAGGACTGTGGAGGCTGAGATGCAGGGAATGAACCAGAGTTGGGGCACTGTACGAAGGATGGCCACCGACCGAGCAAAGTGGAATCAATTTGTTGTTGCTCTACAAGACGCCACTAGGCGTGTTGGCCACTGACTGCTTTGACGGTCGGCGGCTAAGGATCAAAGAAGAAGAAGAAGATGTTTTCCCATGGACCTGTTCACCTGCCGGCTTTTGTTGTATATGCTGGCACATAACTGCGTTATTTGTCAAGAGGTGAAATCAAGAGGAGCCTATCATTTGGCCCTGATTCAGGCGTAAGATATACTTATATGCCCCTTTGAGAAAATGGCTGTTGATATTATCGGTCCTTTACCTGTTATGTCCGCTAGAGGACACAGGTATGTGCTCACATGTACTGACATGTGCACTCGATGGCCCGAGGCCATACCTCTTAAGAACATCACCACTAATGATGTCGCTGATGCCATTTTCTTGATTTTTTTCTAGACTTGGTTTTCCTCGAAAACTTCTTTCTGATCGAGGTACCCAATTTGTGTCTGACACTATGACTGCTGTTATAAAACGCCTCAATATCGAAAGGTCTCTTTTACCATGCGATGAGCAATGGCATGGTGGAACGTCTTAATCGGACGTTAAAACAGTTATTGGGCAAGGTTACAGTGAAATATCCTCAAGATTGGGACAGGGTTTTACCCGCCGTGCTGTTCGCATACCGTGAGGTAGCGAATGAACATACCGGTGTCTCGCTTTTTGAGCTTGTGTTTGGAGCTCAACCTCAAGGTCCCATGTCACTTATTAAGGACTTACTCATAGACTATTCAGGGCACCCAGTCATCGTATGAATATGTCATTAACCTCCGGCGTAACATTATAGATGCCTGCCAACTGGCTACAGCTTCTTCTGAGGCTGCTAAAGCAAGATCACGCCAGTTCCAAAATCGTAATAGACAATTAAGTCAACTATTACCTGGCGGAGAAGCTTTTGTGTTACTTCCAAGGAAAGAAAATAGACTTTTAATTGCTTGGAATGGTCCCTACAAAGTGTTGTCACGCATTTCTGATGGTGTCTACATCCTAGATATAAAAGGGAAAAGGAAGACCTTTCACATAAACATGCTTAAAGAATTCCACACTAGACCGGAACATCTACACACCATCTTTCATGCAGTTGATGAGCACTCTAGACCTGCTACTCACTACTCTGCGCTATCAGTAATTCAGGAGGAAGAATCTTCTTTTCCGGATGTTCCGATGAACTTACCTGTCTTTCCTCTTCAATCAACTGAGACATGGAAGGATGTCGCTATTTGTCCAGCTTTGTCTTCTGAACAATATGTCCAAGTCTCTAGTCTTTTCCAGATATCCTCACAGACATCCCAGGTCATACATCAGTCATTTCGCAAGACATCATCCTTACAGATGATCGACCAGTTCATCTACGCCCCTATTCATTACCAGCACCAAGTTGAAGAAGAATTAGAACAAATGCTTCATTTAGGAATTATAGAACCTTCCAACGCTACACAACGGGGTCTATATCAGTGGAATGTGATGCCTTTCGGACTTATGAACGCCCCTGCCATGTTTGTTCGTATGATGAGGAAAATTCTCGCTCATCGGCCCGATATTGGCTTAATTCAGTACTACAGTAGATTTATACCCAACTTGTCTTCCATCACTGCAGACCTCTCTGCCTTGCTAAAAAAAGGTTTACCTAACCACATGCACTGGACACCAGAATGCCAGGCTGCAATAACTTTTATTCAAAAAAAATTTTCTGTGCCACCTATTTTGAGGTTACCAGATACAAATCTGACTTATTATCTCCGCACAGATGCTAGTTCAAAAGATATTGGCGCATCACTGATGCAAGCGTTCGAGGGAAGATTGCATACAACCCTCTATATATCCAGAAAGCTCACTGATGCAGAAAGGAAGTACCCGGTGAAAGAGAAGGAGCTGGTGGCTGTTTTCTAGGCGGTAGTCAAGCTGGAGCGTTATTTGTTGGGTGCCCCATTTATTATCCAGTCAGATCAGAAGTCCCTTTCCTCAGTGAAGAAGGCAAATCACAAGAACCCGAAACTAGCCCATTTCGCCATCCTGCTCCAACCGTTTTAATATGAAATCGAGGCAATACCGGCTCTTCAAATGTCGTCGGTGATGCTTTATCGAGATGTCCACAGCTCGAACCTCAGGATTCATATTGACTTAGTTATTTGACTTTATATTACACATGTGTGAAGTCATGGTGTTTATCCACTAGAGGTCACTATGACAAGGACGGTGAATACATGAACACTAAGTTGATTTGCCAAACCATCCATATTAACATTTGCGATTTACATGACTTTGAGATAATCGAAGGCCAATGCCTTCCCACTTTAGCTAGTGGTACATTAAACAGTGTTATACTACTTGCAGACACAAACAGTTTCCAACTACGACATCATGTTATTATTCTAGAATACACGTTCGCTTTAATTAAGATGGCTATATTAACGCTAGAAATCTAGTCCTGACACGGATAGTTTGGAGTATAATTAAATTATTGCAAGGTTGTTTTTGGGATTATACTTGTTCTTGCCATAATGTAGATATTCACAAGTCATCTCGCATACTTATAGAGTGTTAATTGCGTTTAAGCTTAATGTAGTATAAACCTTAAGTAATGGGATAATTTTGATGCATTGTGTTAATTTATATGTTTACTATTTTCATATATGCATGCTATTTCTTTGATGTGTTTATTGTTAACTCACAGTGACCATACATTTATGTATTATTTTGTGACATCATTGGAATATCGACTGTATATGACATGTTACTTATTGACATATGACTGATGGCAAATTCGTCTGGCAAGTTACTTAATAATAAGTTACATTATATGCAGACCGACTGTGACTAAGTTATTTTCAATGTGACTCAATATTTGTGATATGATCAACTTTGGCCGCTATTTCCGGATAGGAAATATTTTAAATGAAAAAAAAAACCAAATAAATTTGTTTTTATTTATTAAGGATAGATTTGGGATAATATATTGTAGCATGTTACAGCACGCTAGCACATGTCCATTTTATGTGAGGAATTGTGTTCGCCTGTAGACAAACTACTTTTTGCACGAAGCGTTCACCCGTGGTGAGTGACAGTCACTAGTGATGTAGTTTGTCACATGTCGTGGGTTCAAAGTGTTAATTATTTAGGCCGTTCATATTCGTTCACTGATTTGAGGTGGACGTGATTTCTTCTAAGCTCCAGGATTTTATGGAGAGTGTCGGGAGCCGCGCTGGTGTAATGGCTTCGGCGTTGTACTGGCGACCAGGTGTTCATGGTTCAAACCCGGGCGACAGCGTTTGAAGAAATGTTTACGGCCGGAAATTTGACTGAATAACCTGAACGGCTCCTGTGATAAACCCTCTGTGGATGGGAAGGAGCGAAGCTCCTGACCGGGTTGGAAGGAAAGTCCTCAGGTTCCCCAGCCTCGCAGTGACATGTCATTGGGTCGAAGAGCTGAAAGCCCAAGTGCCGCTGGTTAAGGAAAAAAAAAAAAAAAAAAAAAAAAAAAAAAAAAAAAAAATGGAGAGTGTGTTTTTCTAACTGGGGCATTAAATGGATTTTTTGAAAGGCCGTCCCCTTGTTAAGAACGTTCCAGATGGGGAAGGAAACTTTTTGAGAAGTCTTGCACAATCCCTTTTGATATTTTCGTAAGGAGTATCTAAAAGATATTGAGGTAACTGAGTTTAGCTCGCCATCATCAGTTTGTTCGCCACATTACTTGGGTACCGGGAATAGTGCCCTACCTACTAGTACGTGGCCAGGATTGATAAAAGATTTAAGGATATCTATATATATATTTATTCTACTATTAACAATGGAGATCTTCTTCTTCTTCTTCTTGCGATCGCATCTTTGATGATTACACCGTCAGACGAGTTCTCATGATGAATTCGACTGTTGTTTGAAGTTCCTCTTTAACTCCATATAGCTTTGAGTTTAGTGTTGAGTCATTGGGCCAGTATATCTTTCTTAACTGGTCATACAGAGGACAGTCCTGTAGAACATGCTCAGCAGTTTGTTCGTTTAATCCACATGTGCACAGTGGTGAAGCAGACAATCGTAGCTTGTGCATGTGTTTATTCAGTTTGTTATGCCCTGTCCTGAGTCGAAAAATAGTTGTCTGTCCCTGCCGGTCGAGAGTGTGATAGTCGTCTTTGGGTTGGTTCTGTTCTCTTCTGATAGTCTGGATAGCTCTCTTTTTCTCAAAGTATGTGACTTCATTATCTACTTGTTCACATTCTCCTCCCTTTTTTGCAAGTTTATCTGCCTTTTCATTTCCGGGTACACCACAATGAGATGGTACCCACTGAAGTATGGTTCTCTTTTTGGCAGCTACCTTGTTTAGTTCATTTCTCAGATGCGGGAGTTTACCACCCTTGAGAGCTTGCAGGACAGACAGTGCATCTGTGAGGATGACTACCTGGTGGCAGTCAGAGTTGGTGTTATAAATCATATTTGCAGCTTGCTCTAGAGCTTGAACCTCAGCTGTATAGTTGGAACAGAATTTACCAGTGGGAATGTGCCTAGTCTCATGGTGGTTGTCAGGATATGAGATAAAGATACCGGCACCTCCATTCCTAACAGCATTAGTTGCTGATCCATCTGTATAGGCATGTATCCATGATTGATCGGGATAGCTTTCTTGGATCATACTCAATGTAGCAGTTCGTTTTTGCAGATCATTATACTCACATCCACTTGTGAGACCACTGACTGTTGTATTAATTTGGAGGGCACTGCTGGCCTGCTCCCATGGTACAGGGTATAGGGTGGGCTTCAGTGGTGTTGTCTTCATGGATAGGTCTTCTTGATGCTGTCTTATAAGTCTTTTCCCCCGATGCACAAAGCTGCTACGCTTTAGACGTCCCAATGCCAGATCATCTAGTCTTGCCTTCATTGGGTGCATTGGCATACTGTTGTACTTTTCCATCTGGATCATGGTTTTTGTGTCTCTTCTATGGGACAATGTCTGTAATCCAGCAACCTTCTGCATCTCTGTTATTGGTGTAGTTTTCATGGCTCCTGTAATGAGCCTGAGAGCTTGATTTTGCACCTTGTCCAAAGACTGCAGATGTGAGTTAGCAGCTGATGACCATGCTGCTGAGCTAAACTCTAAGTGTGGTCTTATTACTCCATTATAAATCTTCTTTAGATTTCGTTCATTTGCTCCCCAGTTGGTACCTGCTAATTTTCTGAGTATGCCTAGTCGTCTTCGGGCCTTTCCTTCTGCATTTTCAATATGCTTATTTCTTGTAAGCCTTTGGTCACATGTCACCCCAAGATAGGTGGGGTAGCTTTCTTCCTTGATCACGGTTGTCCCTAGGTGTATGTTAGCTGATTTGTCCTTGGGGGCGAGGGAGAACAGTGTTGTGGAGGTTTTTGTCTGTGTTTATTGTGATAAGCCATTTCTCTGCCCATGACACTAGCATGTCTGCTGCCCGCTGCATTCTATAATTTGCTGTGGTGACATTTTCATCAGTGCACCAGAGTACTAGGTCATCTGCATATAAGGCAGCTTTAACTCCTGCAGGGAGATCTTTCACCAGGTCATTGATGTAAACAAGGAAGAGTGTTGGGGAAATTACTCCTCTTTGAGGTACCCCCTGATGGAGCAACACTTTTCTGCTCTGCAGACCGTCAAGAGTGACTCTAGTTCTCCTGTTATGCAAGTATGACTGGATCCATTTCATCATGTTGCCTTGGATTCCACTTATCCTAAGTTTTGCAATGAGGCCATCTTTCCACACCTTGTCAAAGGCCTGCTTGAAGTCGACCCAGATCGTTAGGACCTTTTTCTTCTCCTGGAAGGCATCTTCTATTGCTTGAGACAAGTAAGTCCCTTGCTCTTCTATACTGTAGCATTCTCTAAATCCAGCTTGTTCCGGCACCAGGATCTGCTCAGACTCTAAATACCATTTCAATCTGTGGTTGACTATTCGCTCCATAGTCTTCCCAACACAGCTTGTGAGACTGGTTGGCCGGTAACTTGCAGCCTCGGTCTTACATTTCCCTTTCTTTAGTATGGGTATTGTGATGGCTTCTCTCCATACTTGGGGTACCGTTCCTTTCAACCAGCTGTGGTTGAATATCTCAAGCAGTTTTGTCTTTGCTGCTGAGCTCAGATTTACTAGCATTTCGTTGCTGATTTTGTCTGGGCCGGGTGACTTTTGAAACTTAAGCTTGGAAATAGCCTTCTGTAGTTCTCCTAGTGTGATGGGTTCCCTCATTGGGGCAGGAGTATCTGTCGGTCCCATGGTTGCCAGTATTTCTTTTCTTATCTCTCTCTGATGGTCTATGTTAATGGGTAAGTTGCTTTCTGAACTGTATCTTCTAGCAAACAAGTCTGCAGCTTGTTTTCCTCTGAAAAGTTTGCCACCTTCATCCAATGTGATAGTCTGCCTTGGTGAGGAATGCTCTTCATTTAGAGACTTGACTAATCTCCAAAGTTTCCTGCCGTCTTTCTCAAGGTTCAGCGATGCCGTTTTAGTTCTCCAGCTTTTCCGCTTTTCTTCTAGCTTTGTTCTCTGAAACTCTGCTACAGCCTTTTTCCATTTGTTGTGAGTTTCAAGTGAAGGCTGAGACTCTGCGTCCTTTCTAGCCTTGTCCATAGCTTCCTGACGTTCTTGGAGTGTGCTGGACCAGTATGGTATGTAGTTACGCCGGCATCCTTTGGGAATGGTTTCTTTTGCAGCTTGTAGTATGCATCTGTTGAAGTCTTTTACCACTTCATTAATGTCTCTGTTCTGTACCTTGAGGGTAGACAGCAGCGTGTTCACCTGATGCCTGAATAAACCCCAGTTGGCTTTTTTTGTAGTTCCATCTTGTAATGGCTGGGCCTGTACTGAGAGTTGCACTCTGGACAGTAAGAAAGATTGGGCGATGGTCGCTTCCCCCTAGTTGGTCTCCTACTTCTCTACTAATAGATCCAGCTATATCTGGTGTGGAGAAGGCAAGATCTGGTGTTGAGGTTGTGTGCCATCCTCTGGAGTAGAAGGTAGGAGTATCTGTGGCATTATTGACTAGGATTAGGGAGTGATCATCTTGCCAAGTTTCAACCTCTTCACCTCTGTGATCCAGATGGTTATAGCCCCAGCTCTGGGTGTGGCTATTAAAGTCTCCAACTGCTATAAAGTTGGTGGCTGGTACCTGTATAGAGCTGAGACTCAGGGGTTTGTTGTTCGGACAGTAATAGTTCAGGAGTTCTATTTCCATCTTGTCTACCTTTATCTGCAGCAGCTGATATTCTGCTCCATCCATGAAGGTTTTCCTTTCGTGTGCAGGAATGTTATTCCTTACAAGAGTAAGTACTCCTCCTTTTCGTCTATCTTGTCTGTCGGATCTGAAGCATTGATATCCCCTTATTTTAAAGGTTTGATCTGCTTTCAAGTGAGTCTCTTGGATACAGCAAACACTGACTTGCTTCTCATACAAGATGTTTTCCAGCTCTGTCTTTTTGCTGTATCCAGCCTGCTTGCTGTTCACTCCCTCTGCATTCCAGTGCATCATGACAAGTGGCACTCTGGGTTTCTCTTTTTCTGTTTTGTTTTGGTCAGTAGTTCTCCTCCGCCGTCTGTTGACTCCACAAGACGGTCTAGAGGGTCCTCCAGTAGCTGAGGGTGGGCTCTGTCGAGGCTCAGAGCCCGGCACTGCACCTGCCTGGTGGAGCTCCACAGGGCGAGCACCAGAACGAGATTTATTTGACGGTGTACTCTCCATAGAAAAAAAAAAGCGAGTTGCATGATACTGTGGTTTCCGGTGCGCCTTCTGGCCCAGTATCTACGACTTTAGCACCTGTTCAACGGGAGAGTGGGCTCATCCCTAATCTGTTTATGTTCCCAGTAGTAGACTATTCGCAAGCAGCCTGGGGGTGTCACTGCTCTGCGCGGACCTTGTTTACCGAGGCGGCGTCCGAGCTCGTATGGTGAAAATATGGTTGCGTTATCTTCAAAATAGCCCTGTCTTTCCCGTGGCTTTTCTGCCATCCTGCAACTTTGAGTTAGGGAGTTCTGAGCTCCAGTCTCTTTCCCAGGCATTTTATCCTGGCCTGGCACGCATACAGAGGACCCCACTTCTGGTTCTAAGTTAGCAGTTGGGGATAGGTGGGGAAGCACACTGTGCATTCCCCGTCATCCAGGGGGCTCTCCAACTATGCAGAGCTTGCACAATGCTGTGCTCTGGTTCGGGGCTCTCCCAAGGAATCCTCACGTCCTGCACAGAGCCACTTCCCGATACCCACCACCTGCCAACCCTCCATTGTAGAAATCTCCTGCATGCGGCCATCCAGTCAAGAGCCAGTATTAAGTCTGGTGCCCAAGTGATCCCCCCAAGCTCAGTGTGCAATGCTGGGTTCTCATCATGCTGCAACACAGGAGGGATTGTGATGCTCAGCCATCTCTCTCAATTCTGCACCGATAAGTGACATCGGGGACTTAACTTTGCCTCAGTACTGGGAGGCCCCGTTTCCGGGTACACCACACACAGCCAATTGAGGCAACGGTCGCCATGGGCGTGATAGACGACAAACAGTGAAGAATGAGGCAAGAAAGCATTTAACCCATGAAGTGGGGGTGGATTGGTGCAGACCAGAGCATGTACCACTCGCCGGTGGGTTCTGCATCTACACCTATAGGGTTCCACCCACTCCTCAGCCCATTTAGTCTGGCCCCTCACCCAGGACCTGTCCGGCTTGGGTGACCCTGCCAGGAGTAAAACTCCCGCCGGCATAGCTCCCGGGATCATTGAGGCGCTCAAGCTCTCCAACCACGGCAAGGTAGGCTTACATGTGGAGAGACAATGGAGATGAAGAAGGCCTATTGATTGAGGCTCGTTTTGACTGACGTAACTGGTTAACGCATTTACATGTTTTCCTGCCATATACTATGCCATGTATATATCTTGATGGATGTCTTCTTGTGATGAACGTACAATAAATGTTAACCATGCTTTCCCGTGGACCTATTCACCTGCCGGCTTTTGTTGTATGTGCTGACGCATAATGTCCTGTATGAAAACCTGCAATCAACCGCGTATCCTGCATGATCTTCTATATTTATTCCAGTCGTAACAATTTCCTTTTTTTTTGCCATCACTGCAGATGGCCCTCATGAGGAAGCTGGCATCAATGCAAAAACTGTTTGTATAAAATTTATGTAGCAATTTGTTTTACATAATGAAGTGCCAGCTCCAAACACAACCTTATATTACTCACTTTTATAACATATGTAGCTAATAGCTAATGTATCTGTCCACTGTCTGTTTTTAAAACATCACATATGGAAAAACACTGCATCCATTTTGGGGCCTGGGTAAAACCTAAAAACTGTCTGGGATAGAATGAGTTAAACAAATTGTAAGTTTTTTCCAATAAAAGAGTTCTAATGTCATTTCTGGTATCTCGCGTGTTTATAGTTGTTCAAATTTTTCTGTTATATGTGATGAGATGTTAGTTTTTGATGAAATAAAGAATAGCTGCTTATTGCTAACAAATACTTTGTTTTCTGCATGAAATGGCATGATATTCAAATGGTCATAAGAAAAGATCGGTTGAAATGAAGAGGACATATGGGCAATGACTACAACCCACAAAAGCCAGATCCAAACCTCAGAAATGAGGTATCTGAGGAAGGTGGCTGAAGTAACAAGAGACATGGTCTGCAACCAGACGATACGTCAAGGCCTAAAATGCCACCCCCTGCAGACCCAAGTAGAACAGTCCCAACTAAGATGGTTTGGCCATGTCTGCAGAATGGGAGAAGATCGGCTACCACGACAAGCATGGGAAGCAAAGAGCCAGGGATCCAGACCCCCAGGACGACCCAGAGTCTGCTGGGAGGACAACATTAGACAATCTATGAAGGACCGAGGACTAGAATGGAACCAGGCCAGGAGGAAGACAGCCGATAGGATAGTCTGGCGCTCTCTCTTCCAAACCTCTACACCTCACGGTAGAAGGGGAACGACTAAGTAAGTAAGAAATGAAGAGGAGCGAGACATCTTCATCATTGTCATCCAAATAAGTCGCCAATAAGTGTAGGATTCCTATACTTAACCCTAACCCAATTTTACTGCGTCTCTGAATTTTTTTTTAAGGCCGTATTGAATAGATGGCCCACTGTGTTTCATTTCAACCTAAAGATTATCAATTCAAAATGTATCACACCTGATTCAGTTGGGGATTGATAATGATGACAATGAGTTATCGAGCCTTGCCAGTTCTGATCCAAATGAATGTAGCAGTTAATCAAAAGATTCTGAGGATAGAGGGGTTGGGGTGGGGGGGAGGGGGGGGGGGGGTGTCTCAGATAGCTAGATCTAGTTGTAAAAGTGCAAGGGAAGTGATAAAAAGAAACTGTAAAAGCACTATAAAAGAAACAGAAGATAAAGCCAGATCACAACTTAGACCAGGAACAACTACAACTGATAATGTTGAGCTTGAGGTTCAAATTAATGAAGAATAGGATTGGTCGAATGAAGCTGATCAGGGATCAACTCTGAATGCACTTTACTTGTGACAACAAATTTCAAAATGTCATAGGCCTACAAGATTTATTAATGATAAAAAAACCGTTGAAACCTTCCTATATTATGTGAAATTGGATATAATCTAAAAAGAAACTGGTTATGTTCCAGTTTTGTATCATGCTTGTCGCTAATATTATGGTAAGTGCAAAAGATGTTTAAGCCTTACATTCTTTTAAGTTTTCTGTATTTATTACTGTATTACACTGAATGCATTTAAATAAAATATTTGAACTGTTTTACGGTGTTTAGGCCGATATAATAGCACTTTCATGTTGATAGGCCTATAAAACTTTATCTTATCATCATAAATAAATTAACTCTTAGTATCCAGCTGGCCTTCTCAGGAGGCCGATGGACTTTCACCATTTTACGGCTGGCCTTCTAGAGCGGCCATAGTCAGTTTAGACTGTTTCCGTGTCAATAGTCAAAGATTTAACATTATTTACATACTTTTCTTCCCAAAAAGAGTTCTAATGCCATTTCTGGAGCACATCGTGTTTGAAAACTGAAAATCGTGTTAAATATTGATAAATTTTGATTACATTTAGTATGGTTCATTACTCCCAAAAAAATTTTTTTTTTCTGTCTGAGAATGGCTTCGTGTTCAAATGGTCGTTCGAAAAGATTATCAGCTGAACATGCATCACAGCTTATTAAATCATGGATTGATAATGACAGCGATGAATCTTCGAGTAGCCAGCCTACTGATAGTTCAGATGACGCTGAATTTAGCGAAACATTAGCAGATTATGAGGACAAGGGGGCGTGTCCTTGGTTGGACCTAGTTATAGAACTGGTAGGGGATTGCTAAAAAGGAAAGATAAATGCCATAAAAACAAAAGAGAAGATAGATCTAGATCACAGCTGAGATCGGTAATCACTGAATCTGGTAGGCCTAATGCAGAGCTTCAGAACAACATTACTGAACAGGAGGTTGAATGGAATGAATTTGATAAGGGTTCAACTCAGAATGCATTTTGCTTTGTTCCACCTCAGGGTAGGACTCCTGGTGTGAATCCAGATATTGTCCCCGAAGACTCACCAGCCCTTTTTTGCCTCAAAGCCCTTTTTACAGAGGAAATTTTGGAACAACTTGTTGTGTCTGTCAATGATTATGCTGATCACCTCTGTCAGTCAAAAGCAGCAACAGCGAGCACTGGGTCTGTTTATCGCAACTGGCATCCAATAACACTTCATGAACTTTACAGGTTTTTTTCTGTTATCATAGCCATGGGCACAAACCCACTATGATTGATGACTACAACCAACGAATGAATGGATGTGATAAGGTTGACCAGTGTGTAACAATCTATGGAACATTCAACAGAAGAACCAGAAAGTGGTGGAAGAAAATATTCTTTTGGATTTTTGAAGTTTCCCAGTTGAATGCTTTTGTGTTGTTTGCACTCAGCAGATCAGATAATTCAAAGAAGCTGACCCTACTGCAGTTCAAGAATGAGTTAATTACAGAACTTAGTCGTATTGCTTCTGATATTATCCAGAATATCCCACACAAAGTACCTCATGCAAATCAACACAACAGTCCGTTGAACCGTCTGTGTGGAACCAGACACATTGTAAAAAAATCTACATTTCTGCGCAGGTGCGTCATTTGTAGCACCCCTCAAGTTAGAGTGAGAATACATATTTTTATTGTGATGGGGCACAGATCATCCACACCTTCACCCAAATGACTGCTTTGCCAAATAAACCATGAGGCAAAGTAGTATGTTGCATGTTTAAAATCATTCAACATTTCAGTTAGGTGCATGTCAAAAGGCTTTCTTTTCTCCACATTGTAATATATAACATTTTATGTTATCATTATAAATAAATTATTTAATGCAAATTCAGTAACGGTAGTCATGTCTAAATATAGGCTAAAATATTTTTGCGCTGCGTCTGAATATACCAAAAAAGTTCAGATTGTTATAAAAACTTTTTGTGTGCTCAGAAACAACTGCAACTTTACTACATTATGTGCAAATGGATGTAGTTTAAAATAAAAGTAGTTTTATGGGTGTAAGTTTACCAGATTTAATTACACATAGTGATAAGTACAAATTGTTTTTCATTTTTTTTTAATTAAAAAGTTTTTTTCATTCCTTAATCTACATGTTGCATGCATGTTTCAAACCACTGAACCATTCAGTTAGGTGCATGTCAAAGAAGTTTCATTTCTCTACATTTTGATATATAACACTTGATGTTATCATTATAAGTAAAGTATTTAATGCAAAATCAGTAATGGTAGTCATGTCTGTAAATTTAGAATTAAAATATGTGTGCGCTTTTTCTAAATATACCACAAAATTTCAAATTGTTATAAAAACTTTATTTGTGCTCAGAAACAACTGCAACTTTCCTACATTATGTGAAAATGGCTGTAGTTTAAAATAAAAGTAGCTTTAGGAGTTGAAGTTTACCAGAATTAATTACACATAGTGATAAGTACAATTTGATTTTAAATTTTAAAAATTTTCTGCACTCATAAAAGCCAGATCTAAACCTCAGAAATGAGGTATCTGAGGAAGGTGGTTGAAGTAACAAGAAGAGACATGGTACGCAACCAGACGATACGTCAAGGCCTAAAATGCCACCCCCTACAGACCCAAGTAGAACAGTCCCAACTAAGATGGTTTGGCCATGTCTGCAGAATGGGAGAAGATCGGCTACCACGACAAGCATGGGAAACAAAGAGCCAAGGATCCAGACCCCGAGGACGACCCAGAGTCCGCTGGGAGGACAACATTAGACAATCTTTGAAGGACCGAGGACTAGAATGGAACCAGGCCAGGAGGAAGACAGCCGATAGAATAGTCTGGCGCTCTCTCTTCCAAACCTCTACACCTCACGGTAGAAGGGGAACGACTAAGTAAGTAAGTAAGTATTACTGTATATGGTGAATGCATGTTTAAAACAACTGAACAATTTAGTTAAGTGCGTGATATAGGAGTTTCATTTCTTCACATTTTGATATATAACATTTTATGTTATCTTTATAAATAAATTTTTTTAATGCAAAATCTGTAAATGTAGTCATGTCTAAAAATGTACTCTCTGAAATTAGCTCGTAAAAACGTGGTTTTTGAGCTCGTATAGGCCTACTAAGAGTTAAGGGAATACCAGTAACGGCAGACATCTCAAAATTTACTCCCTGAAACGAGCTCGTAAAAGCTTGGTTTTTGAGCGCGTATACTAAGAGTTAGTGTAAAACAAGTGAAAGCTTGAAAGGTAAGGCGCTAATTTAAAATATTCTCAATTAGCCTAGGCTATCGTTATTAGCCTAATTAAGCTTTCAATTACGCGTGATTTAATGTGTTCCCACCTGGCTCTGAGTTTGGCACTCCGTACAAATGAAATGTCCGTCAATCTCCTCGAAGTCAGTAGTATCACAAACTCGACACTTAAAAGACATTCTTATTTTCTACAGTTGTGGTATTGTTGTTTCTTATGACTTTCTAAATAGCATGGTAAGATGTCAACCTCCTGGGTTAGCAATTCAGTTAGTGTTATTGTGGATGTATGACATAATTTAACTTCGACTCAAAAGAGTGACCAACAGTGTTGCCAGAGAGATAAAAGATTCCTGCCAATCATTATTATATTATACTATCTTGTGTAACATCAGCAGTTATGGACAAGGCTGCCACTCAAGTTCTAGAGATAAACTCAGATTTTCTTCTAAAAAAGACCCAGAAATACCCAGATTATTTTATGCCTCAAATACACGGGATAGACGATGCTTACACAATCTTTTAGTGCACCTTTAGCACAAATAAGCTGTGTGCTACCAATTTTTTATTTATTTATTCATTTTTATTTCATTTTTTATTACCAAAAATTCACAATTATATAAAAATGATTTTATTAACACTCCAATCAACGAACTCTTGAAAATGAGATATTTTAATAGTAACCTACTTACAGTAGTTACATTAACAAAATGTTCATCAAATCAAATATAAAATGTCAGTTGTAACTTGTTACTGTTGAAAATTGTCACTTGTCAGCGACTCGGCATCCATGTCGACAACTTCTCCTTTGTCAAGATCATATGCATGAATTGACAACGTGGAATTTTGATTGTGGAGTTCCAAAATCTTTGCATATCTCTGCCGACAACGTCCTTCACGCACATCTTCAACCACGCTTTTACTTGGATTAAACTTATGACAAACTCCATCTTTGGCAACTGCTTGCTTGGCTTCTAGTATTCGATTGGAAACTGTTTCACACAAAAGCTTGTTGGTTTGTTTAGTTTTAACTACGTTAACCTTCGAAAACACTCTTTCGACGCATGCTGAAGAGTGAGGTGGCGTGTGTGTTGTCACACTGCTACAACTACCTAGCGTACTTTCATAATCGCTCATTTTATAATCATAATAATAAAAAAATAAAAAAAATGATGTTTATTTGCTTAAGTTTAAAATTTAAAAAGAATACTTTAAAGCACATCGCAAAAATGACTGAGAATTGTAGATGATAGCCATTAACAGAATAAAAGGAAATATATTGTTGATGTAAACGAGTAAAAAACGTCGATGATGTGGTTAAAACAATAATTAAATTTAAGTGGAATAAAAAATATATAGCACATAATTTTTTTTATATTTAATTATAATAATAATAATAGCCCCTTCAGTCATAACTGACTATGGGAATGCGCCCCTGAGGTGACAGCCCTCAGCTGCTTATTTTCCTGGTGCTCCTTTCGACGTTTTCTCCTCACCTCTGCTTCTTGTGTGAGCCTCTCTTCGCCCAATCTGAGGTGGCGCCGTAAATAGCATCGCCACTTAGTGCGATCGGCAGCTTCATCCTCCCATGTTGCTGGATCCATGTCCAGTGCCTTCATATCTCTCTTGCACACATCTTTGAACCTCAGCTGTGGTCGCCCAACTGTTCTCTTGCCATCTGCTAATTGTCCGTAGAAGATATCTTTTGGGATGCGACCATCTTCCATGCGGCGAACATGGCCAAGCCAGCGAAGTCTGCGCTGTCTAAGAAGCGTATACATACTTTGAAGGCCAGCACGTGACAGCACCTCGACATTTGTCACTTTATCTTTCCACGAGATGCCGAGGATGAAGCGTAGACACCGCAAATGGAAGGTATTGAGCCTTCTTTCTTGCTTAGCATAGGTCGTCCAGGTCTCGCTGCCATATAGGAGTGTGCTGGTGACGCAGGCATTATATACCGCAGCTTTGGTCTTCATTGTGAGTTTAGAGTTTCCCCAAACACGCGATGTGAGGCGGGCATAGGTAGCTGCAGCTTTGCCAATGCGGATGTCGATTTCTGTATCCAGTGAGAGTTTGTCATTGATGGAAGACCCTAGGTATGTGAAGTGGTGCACCACTGCCAATTCATAGTTATCGATAGTGATAACTGGTGCAACATCCACATCCTGACTCAGCACATTCGTTTTCTTTAAACTTATTGTGAGGCCAAAGTCCTTGCATCCTTTAGTGAAGCGATTCATCAAGCTCTGAAGCTCCTGTTGGCTTTGAGTGACGACTGCAGCATCATCAGCGAACAACAAGTCTCTTATAGTGACCCTTCTGATTTTTGTTTTTGCCTTCAGCCTTGAAAGATTAAACAGACGGCCATCTGACCTAGTGTGAAGGCATATTCCTTCAGTTGCATCTCTGAATGCATGTTTCAAGAGTAAGGCAAAGAAGATTCCGAAGAGGGTCGGAGCCAGAACACAGCCTTGTTTAACGCCACTTCGTATATCAAAGGGCTGTGACGTGCTTCCAGCATATTGGACTGTTCCCTTCATGCCGTCATGGAACGACTTTATCATTTCCAGCATTTTAGAAGGGCAGCCTATTTTCAGGAGGATTTTAAAGAGTCCATCCCTACTAACCAGGTCGAATGCTTTTGTGAGGTCTATAAAGGCGATATATAATGGTCTTTTCTGCTCTCTTGATTTTTCCTGAAGCTGGCGGAGAGAGAAGATCATGTCTGTTGTTGATCTGCCAGCTCGGAATCCACACTGTGACTCTGGATATATGCGCTCAGCTAACTTGTGTAGTCGCATTAAGATGACTTTGGCAAAAACCTTACCAACAATACTAAGAAGAGAGATGCCTCTGTAGTTATTGCAATCACTTCTGTCTCCTTTATTTTTATACAGTGTTACAATCTTGGCATCTCGCATGTCTTGAGGAATAGTTGTCTCTTTTCAGCACTGGCACAGCATCCTATGCAGGGGATGTAATAGCGTGCTCTTACAGCATTTGATTAAATCAGGAGGAATCCCATCACTGCCTGGTGCTTTGCCAGAGGCCAAGCTATCAATGGCCTTGCTGAGTTCCTCTAATGTTGGTTCGGCATCCAGCTCCTCCATAGTTGGCAGACTGTTGACACCATCAAGGGCTGCAGGCGTAACGGTATTGTCTCTAGCGTAAAGCTCAGAGTAGTGCTCGACCCACCTCTCCATCTGCTTACCCTTATCGGTTAGCTTCTCTCCGCTGATGGTTTTTAGCGGGGCCGTCTTACTTTTATGGGGGCCAAGTGCTTTCTTTATACCGTCATACATTTGTCTAATGTTGCCTGTTTGCGCTGCGATCTGGATGCTCTCACTGAGCTGGAGCCAGTAGTCATTTGCACAGCGTCGAGCAGTTTGTTGAACTTTGCTTCTCGTAGCCCTCAGGATTTGTAGGGTTCTGGCACTCGGTGAACGTTTGTATTCATTTATAGCACTGCGCTTATCTTCAATGACAGGTGCCATCACCTCTGATGAAGCATCAAACCAGTCATTTGACTTTGCTGTTTTCTTACCAAAGGTGGCAAGTGCAGTACTTTGAATGGTGTTCCGTAGATGCTCCCAGTTCTCTGTAATAGTATCACCATGCTGAGGGCTACTGAGCACTTTCTCAAAGGTCGCAGTGAATTGAGCGATCATGAAAGGGTCTGACATCTTGCTGGTATCAATGCGTGGTTTCCCTTCATGTCTGACACGATAGAGTTTTCTTGGTTGTGCTCTGATTTTGCAGTATATTTGCAGTATATTTAATTATAATATAAATATAATGTATAATGCTCAGTGCGCAGAATATACATACATTGTAAATGTCAATTGTCAAATATACCCAGATTAATGCAGATTTGGAAAAAAAATACACAGATACCAAGTCGGAAGCCATAAAACCCAGATCTAGTAAAAAAAAAAATACGCAGCTGTGGCAACACTGGTTATGGACTATTATGGAAAATATGGGATTTCCAAACCACCTTATACAACTCATCGCACTGCTGTACCAAGAACAACAGCCAGCTGTAAGAATAGAGGGGGAAACATCAGAATGGTTTGAAGTACAGAAAGGAGTTAGACAAGGCTGTACCCTTTCCCCTTACCTGTTTAACATTTATGCCAAGAATATCATGAGAAACCTAAGAGATGACCAAGAACACGCAGAGTTTGACCCATTTAACATTGGCGGGTACAAGATCCCGGAAATCAGATATGCTGACGACACAGTCCTCCAATCGACCAACCCAGAAGGACTTGAACAATTAATTCTGTCCACCAAAAAACACAGCGAGGCCCAGAATCCATACCTCAACACCAAAAAGATCAAAGTATTGACAACAGTCAAAGTAAAGACCAAACCAGAAATTGAAATTGATAACGAAGAACTGGAAAGTGTTAATGAATTCGAATACTTAGGATCAATCATCAACAGCTCTGGCGACTGTGCAGTAGAAATTAAAAGAAGACTTGCAATTGCTTCACATAAACTAATACAGATAAAAAACCTATGGCAAGGCACAAGCAAAGAAACAAGGTTACAACTGATCAGAGCACGTATATTCCCAGTAGCAACATATCTTATTATTGTTCTTCTGAGTGTTTCTTTTGGTCTTCCTTTTTTCCGCTTACCCTCAGGAACCCAAGTGAGCGCCTGTAGTGGTATTCTGTTGTTTTGCATTCGTAGGACATGACCGATATATGACCATCGTCTTTTCCTTATATAGTCGGAGACATATTTCTGCCTAGAGTCTTCTCTTATTTGTCGATTAGTCTTGAATTCTTTCCAACTGATGTTCATGAGTTTTCTAAGACATTTGTTCTCGAATGTATTCAGCTTGTTCTCCAATGATTTTGTTATTTTCCAACTCTCACAGCCGTATGTTAACACTGAGATAACATTTGAATTAAACAGACGAAGCTTGGTATGTATATTCAATGATCGTAATTTCCAAATGTTAGATAATCTATTGAAGGCGCTAGCTGCCAAAGCAATTCTAGTATGGATTTCTCTTGTTGTGTCACCATCCTGAGTCATTTTACTGCCTAAATAATTGAAACTTTCAACTTTCTGTAGTTTTTCCCCGTTCAAGATGATATCAAAGGTCTCGTTAGAAAAGTTCATAGCTTTAGTTTTAGAGGCATTTATTTGGAGACCAATTTTAACCGAGAGATGACACAAATTATTTATTGCTTCTTGGGATTGTCTTGGTGTTGAACTTAAGCATGCTACATCATCTGCGAAATCCAGGTCCCCCAGGAATTTTCCATTTGTCCATTTTATACCCAATTGTTCATTGTGGGTATAGTTTCTCATAACCCAATCAATAGCTATTCCAAAAAGTAGTGGTGACATAATACAGCCTTGTTTCACCCCCTGTTTCTACTGTAAACCATTCTGTATTCCCTTTATTTGTTCTAACACAACATCTTGCATTGTCATATAGCGCTTTGATTATATTCACATATTTTGTTGGAAAACCATAGATTGTAAGTATCTTCCACAATGATGGGCGGTGTAGACTATCAAAGGCTTTTTGAAAATCGACGAAGGTGATAATAAGTGGCGATTGCCTTTCCACTGATTCTTCTATAATTGTTCTTAGTGTGAATATTTGATCAATACATGATCGTTTCGGCCTGAAACCCGCTTGTTCTTCTCTGATCTTTTCGTCAGCATGCAATTTAAGTCTTTCTAAACATCATGCAACATAATAATTTTCCAGGTACTGATAATAGAGATATACCACGCCAGTTATTACAGTCTGATAGATCACCTTTCTTCGGTAACTTTACAATAATACTGTCTTTCCATTGTTGTGGTGGTTGTTCTTCTCTCCATACTTCATTTATAATATCTAAAATTCTCAAGAGGTTGTTGTCATTAACTGCTTTAATCTTTTAACGGCTCGTTTGATCTCGTCCAGCGTGAATTCATCGCAAGTTATTGGCAAAGTGGTTGTGGATGTTTCATTATTAAAATCAGGTGTTACAGTTGGTGGTGGTCTGTTTAGCACCTCCATGAAGTGCTCAGCCCATCTCTTCATTTGTTCTTTTTCTGTTGGTATTGAATTCCCTAATTTACCTTTAACAGGTGTTTCCATAGCAGTAGGCTGGTGACATAGTTGTTTTGTAATTTGATAAAGGCACCTACTATTACCAGTTCTTGCAGCATTTTCAGCTTCTACGGCCAGTTCATTGATGAAATGTCTTTTATCTCTTCGAGTTTTTGTCTTCACTTCTTTATTTAACAAGTTATAAGTTAGTTTGCAAGATTCAACTGCATTATGTGTACTTGCCGCTAGTAGTTTAAGTTTTGCTGTTTTCCTTTCTTGTATTTTATCCCAAGTATCTTCTCTCATCCATTTTTTCTTTTTATGTACTAGGTATCCGGTGGTCGCTACAGCTGCTTCTGTCATTGCTGTTCTCAGTTGTTCCCATTTAGTATCGATTGTCTTGGTGGTGATATCGTTGTCAATTTTGCCTAAAGCATCGAAATAGTTGTTCATTTTGACATTATATTCCTTCTTTATATCATTTGATTGCAGTCTGTGTACATCTATTCTTCTATTTTTATTCGGTTGGTATAACTTCTTCAGTTTAATTCTCATTTTAGCTATGCAGAGGTTATGATCGCTTCCGATCTCTGCACCTCTGTATGCTCTGACGTCTTGAACTGATGAGCGAAATTTAGCGCTTATGCAGAAGTGATCTATCTGGTTCTTAGTTCTGCCATCAGGTGAATTCCATGTTATCTTGTGGATATTCTTATGTGGAAAGATGGTGTCTGCCACAACGAGGTTTGATATTTCACAAAGTTCTAGAAGTCTTTCGCCATTTTGATTCATACAGCCTATGCCATGAGTACCGAGATATCTTTGTACTCCATCGTTGTTGTCACCTACTTTGGCGTTAAAATCACCCATGACTGCTATTATGTCATGCTTGGGTATTGTGTTGATGGTACTTAGAAGTGCTTCATAGAAGTCATCTTTTGTGGTATCAAGAGCGTCGTTAGTTGGTGCATAACATTGTACAATTGAGAGCTTGAAAAATCGTGTCTGAAATCTAGCTAATATTAACCTCTCATTGATAGGTACCCAGCTGATAAGCGATGCTGCTGCTTTCTGTGTCATTAGGATGGCTACTCCCTCTGTGTGACGATTATCATTACTACCAGAGTATATAATTTGCTTTTTTTTCTTCTGAAATATATTTTATGCCCTTCCCCGTCCATCTACACTCGCTGACACCCAATAAGTCCAACTTATAATTATCCATTTCTTTAATTACTTCTTCCAATTTTCCGTCTTGATACATAGTTCTTACATTCCAGTATCCAATTTTAGAAATCTCCTTAGCCCCCAAGATATTAGAGTGAGTCATGTTTACTGTCGAGCCTGGTTCTGTTTCGGTAACAATAGCTTGTTTTACGATAGTGAATTGTTAACTCACTGATCAACCCTGATCCTAAATACCATCGCAATAAGGAAGCTGAAATTTTTTAGTCATATAAAAAGACATAAAAGTCTGGAAAAACTAGTGATGGAAGGCATGGTCCCTGGAAATAGGGGAAGGGGTCGACCTAGACGACGGTGGACCCAGGACATCACAGAGAGTCTGAACTTGTCTTTGGCTGATGCAGGTCGACTTGCCCAGAATCGTGATGCGTTCAGAGCAGCTGTAATGGAGACAACGTTCTGGAAAGAATACGCCACGTGATGACTATCTTGATACCGTCAACAGGTGTTGAGAACAGATAGACCTAGAGAACTGCACAATATAGTAAAACAGTATATAACAAGAACTAAAATTAATGTATAAGGATAAGCGATGGTGTGAGGAAAAGGGGTAGTCTAATAGGGCGCTTGTATGGCTGATGACAGATAATTGGTGGATTTGATGTAATCTCGGACATCCTCGGGCTTCTCACTCCTTTTCACTTTGTTAATAACAGGGCAGTTACGAGAGACTTCATTTTGTTTATTTTTTTTTTCATTCGGTTATTTTTTTCTTCTGTTTATTGTTTATTTGTTTCTTGGAAAGGGGAGGGCACACACAAAAACATTCCCATAAATGTAGTTTTGATTTACTCTATTTGGACTGAGTGGGTGTAGTAATATGAGAGGTTATTAGTGTTACTCAACTAAGTGTACACAGAGTGAGGTCAAGCTATGTAAGTCCCTGAGTCTAATTGTTGATGATGTTGTGTTCTCAGGGTACCTATCCGCTACCTCTCTGAGATCTCACTCTGGGAAATATTTTCTGGGTATGTTATATGGCTACGTGTCTAGGGTAATGCAGGTATAGTGATGTGTCAATAAAACAAACACAACTGTAACTCAATATAATTGAATTAAGTAAGACAGTGTGTAAATTTATATAATTATATTACAATTTTTAATATTCCTGAACCTCAATTTTCTGGAACAGGAGTTTTAAACTAAAAAAAGAAATGTTTTTTATGTACAAGTTTAAACGAATAGGGTGGACATCCGTTCATACATGGAAATCTAAAAGGAAATTGGTAAGTAGGATGTATCTACTGAGATATCGTTTGGTTTGTGAGATGGCCACTTTGATGGTTAGGCCTAGTATTAATCTAAATAAATTTATTTAGACTGCATGCCCACATGGAAAGCCAATATCAAGGAATGGATTTGAAGCTTGTCACGGGGGATTTCGAAGGATATTGACCAGACAGTGATAACCTAGGCCAGTTAAGAGATTCAGGCCGTAATAAATTGCAAGGTTACACACAATGAGCCCATAGACAACATTTTCTATAATTATTTTGGGCCAATCAGATACAACTCCCTCTGACGTACGCTCCATTAGTATATAAGGGAGGCAGTTTCAAGATTCATTTATCACACACAACCTTGTTAAGCCCAGCCAGAAGAAGCAGAGTGTGGAGCACTGTCATTGCCAAGCCATTTTTGACTATGCAGGGCAAGAATCTTCACTAAAAGTGTAATTCTGTGTTGGAGAAAGATTCTTAGAGGGTATGTAGGACTATCATAAGTATTTATATGAATAATGTACATTTTATTTCAGGAATTAATAGGCTTGTGAATATACCCAAAATATTGATTGTGTGAATAGGATGGCTAAAGCTTGTCAAGCCTTTAAAACTACCCACAGCAGTCATTGCTAACCATAAGCATATCCAGTAGGGTTTATTAGTACTATGTTACTAACTACCATAAAAGGACCAGCTGTGACTTGGCATGAGAGTGAGGAAGGCAAAGGCTGCATCAGGGATCATAGTTTCATATTGATTGTTTATTATTTGATTGAAAATGTTTTGCAGTAGACACCAATCTGTCTCCCTACTCTGTATCATACAGAGCCATTTATCATTCATTGTACACACAGCATCTGAATAAAACATTCTCATCTCAGCACACAGTAGAGATAGCAAGCATCATAAGCAACCATTGGACACATATTCATTGTTTCAGGATCCTAGTGCACCATCACAAGTGTGATCATGTTCTGAGGTCTGAGGTCCTTATATCCTGCTATATGTGAAGCCCAGAGATAGAAGGAGCCTATTACTGTCATTCCCCTTACTGTTTGGGAGTTTGTGCAGAACAGACTATCAGTGTGTTAGTACAGTGCAACCGACCTGTACCAGAGTTACTGACTTGGACCAGAGTTAAGTCCCATGTTCCTAGAAACCAATGTGAGACCAGCTACTACTGTCAATAGAATGTTTTAAATGATGAACTTGAGCTGAAAAGATAGGAGAGACAGATAAACTTTAATTATTCATTATTAAAATAAATACAGAAGGACGGTGAACATTCCTGGTGGACAAGATCTAGTGTAAAGGAACTTGTTAATTAATAGATCCAAAGTGGATCCTTGTTCTTTTGTATTTACTTACAAATAGATTGGAATGTACATACTCTACCATAATCACCATTGCCTCAACATTCATCCATCATTACAATAGTACATAGTGTAGATAATAAATTATTTGAATTGTAAGCCACTTGAATTATTAATTACTTTTATTCAAAGGAGTTACAGTTCAATTTTCATAGTAACAAAAAAACTTACATAAGTACATCATAGGAGATCAAAAAGTGAGAGGGCACCAGTATAATCTGCTTGTCTATATCTAATTCTTGCTACAGATTATTCACAGCATTGATCTTCTTGTGAGAGTGAGACCAGTGAACGCTAGACACTGGGACTTCACCATTGTTCAGGAGAGAACCCTACTTCTGTCAATACTATCACTACATCTATATATAAACCTCTCGCTACACTGGGGGCCGGTCCGGGATATTCCTGTGTCCACAGAGCCATATACTATCTACACTATCTATCTCTTGTCTGTCTAGAGCCACTAGTAGTGTGTAAAGTAAATTTAAAAAAAAATTGAATTCTATAGTCAATTTTCATTAGGAAGTACCATTGAGTACTAGAAAGACAGTAGAGGCTCACATCGGTTACTTGGATTGTATTGTGGTTAATTAATTAAGTAATTTAATTGGTTAATACAGTTGGTAGAACTAGATACCCTCTTATTGGTAATACATCATGGCTGAATTGGTGAAGTTTAGAGCTGCGATTATGCAGGAAGGAAAAGACTTGGGTATGACAGGAGATGCTCTAATCCGACATATCACAACTGAAGTGGATAAATATTTAGATAGAGAGACTAAAAGAATGGAAGCTGAAGCTGATAGAGAGACTAAAAGACTGGAAGCTGAAGCTGAAAGAGAGACTAAAAGAATGGAGGTGGAGGCTCAAGCTAAGAAATTAGAAGCTGAAAGAGAAGCTGAAGAATGAAGGTTGCAAAGAGCTCATGAGTTGAGTTTAAGGGAGCTTGAAATCCAGGGAACTGCTAGCAATCATGGTGGTAGCTCGCCTCAGTCTGAAAGTAACTCCAGCCAAAGTACTTCTACGGGAGCCATGAACTTTCATTTGGATCCTTTTATTGAAAAGGATGAAGGAATAGAAGACTTCCTGGACAGGTATGAGCGGGTGGCTACCTCATATGGTTTGGAAAAAGAGAAGTGGAATTTGAAGTTGTCACAAGGATTGAAAGGAGTAGCTTATAATGTGTTCTTAAAACTTCCAAGAGAAGATCAGAACAATTATGAAGCCTTAAAACAAGCATTGTTGGTTAGGTATGAACAGAATGCAGACTCTTACCGTAGAAAATTTAGAAATGCTAAACTTCTAACAGGAGAAACATATCAGCAGTTTGCCGCAAGGTTAGAGATGTATTTGCTGAGGTGGTGTCAATTAGGAAATTTTACTCCGGATTTTGAAG
This sequence comes from Oreohelix idahoensis, assembly GCA_024509875.1. NCBI lineage: Eukaryota > Metazoa > Mollusca > Gastropoda > Stylommatophora > Oreohelicidae > Oreohelix > Oreohelix idahoensis. The sequence continues at coordinate 10,174 of JAMPIV010006960.1, read as the reverse complement.
GGATCAAGGAGATGATCTTAATAGAACAACTCCTGGAGTCCATGTCGCCTGAGACAAAGACCTTCCTAATGGAGCACAAGAGAGAGAGACTTGAGGAAATAATCATCTATGCAGAAAGTCATAAACTGGCTCATCCCATGTCTCAAGTGAATAAGAGGAAACAAGGAGAAAGCTTTAAAACAGACCCAAACTCACATAAGTTTGAGCAAAAGGACAATACAACCAGGTACAAAACCAGATATGAAACTAAAGACAAGGACCCTCTAGGATTAGATAATAAACCTTCAAGAAAGGAAGGAAAGTGGTGTAAATCTTGCCAAATGAGTAACCACTATACTGCGGTGTGGTAAAGTGGGATGATATAAATATTTATAGGGGACTTAGTGTACTGCCTGAGGTCAGCTGTGAAGGTATCTGTATCTAATAGGTGTAGTGTTTTACAGATAACCTTACTTGCTACCACATTATACCTCAGTCAGAATTATTCTGGAATATTGTGATGACTACGTTAACTGTCTAGGGTATGTATATGATGAAGTGTAAGTCACAACACCAACGGGCTGATCACCCGTTTGCCAGTCACTTCGATTACGGAAACAACAGCAAATGGATTGATTTGCCATTGCCCTAAAGACGCCACTAGGCGTGATGGGAAATAATGGCAAAGAAAACCTATCTGCTGTTGCCCTAAGACGCCATTAGGCGTAATGGCCACTGACTGCTTTGACGGTCGGTGGCTAAGGACGGAAGAAGAAGAAGAAGAAGTAAGTCACAACAACAACAGACAGATAAACAATTTAATTTATTCCACCACACTTGACAACACTGTGACACTCACACACATGTAACATTCTATAAGACTATCTTAAATGAGTCACTGGTAAATTTTCAAATATCAATATGTATTAAGTACTTTCATTAATATATATGTCCTGATTCAACTACAAAGTGAACCAGGAATCACAATCAAGTGTAATTACAATTTATATGTACAGAATTTATCAATATGAACCTTGTAGTGACATATTTTATTAATATTATCCTATGTGTGTCAGTTGTGTAGTAGTAATATGAGGTAATACTGGTTTTGTTTTTTTCAAGGTATGTTGTTATTTGTCATCATGACTTCAAGTGTTTGTTTATCTTGTAAATCGTATGGGGAAAAGTTCACAGTTCCTATCAATTTAAACACTGTATTTTCCCTCTGGTTTATTATAAAGTCAGATTTTGAGGGGGGGGGGGGGGCATAATGTTGAGCTCCTCTGGCCACAGACGCTTATTTTTCGTGATGGCGGCAGGAAAAGACTCCTCTGCTCGATAGCCTCCCTGTGTTCTGGAGACACCTCACTGGTCACTATCTGGACCCAGGAGTATGCTGTCAGCCTCTAGGTTCAGCAAAGCTCAGACCAGGTGCTGCTCAATAACTTTAGGACCACGGTCCCTGAAACAAGAAGGTTGTACCTCCTACTTCATAACTAATTTATAATCTATTTACAGACTGAACACATTACATAACAAACACTGAGTTCAGAGCGGTAGGCCAACTGTCAGCTTCATCTGAAATAATTTACACCAGTATATTCCTCCCTAATGGTTACTCCGCCTCTGCAATTCCAGCATGATTTCTTTCTAGTCAATAAGATAGGTGTCAGTGTACTGTTTGGCAATTCCGTGCAGTTTTACTTTACTCCGACACCTTCTGTTCAGGTTGGAGCACTATATAGGCCTAGCCTCATGTTCGCTACTGAACCACACATATATACAGACATAAATTATCAATTTACATTCAATTTTCATTAAAAAGATATTGAATATCTCAAGCTTACCACAATTCATGGAATAATACACAGTTACGTTGACTGGCAATGAATATAGCACAATTTCGATCTGCCGATGTCCCAGGCTTTTATTTAGAAAAATATGCACTGGCGCTCAACGCACTGGTTCTTTAGTAAGTTTATTTGAAAATGTGGTGGTGACCTGACGCCTCTGATTGACTATATTGACTGGTCTAACCAATCGTGCCATGTTTACACAGCTTTTCAAAAAAAAAGTACTCCTACTCACGTTTCCCTAACAACCAAGAATCAATATTTATAGCCCGACTAATCGTGTTTAGCCTTTCATTTACTTTCCGCCAATCAAATATGAGGTAACATGGGGACCTATTTCCCGTACAATGGTGGTGTGAAAATCTGCCACTGAGCGATTCTGATTCTAGTGTTGTCTGACATCCCTCACTATTTCTTTTGGCTATAATTTGTTAATTCCTAGACTATTTGCGTAACACTTAACATATTATTTGTCAGCAAGTCCTAAGGAACCCAAATATACAAATTTTAGGGAGCTAGGTGGCTGCGTTCAAAATGTGCATTTTCTTCTACCTCTCGTTCACTTCAAATACGATGTGGTGTCTGGGTACTGTAATGTTTCAAACGTAAACCAGTATAATGTCAGGTTTCCTAATAAGCGTTTAGTGAGTTTTTAAAAACTAACTCTCGTATGGGTAGTGTTTTTTATCACTGTCGATTTGAAAAAAGCTAGTGCTTGTGGCCTTACACGCGTGATGGTAGTAATTGTGTATCGCGAGACTGTGGTAGTATTGCCTGCGTTCCGGCTTTCAGCCCCTCCCTTTCTTTCTATCCTTAGTCCATCTGTCTTTCGTTTTTGGTAACATAGTGTATAAAATGACATGAATGGAATTTTTAAATCTAGGTCAGCTTGCGTATCTCAAGGTTTTTCTTAGAAAGGCAGTACACGTTTTATCGTAGAAAGCGGGTATTGAAGCAGTAGGCTTTTACTATCAACGTGAAACGTTACAATTTGCAGACGAAGGAGAAAACAAGGGGATTTCGAGTACAGTCATTGTGACAGCACTGTTCTTTACCATTCTTCTTTCCTTTTATTGAATTTATGTGTTACGCTTTACATTTACCTGATAATTTATATATGTGGATTAGAATTTCTCACGACAAATCCTCCCCACTTAAAACAGACGTTATATGTCAGTCTATAATTCTATATACACATAGAGAAATTTATTATTATTCCTGGGGTTTAGGGTGATTCTCATCACACGGATGGCGGCTTAAAAAATCCGCTCCCAGATTTGTTTTTCCACTTATATACTCTATGCTAAACTCAAATGGCTGCATCAATAATGACCAACGGAGTAATCTAGAATTCTCATGTCTAGCCTGTGCTAGAAACGATAAAGGTTTGTGATCCGTTTGCAACTTAAATGCCTTCCCATACAGATAAATATTGAAATTCTTTATCGCCCATATTACTGCAAGACATTCTTTTTCGCTAGTTGAGTAATTGGTTTCAGCTTTATTCAACTTTCTGCTAGCATATGCCACTGGGCTTAATTCCCCATCCAATGCATCTGATTTCTGTAGCAGAGTCGCACCTAACCCAATATTACTGGCATCAGTCCCTACAATGAATTCTTGACTTAAGTCAGGTAATTTCAAAATAGGTTTACTTGTGAGCTTTTCCTTCAATTCTTGGTAAGCCATTTCACATTGTGGTGTCCATGTAATTCGATCTGGATGTCCTTTACGTGTCAAATCAGTTAACGGTGCACATATGGAATTAAAATTTTTGATATACTTTTGGTAGAAACCACATAATGAGACAAAGGATCTCACGTCTTTCTTGGTTTGTGGTCTCGGGGCTTTCTTTAGTTTCTCTAAATTCTTTGGGTCAGGGGTCATGTTTCCCTGATAAACTGTGTGTCCCAAGAATTCTAATTCTTTACATCCAACGCAACATTTGGTTGGTCGGGCTGTTAAATTCGCTTTTTACAACTGCCGTGGGATTTTCAACGTGTGCAATTTGCACACGGGACCTCCTATTTTTCGCCCTTAGGGTAGCCGACAGAAATGGAAGTTTTATTACACCCTACGGAATGTCAGAGAACCGTGGCTTTAGAAATTGGTCAGCGGTAATATGTGTGTCGACCGAGTCAAGCTGCCAACTAGAGCGGAGTGAACGTCTATAATTGACCACTTTCCACGCCCATTAAATACGCCTGGTCATTTACCGTTCCCACTCACAATGCTACACGTAAATTCGGTCGGTATAACCCGACCGAACACAAAAGGTGCCAAACAGAAGGATTACGTTTTGAACGTTACTAAAGCGGTTAAAAAGAAAACTCGAAGTTTGAAGACCAGCACGCTATACACGCCATGCGTAGAATTATCTTATAAGAACAATAACCAGTGTGCGATTCTGACGTTTTCTACCTTAATCGAATATGAAGCTTTACGTAGCCTGTCTAAGGCATACTATGAATCTAGTGCAACTATTGAAGCAAGGACTGACGCTAATGGTTCATATGTAGAAGATGTTATTTCCACAGGAGAGGTTGTCCTACATTTCTATAACACAGCAAATAAAGTAATGATACATGGCGCAGAGTGCGCTATTAAAGATTGGGTTAGTACGGACCTGAACAATTTATGGAAATCAGCAAATACTGCTGGAGTCAGTCGAGAGGCCATCATATCAAATGTGCCAGTTCAAAGTATTCCTGCAAAAACTTCTAAATCTAAGAAGTTAGCAATCACACATTCCACTGTTTCCGCAGATATCATAACAAACATAACTCCCAATAAAGAGTGCAAAAAGATGTCACAGACAAAACCAAAGTCACCAGCGTTAGCTGATACAAGTGACATCACAGAGACAGAACACCTATCAAGCACCTTTGACAGTAGTCCAACAACATCCCCTCTTACATTACCTATGCACTCGTCACAAGATCAATTTTTAATAATATTGTCTGAGATGGAGATACTAAAAGCAGAGCTGAGCAGCCTCAAAAAAGCTTACGAGCAGCTCCATGCTGACCACATGTCCCTCAAAAATAGCTGTGAGAGAAACGAGTCTGAACAACAGAAAGAAAGCACACAGCAGAAAAATAAACACAGACAGTGTAACACAAACACAAGCTCAGAGGGAAATTCCGACGGTAGTGAAGTACAGCATACGACACAAGCTGAACCGAGCCATAAAGAAGACCACGACCTGTGCATTCTGGAATTCCCTGCAGACATGAGCAGAATCCCTGTCCAGATTTCTACTCGGCAGCCCCCACTGTCGACAGCCAGTTCACATCACAGCAAGAAACCTACACACAATCCCAGCATAGTTCAAACACAAGAAACAGCACGCACTGCCACCGGCACACACACACATCTTTCAAATAGAAGGAAACACTTCATATTTGGTGACCAAAATGTGAAGGACCTTCAAAAATGTCAATTAGTAACAGCAGATATAGACAGGGTCACTGTTCGCTACAAAAACTGGGCATCTGCGCAGGACCTACTGACTCTCCTTAAAAGATATGAAACTGATCTTGATGTAGCCAGGGTCACTGTGCACATTGGTCTGTCGGACGCGCTAAAGCATAACGAAATTGCACAAACAGAGCTAAATCAAATCACAAGTAACTTCCAGTTCCTGTTCCCAAATGCAAAGGTATATTTTTCAGCTATTATACCTCCAGTTCGTTCACATTATAGGAAATCTGTTGAGATGAACAACACAAAATTGAAAAAGCATTGCGTCAGACACCACCACACATTTATAGAACACTCCTCGTTCCTCGCCACATCCGGAGCTCCTAGGAAGCATCTTTATAGTGGCGACATTTCCTTATCCGATCAAGGAACCAGTATGTTGGCGAGAAACATCAAATTTCCAGAAAACACCCTCAGAGGCACAGCCAGCACATCAGCATCCAAGTATCCTTCAAAACGACACACGAATGTAACCAGCTACTCCTCTAATGCAATTTACGACCTTGAGTTTCCGCCAATACCCACAACTTCAAGCACCAGCCAGACAACGTCACACAATCAGGAGTATCAAGACAGACCCTTTATTAGAACTACAGATGTGCAAGAAACAGCCAATAATATCGGCCTTCAGCAACATTCTACGACCGACGACCCACCTCAACAACAACTTGAGACACTCCATTCTCAAAGATCTGTAAAAGATTCAATTCAACCAACTCAGGGTCCACCTACTGAAATCTCACCACGTCCGCTGTCGCACCAGACACCAATGAGAGATCACCCATCATCGTTGTCATCACAGGTTTTCCCATATCAACCCGCACACCCCAACCTTTCATAACTTTCTACATCAGCAAAGCCTCTTGAACTACGCACCTTACACTTGGAGGTCCTACTGGCCGGAATATCCCATTCATCCAACAACAGTACCTCAACATCCCGCGAACACCTACTACCAAATGAATCATCTTTTACGGCCAAATCCATCTCGCTTTTATTATCCACAACCCTCTCCTCAACATTATCAGTGACTGTTCACTTCACAAGTCGACGTCTCTGTAGGACCAGTAACTGTCGGATAATGCTTTATTTATTTATTCTCAGTATCTATTTGTTTGTCTACCCGTCTATTCTCTTGGTGCAACTTAACTTTGTTGTTAACCTTCACAGCTTGTTGTGTGACAGTTTCTTACAATTTTTAAACTAGTACAGTTATCTGAATTGTTTGTAATTTGTTGTATTAAGGTGTGCATTTATGTACTATTACTTTTAATCTCACATATATAGCAACCTCGTGATGTTTATTTAGTTATTTATTTTCTATTTGAGCGTAAAACTTCTTTCACATAAAAATGTCAGGTAATTATGAACAATTACTAAATACAATTGGCTTACGGCTTGGCCACTTGAACGTAAACCATCTTTTAGGTAAAATTCCAGAACTCACACACATTCTTAACCAAAATTTCCAGGTTTTTGGTTTTTCCGAAAGTCGTCTGAATGAGAAAATCACCGACGATGACATTGCGCTCAGAGGTTTTAAAACTATTCGGCGAGATTCTAGTAGACAATTAGAGACGGGTCTAGCAGTTTATATTTCTGCTTCTCTCAGTTATCGCCGCAGAAACGATCTTGAGACTATAGATATAGAATGCATATGGTTAGAGATAAAGCCCCAAAAGCAAAGATCTATTTTAATCGGATATCTTTATCGTAATCCCAGTGTAGGAACAACATGGTTTGAAGATTTTACCAACATGATGGATAAAGTTATTACTACAGTTAACGAAATTATTCTTCTTGGTGATTTTAATATCGACATGCACAAGCCAAACAATATATGGACCAACATCATAGCATCGTATAACATGAAACAAGTAGTCAACAAACCTACCAGAGTAACAACAACGTCATCCACACTGATCGATCATATCTATGTAACCTGTCCAGAAAATATTATAGAATGCTCCATCCCTACTATTGCTATGAGTGACCATTATCCCATATGTTGCACTTGGGCAAAAAATGGGTACAAATCTCCAAAAAATAAACACATTAGTTTTCAATATAGAAGTCTTAAAAATTTCAACCGTGAATTATTTTTGAATGATTTGCGAACTGCGCCTCTCGCCAACGTTTTTCAAATTCCTGATCCTGATGACGCCATCGCATATTGGACAATGATATTTTATAGTATTTTTTAATAAGCATGCGCCTACTAAAGAAATTCGCGTGAAAAGGCAAATTAAATCTCCATGGATCACACAAGAAGTTCTTGACGCTATGAGGCAAAGAGATAGAGCGCATAAAAATAAGGATATCACTACATATCGGACAATAAGAAATAAAGTACAATACTTAATTCGCAGAGAAAAGAAAAACTACTTTAGAAATTTAGTTCAGAGTAAAACAAACAGTAAAGAGATATGGAAGGCAATCAACACTTTAGTGAACAAACGAAAATTTCCAGACCCACATACTCCCAATACGCCCCTTACTTGTACTGACTTCAGCAATCATTTTCAGGCAGACATCAACAATATAAAATCCACCATTCCGTCTCCCCCTTGTGACTTAAGCAAATTATCAACGCTCTGCGAGAACAAATGTACTAACACAATTCCACCCGACATCCCTTTTATAACAGTTAACGAAGTTTACAACTATATTACTGGCCTTAAAGATAATAACTCATCGGGACTTGATGGAATCAGTAATCGAATACTGCGTTTTGCCGCACCTGCTATTAGCGATTCACTGACATACATATATAATCAATGTATCGCAAGCAGTTACTTTCCATCCGCTCTTAAAAGCGCTAAAGTATACTGTTACGCACAAATAATTACTTTTTTCCAAAGTCTTTGTATGATCGTTTTTCGTATGTATGATCATTATTTGACTGAAATGCATGTTATATATATTTTCTGGTCAAAGGGACAGAACCCGATATATCGATACTGCTATTTTTTATGAGTTTACCTCCTCTTGTATAGAGACACGTTCGGTCTATAATGTCTTGAACGAAGCGTGACCATATCTCCTTATTTGGTAGTATCAGTCAACTGTTGTAGATGTTTGAAACCTTTCTTAACGCTTCTGTTCATGTCCATAAAAGGCGCGACTGTGTAAGACTTTTATCTCGAATGTTCTTAGAATCGTCTTATTGTGAACAGCGACTCAGAGATTGTCACTCTGCGCATGTCTCGACTTGGTTGTCGTTTGTTGTTCCGCCCAGGTCGGGGAGTTGAGAAATGGACTGATTAGCGAGCGGACGCGACTGCGTCTTGTGATTCTCTGAGGGAAATACATTGTCTTTGTGAGTTAGTTAGCTAACTAGACTATTTCCCCGTATTATTCAAGCCTGCCTGGAGGCATATGTTCATGGTTGATTTCCGAAATAAGGTAATTCCTCTTGTATCGAACTTTAGGCTATCATCTAGAGGTTCGTCATTTTGTCGCCTTTTTGCTCGCCTGTGTGATTCAAAATGGAGAGGTACTTTGACTAGGATTAAGTAACCGGTATCTTTATACCTGAACTAGTTATATATCTATGGGTCGCTCTAGACCAACAAGACTATTGTCGGTGTTCCAGGATTCGTTATATCAGAGATCACGTCCAAGTCAGATGGTTAGACTTAGGAAGGTTATAAAGGTCGAGCTGACCTGTAATCCATGTATGCTACTCACGTGCAGACAGTAAACGGACGTATTGTATACATCTGATCTGCTAGCATCAGGAAGGAATAATTATTATTGTCTATGAACATTAAGGATCTGCAGCTGACCACGGTTGCAGAAGTTATATGTATTATTTATCAAGCTTCGCTATGATATTTGTTTTCCATACAACTATTGAGTATTGACTTCTACATGACTGTCAGTTAACATGAGTTTGAATGCTGCATTCGTTGTATTATGCCGATGATAACATAAGTATCATGACTGTTTTGTGGCGTGCAATAAATGGTATAAACCTAAAGCGAAGTTACCATTTTTATGACTCTACACGTCATGTTGCCTGTGGTGTACCCTGAACTGTTCTACTGCAACACACACACCGCAACAATCTAAACCAGATAAGACACCCACATCTTGCATTGTAATACCTGGTGTCGATAGAGGTGGTAATTTGACGGCATCCTAATTCCACCCTTATCAATTCATGGTGGCCAATAGTTGGTTTATTCTGGTACCAACTCTCAAGGGGGTCAACAAACCCAGACATCATCAGCAGACTACAAGACAACATTGCAGTTGCTATTCATCACCTTTGATGAAATTTTTTGAAAGACGCAGCAGTACTGACAGTTGTTGATATTATGAAACTACCCGGTGCTGCTCGGCGGTATTGAAGTTTGTCTACAAATAGAAGGACAAGTACCGAGCGAATGGATTTCCTGATCTGTTGAGAAGAAGGACAAGTGCCGTAACAACTGTTCCGGTCTCAGAATTACTGTTGCAGATTCAGAAGGTCAAGTTCAGAAGCTGTTTCCTGTCAGAAGCTGTTTCCTGTTAGAAGCTCATTTTCTTCGTCATGGCAGTTTACGAGAGCAGATATGGATCAACGTTGGATCATTGTCCTAAGAATGCTGATCACATCCTGTTCTGAACTGTGCTGACGTTGTGGATACATAGAAGTTAAGTGGCCTGTTTTGTTTGTGAACTGTGCCCTTATGTTCTAACTGAGCCTTCTGTCTATCACACATTTTTCGCACTCTTTATATGTTTACATGTTATATGTTAATTTGTATTTGATATTTAATATGTTTATATTTCTGCGGGTTTTACTCGGTTTGGGCGGTTGTCCTCTAAGTAGAAGATACCACGCCCTGAGCGTTTCTACTGTTAGCGTTTTC
>JAMPIV010006959.1:40000-92681 GCA_024509875.1 Oreohelix idahoensis | reverse complement strand
TAACCCACAAAACCCACAACAACACTACACAAACCCCACCAAAAAAACAACCACACCCCACAACACCACCCCAACACAAACCACAAAATAAACATAAAAAAAAAACAAACCAAAAACCCCAAAAAAAAAAAACACCAACACAACCACAAAAAAAAAAAACAATAAAATATAACAAAACCAACAACATTATATTAATACAAACCCTATATCTATCAACCATAAATATTAATAAATTATCAATAATACTACAATATACCCCAATTTAGGCCCCCCCTATGAATCTATTGCATAATAAAATTTACACAGCAACCATCAAAAACGGGGCACATCCCTCTCAGATCTAGCAAAAAAAAAACAAGTACAGATACGCCACATTTTCTACCCACAAATCTTAGCCACAGGGCACATAGCATTAGAAATGTCCTTGCAAAGGGCTCAAAAGCCAATTCTTTTAGCTTAATATTAACTACGACGGGCGGCTAGAGGGGGAGAGGTCAAGAGGGAGGGGTGGGCCAGTGCAGCCAGCATAAAAGCATTAATCCCACGGAGTTATTTGGCATCTGAAGCTTTAGTGAGGAGGGAGATTTTTTGATGTGTGGTCCGTTACTCAGTCACCTATTGCCCCATTGGCTCTAGGTAGGGACATTGCGAGCGGACTTGATATCTCGTGTGGCCGGGCGTTCAATTAAACACAAATAAAAAAATAAAAAAACAATATCTCGGTCGTCTCTGGAAAGTATATCCAATGAGCAACGTGGAGATAAATAACATTGGAAAGATGACTGGGAGAAAATTTATGTTAGGATCGTACAGTAATAAATTCGTTAAAAATTAACAAATTGACAGAAGGTAATCATACTTCACCGATTTCAAGAGGAAGAATAGACGCATGTGTGGTTATAGTCAGGAAGACAATATCTTTTATAATTCCGGAGATTTGATCACGTAAGTGTGTCAAACAGTTTTAAAAAATGATGAAAAGTGTGGTTCCAAAATTCATAGAAAAAAGGACTGACGGACCTTGGAAATATTGATAGGGAAGAAAAGCCAGTTTGTCAGAGTAAAACGATATCGCAGAAGGTAATAGCTTTGGTAGGAAAGGAGAACGAGTAAGTTATCTATTTTAAGAAAACACAGATGAACTAACGCATTCGATGAACCAAGAAATATTTTGGACCGAAGGCTCTGAATGCACTGCCAATCAGCGCGGAGTTCACGTTTTCACGCAAGATGGCGGGCAGCGAGGACAAATACGCGGTTGGTGGGAAGTGAAAACCACGAGAACTATAGAAGATCTAATACATTTAAAAGAACTATCAAACACAATCAATAATAGTAATAAATATAGAAGCACCCTAAAAGCACCAGTCATAGACTACACACTTACTGAAAAGATTAAACAGAACATAGAAGATAGGGAAGCCAAAATGATAAGTAGACAGTTCATAAATCAACTAGCAAAACAAAGTCTGGCTGTTTACACAGATGGATCCAAGGGCGATAGTGGACAACAAGGTGCAGGAGTAGTGATACCACAGTGAGGAACTAAGAAGAGTTACAGTGTAACTGGAGGGGCTTCGATTTTTACGGCGGAGATGGTAGCAATTCTAAAAAGTTTAGAAATAATCGAAGATAATCCGCCAGAAGCAGTAACAATTTTTTACAGACTCACTGCTATCACTACAAGCACTAGAACACCCAGGTAAGTGCAGCCGGCCAGATATAAAGGAAGAAATTCTAGCAATTAATACATCACTAGGAAACAGAGGATGCAGGGTGAGGCTAGTGTGCGTTGCAGCACACATAGGTATAGCTGGTAACGAGATGACAGACCAGTCTGCCAAATTTGGAAGAATAAATAAAAACAATATAAGTGCAGGACTTGGAATATCGGAGATTAAGAGCCAACGGAAGCTAACCATAAACGAGGAATGGAAACAACATGGAAGGACAGTAGTAAAGGCAGACACGCATTCAAATTTCTAAAAGAACCAACAAAGATGCGCCAAGTCAGAGAAGAATTATAGGTACCATCGAACAAAAAGCTATGGCGTCTCCGTCTCGGTGCAACGTACTTTATGATAGAAAAACCGCACTGCCAAGAATGTCAGGAAAAAAAATGACATAAACACATACCTGATCCACTGTAAAAAGTACGAACAAAAAAGGCTTGAATTAAAAACTTACAATAGAAATGTCAATATAGACATGACAGGGGATAAGGTTTTAAGAATAGATGCCCCAGGGGAAGCCCTGGATATATACATAAAACAAAGGAAAACATATAAGGTTAGTAACAATGACAATATTAACAACAATAACAAAAATAATACTTCAGAAAAGACATTCAACCAAACAGAAATTAAGGGGATGCACTACAGGGAAAACTAACTGTTATTCTAATAACATTTTCAAACTTTTTATGTTCTCAATAGACACAATGTATGTCCATGAACCAAATTCTACAGTTTATTTTGTTTAAAAAAAATGTGGTTACCATGGTAACAAAAAAAAAAAAATCCGCCATATTGGATTTTTTACCAATTTTCAAGAGCAAAAATCATATGTTTCCCATTGACCAAACTTTATCAAATTGCACACACATGTTGCGACTGATAATTAACACAATTTTATTCATGCTTTTTTTGATAAGTTTAAAATTCTATTTTTAATGATTTTAAAAAAAACACTATATTTGTATGAAAAAGATTTAAATAAAATATTTTAAAAAATATATCAAAGCAAATTACCAAAATATCAAAAAAAAGCATGTGACAATTTAAAGATATATATGCGTACTACATGCGTGCCAAATTTCAGACTGATTTGTTAGATAGGATGTTACTTTTTCAATTTTTTTACAATAAAATATAAATTTTAAGAAAAATGCTTTTTACTCACCGAGTGGCTCGGGGGGCGGGGGGGGGGGGGGGGGGGGGCAAATGTCACTGAAATTCTCCAGCACTGTATGCTGCACCTCCTTCAGCTTCCTGCAACTCCTCCTCTTGCCTTTGTCTTGCCTCTTGCCTAATTTTTCTTCTTTTTACAAGTTTGTCAGCCGCATATTTCTGGCTGTTGGCCAGACGTTTCCTTAATCGCACCTGTCCAAGGCGTTCCGAGTTTGTTCCAGATGCTTGGCCATACAGCTTTTTTATTTCTGCACTGGCTGATGGACGAAAGTTGAACTCTCCAATGGCCACAAGGATACTGAATTTGACTTTTTCTAATGACACAAATATCCGCTTGCTGCAACGACTCCATATAACATTGTGGAGGCTATCATTTGCATTTTGAGTTGCACCTAGCTCACACTGCGTGAGCAGATGCTGATCAGTAAGACGCTCATAAATAAGGGCTAAGTGCTTATGGAGCAGGTTGTAGTCTAGTGGAGTATGAACTTGGGTCTTGTGAGGTCCAGCAGCTTTGGCGATGGAAGCCTGATAGAAACACCAGGCGTTTTTGCCTGGCGGACAAAAATTATGTTGGGATTTGTCGAATACCCATGGTAGAGAGAAGCCATGATGGCTTGTTTCTCCTCTGGAGGTGTACTGTGCTGGCGGATGGCCCTGGTGTAGTAAATACACAGTTTTCTTATGGTATTTTGGGTCAGACGACCATGGCCATTTCCCCCAAGGATGACTTTTTGTTTCCGGCAGTCAGTAATGAGTGTCCTCAGTGCAGTGCCTAATTGCTTTGCGTCATGGTTGACGCACTCTTTTGTGGTTATGTCAACTTCTGGACCATACGGTTTGATGTTGCAGAGTCTGTTGTAGGCCTTGGAATCGCCATCTGATAGCAAAACAGTGTAGCGTAGCTTGTGATTTACCACTGAACGAAACCAGAAAACCCCACAGGCTTTTACTTCCATCATTCCGGCTGACCCTTCGTAATTACAGCAGCAGTCCTTCTGATGCTCTGCTTTCCATTGTTCTAAATTGTTAGGCTAGTTTTTCAGTTGCTACTGTCCAGTATTCTCGCAGGTGTAATAGAAGGAAGACATAACGTGCATATCGATGACCATGCCAGTCAAGATGTTGATAACACTGCCAACACCTATCAGTGACTTATGACCTCTAGATAGCCATGTTGCATCAAAACTGACAGCGATGTCAATGACTTCTTTTTTTATTAATGGTATGATGCTGACTCTTAGCATGTTCAGCCCAGATGATGCTGACGGCACGTTGAAATACTGTAGAGTTGTGCATGGTATCCAAATGATCAAAAATTTGATCTGCATATTTCTGTACGTAGGTTTAGCACAGACAGTGTTATGAGAAGCACCATTCTTGCTCGCGCTCAAGTTCATTTTTATATCAGATCGACTTGGGCCAGCGGTGTAAGGCACTATTGGATCAGCGATTTGAACTATAGGCCTATCGGATACTGGTATGCAGACATAGTTGATGATAAGCCTACATCAGGTTGGTTATCATTCACCGCTGATTCGGTTGTAACATTGCTGGAAATTACACACTTTCGACGTGCTCTAATGGCAGAAAGTTGCTTTGTTTTCTTACATTTTCTTCCCATTTTGAAGTAATAGAACATAATTTAATGAGATTTAGACTGTAATCAAGAGAAACATGTCGTACTTCGTACCACGTTCAATGAGTTATTTGTTTACGGTCGGAAGTACCTGTCGTTATGTTCCGGATATGCGCAGACAAAGCTACGTGCTGTTACGACCAATCAGAAAGATAAACACAAATACCTCTTGAATGGGCCTTGACTGAGAGAAAAGGGTCACTACGTGACCTCTCCTTATAAGGAAGTTAGCGTAAAACGATGGAAAAGTTGAATGCCAAATCACGCAGAGGTATGTGAAATAAAGGTTTCGAATTTGCTACAATCCGGGACACACAAAAATTCCCTTTTCGGCGATACCAAATACTTCGCGATGCGCTCAGCGTAACTAAGGTATTATTGAGAGAGAAATCTTGCATTTTCGGCACAAATTTGCAAATCATAGCATGGGGGTAGTGCCGAAAATATACTTTTTGACACATCTAATGCATTTTTTTGTGTCATAAAACCTTGTTTAATCGATTCCTCGATGATTATTTAATAATAAAAAAAGCTCAAAAGTAAAAAATCTTTCTTTTGTACGTAAAATCCAGTTTTCACTGTAATGCATCATTGTCGTATATGATTTATCAGATAGGTAATAGATGTTTATAGCCCTGTCTGAGCAGAGGTGATAGTGATGACAATGTGAAAGTAAGGGGTAGGATATAGTTTTTTTTTCACGAGGGTGATCGTGTAAGAGAAAGGACAGTCTCTGGATAGAATAATTTATCTAATCCAGCCTATCTGGACGACAATATTTAAATCAGACGCACTTTCTCTCCTTGTACGAAAATACAAGTTACACTGCACTCACATGCACACAATTCTGTGACAAATACGTACGAACGTAAAAACAAACTATGGATAACATATAATAGATAGGGGTTGACCGACACAATAAATAAAGGTTTAATAAAGTTTATTATAAATAGAAAATCACAACATAAATCATATCCATCAAGAGATCATGGTTTACAGACAAAATGAAAATTAATCAAATAGGTTCTCCCCTCTGGTAAAGGAAAAGAAAGGACGATCCCAACAGAGGTTAATTAACCCAAAAGATCAAAGGTTAACAATAAGTTATGAAATAGTCAGTATGGGAAAAGAAAAGGTTCCTAATGTAAACTATCCTGTGACTAATCAGATTATTGAGATTAAAAAAAAAGTAAGAAGAAACCATATACAGGGTGTTAAAGTCGCCGTGCAGTGAATTTGAAAAAATATTTTAGAAATTACGTCACGAATGATGCAAATTTACGTCATGATATTCTGTGTTCCAATGCTGTGTTCCACAATCCCGTGTGCAGCATTACACAACACGCCCCAATTGAAAACCACATTTCTGGTGACGTAGTCTCGCCCGGGCGTAAATTTCACTGCACAGCGACTTTATAAACACCCTGTATAAGTATATGATGTTAACAAAAGAGATAAGTTTCTTTCTCTGTTCTTTCAATTCACATACACGCAGTGGCCACTTTCAGATACACTTACCCCAGTAGTTGTCGCAGGCATTCCAAGGAAATACACTAATAAGTAATATATATATTTAGTGTCAAATTTAAGTTTGCCAAATCCAGCCCCAGACCCTCCGTAGTTGCTGACTGCAAATTTCACAGGAGTCGCTAGAGTCGGTGTTAAATTTGTACTGGATACTTCTTCTTCCTCGTTCGTACTGAAAAGGATGTTGGTTGCGTTGTGTCTGTTTACGCCGGAGCTGTGATATCAGCACCCTTCGGTCGACACATCCTACTTCAGCACGGCAGTTTTTGGGACCGGGTTTGCCTTCCCTCTGCGATCCCTACTCTTTCCGCCAGACTGCAGTGATGCAGACTGTTTCTAGGACCACCACGTGGAGGTGGAGTAGGGTCTTAGTCAGCTCTGGTTCGCTGACTCTGATGCAAGCAGTCAAGCTATGGGTTGCTGACTGCATTCTCTATTGCTGCATCTTTGGGTCCCGTACTGGATACAATAAGTTATCTATGCCTTCAGTTGGTTGGAGTAAGGTTCATGCGTGGTGATCGCCGATGTAGAATAAATAGAACATATACAGTTCCTAGGTTGTTTAGCCTCAGGTGGCTGAAACGCTAGGTTTAAGTTACACAAATGTTGCCGACAATATATTGCCACAGTTGGCTGATGATATATATATATATATATATATATATATATATATATATATATATATATATATATATATATATATATATATATATATATATATATATATATATATATATATATATAAGTAAATCTGGTAATAGTTCTGGTCCAGTTAATATTATAATTCAATGGTTCTATTCTGGTTTCTCTCATGAAAATGAGGAAAATTGGACCTCACATGTCACAGCAAGAAGCTCATCAATATTAAATATTCTTGGATGCTTATAATATTATAAGTTCGTATGATCATAAGTTCATATGGCCATAAGAAAATAAGCCGCTAGTACTCGGGTTTGTTCACCCTATATTTTAGGAAAAGAACATATAAACATTTAACCAAATTATCAATATCATATCTAACACGTGTTAAAAATAGGACCTCTACACCACTCTTTTATAAATTAGATTTAAAACACACGTGTCTAGCTTATCCTATAATTCTGTTAACGCGTGATATGAACACTAGTCATTTTAAAAAAATTACATAAAATGGTTAGAAGTAAATAATATATGCCGTCAGTAGGCAGTTTTTTAATGTATGTACTAGTCAATTTAAAACATCTCTTACTGGAAAAATAGCAAGTAATTAAATTTACTTTACGGCTGGAAAATTAGTTATAAGTTATTTAAATTTCAGTGAAATATATATTGAAAACTTTAAACACACTAATTCACTTCAAATCTAGTATATAAATTACCGCAATCAGAAAAATGAAACACTCCACGGAATCAATTAATTTTCACTTTGTACGAGAAATCTTAAGATAACGAGCTAGTGAATTTAGATAGATTTCTGGCAACTGATCATGGCTATCGGAGAGACATGGTATATATCGAAAAATTCCGTTCAATCGTTCTCTAATGCGAAAGTCACATCTACTGCCAGACCCGAGCCAATTTGCCGTTCGATTTCTTGAATCAAAGGTAATTTTACCACCTCTTGACTTTCATCATCTCTGCCTTGCCAAATATCAGCTACGAAATTTTCACCTGAAAGTTTTACAATCCAATGTACGTCTCACTGAATATCGTGTGTTCCCCTGATCAAAGAATCTATTACGCCATGCTCCGCGCTTCGCTCTCTGTTTCACATAGGGCTTGATTGCCAGATGGCCCCCGTGTTAATTAAACTGGTGAATCCTTCGTTCATGTAGCAAAAGTATACTCTAGATGTGGAGGGGCAAAAGTGGATGATTACTGCTGCACTATTTTCATCTGTGACAATCCCCTTAAGCAACAGAAACTAACAAATCATTTTTAAAAAAAAAACAGAAAAATTAGCAAACTTACTAACTACTCATAGGACAAGGAAAGACAACGCGGTTAAAAAAAAACATGAACTCAAAAAGAACAAATACTAATACAAATTAAAACCAAGTGTAAAGGACAAAAGTTATCTATATACAATACAAAACTGACAATAAAATGACAAATGCTAAGATAAATTAAAACCAGTAACTGCAAAAGACAATAGTTATTTAAATTTAATACAAAATTAGTAAATAAAATGACACTAAATACCCCAATTATAACCAAATTTCAGGTTGAGCAGGGTAGACCAAGATGGAACGAGAAGAGGCAATTACGGTCAGCTGTTAAGTGCCCGCTCTCCAACCATCACCTTTTCAAAACAACAACAACAACAACAACAGTGGAAACCACACACAGAAGATTTACACAGTGTACGGAAGGAGAGAGAGCATAGTCACATCTTCATGTACCAATCTTTCCAAGGTATCTAGTGACAACCTGCCTTACCGAACAGGTCCAACTTACTGTATTTCTGAGAAGACCAGAAGGTTTCGATCGAGAATACTGATCTCAGAAATCAGAAGTGTACACCAGAAAGTGTTAACCTGCAAAGCGACACGGAACACTACAGTGGGTTACTCGTGTGTGCTGATATCCATTAGTAAATTGGACAATCAGAAGAGACTATATCCCAAGTGTGTGCAGCTTCACTCGTTACCGTCGGGCACCAGTGCTGTCTATCCGCTAGAACATTTAACCAAGAACATTGAGATAACTGACCAAATTCAAGAACTTTGAGAGCAAAAGTATGTGAGATAGCGTCAAGTGAGGACAGAAGTTTTATCAAAAGTCAGTTACCAGACTTCTTCTAAAACAGTGACATTCTTACAAGTATAAACACTGATTTTGTATTGTGACTTTAATGTAAATATAATTCCTATAAATATTTTCCATTCTAACATTTCAAGATAAGAAGAAGAGAAAAGAATCAATATAAATAAATTGATTTAAATTGTATTGGGGACTGGGACCCAAAGATGCAGCAATAGAGAATGCAGTCAGCGACCCATAGCTTGACTGCTTGCGTCAGGGTCAGCGAACCAGAGCTGACCAAGAACCTTCTCCACCTCCACGTGGTGGTCCTGGAAACAGGCTGCATCACTGCAGTCTGGCTGAGAGAGTAGGGATCGAAGAGGGAAGGCAAACCCGATCCCAAAAAATGCCGTGCTGAAGTCGGATGTGTCGGCCGAAAGGCGCAAATATCGCAGCTTTGCTGTAAACAGACACAACGCAACCAACGTCCTTTTCAGGAAGAACGAGGAAGAAGAAGAAGAACTTTTTCTTAATTAATGGATGTTTCTGTCCACAGTAATGACACTCCTTTCTAGATTCAAATTACCCACTGTCAGTGTTACTTTGACAGGCTTTACCAGTATGCTGCCCAGTGTCTCTCTTGGGAGGTTTATGGTTGAGTGATTTTTGCTGTACCTGTTCAACCCTTGCTTCAGAAGGTTGTACTGTATTATTCATCTCTCTTATGTCTTTTCCAGTTTGCTCTAAGACTCTGCATATGTGAATGGCATTCTTTAGATCGAGGTCGGCTTCTCTCAAGAGCTTCTCTTGTAACCTTTTGTTAACAGTAAAGACAATTTTGTCTCTTATCATACGATCCTTGTCGTTAAAGTTGCATGAATCTGCCGTAGTTCTCAGCTCAGTCAAAAAGGAATTAAAGGGCTCTTGAAGAGATGTGTTCCAGAATCTGAAGGTATGTAATACTTCATTGCTTCGTGAGCTACAATGGTTCTGGAGCAAATCGAGAATGTTAGTAGGATTAGAGTGGTCTCCTTCCTCTGCAAGTTGATCAAAAACTTCAACAGCTTGAGGTCCAGCACAGTGTAGGATGATGGCCGCCCGAACGGGATCAGGTTTCGAGGCAACTTCTGCTGCATCCATATACAGTTCTAACTGTCGTCTCCATTTACGAAATGTGTCTGGTTCGACGTTATTTATGTCTAGGCAGGGTGGTAACCGAAACATGGGCCGTTCTGCCATGACGAAATGTCTAACAATGGTATGCAAGCAATAACCTACCAGTCTATGACGTCAGCACACGTGTTACAAGATATTCAGCATAGTTCGAATTCTGTAGAAATAAACACCCCTGCCACCATGTTGATATTTACTGTTGTGTATAGTAAATATTGTTAAATGTAATGAGACGTGGCTGGCTGTCATACATTCTCACATTATGAAGCATAATCACGAAGCCTGAACACACACTGGATACGACTCACACGTTTAATCGGCCATCTTTAGAAACAGAAAGAGGAAGGAAGAAAAGATGAAGAGTTAGCATAAGGGCAAGTAACTGGTAGTAAACAAAGTAACCATGGAGACAATATATACATCAACAGTGGACTTTGTTAATTCCATACTGTTTGTAGCAAAGTGTGCAAAAACACGCGTAGTTAATGGACTGATAGAACGAACAGAGGAAAAATAAATTGTGGTTTCGGCAAGAGCCTTGAATGGTATGAAGACTAAACGAACAAAGTGTAACTAAGCAGTCTAAAAATAGTAGCGGTCACGCATGCGCATTCGTTTATGTTATCAGAGAGAAGCCGGTATGCAAAATTCACAATGGAGAAACAAAGTGTCGAAAGTTAGGTACACAATTTCTTGTGAACTGAGACTACGTGTCAGTGAATTATAAAAAAAAGGTTATAGCTTTTCACAGAAGGGATATGCAGGAATGGAAATCCAAAAGGAAAGTTGAAAGACATATGTATATATAAAGATATTTGTAGTTTTATTTGACTTTCACATTACAGGTGTAACCTAGTGATGGATTTTATAAATTTATAGTAAATACATGTCATACCCGATTGTAGGTTTAAGTATATGAAAAGGAAGCTTCCAGTAGGGGAAGATAAGGGAACTATAAGACAACGTGAGGGATAAACTTAGTTGAGTGTGTATTAGAACGATTGATGGGACGGTTGCACATAATACCCAAAATGAGAGAAATCTTCAGTGCTTGAAAGGGCCCAAACACTGCTGGCCTCCGAGACGCTCGCGCTCACAATATATAAGGCGAGAACGCTCAGTTCAAAATACACACAACTAAAAAAAACCCAACCAGAAGTCAAAGTAGAGTGCTGTCTATGCTACGTCAGTTACCACTGCATGAAGAGCAGACATTCTTCACAAAGTACAGTCTTCGTAAGAGCTTGGAATCGATCTTAGAGGGTGTGTAGGTTTACTATCGATATTTATGTGAATAATATCAATTTTATTTCAGATTTTAGTGTGTTGTGAATGTATCGGACATATTGTTTGTGTGGATATGATGCTGAAGATTGGAAAACCTAAATTGTAACCACCACAGTCCTTGTCAGGGCTAAATATAACCATTCTGGTTTTTGTCTGGGTCTATAACCTACCAGCAAGACCAGTACTGACTTGGCATGTAGGTGAGAAAAGCAAAGGTTGCATCCTGTCCATATATTCATATTGCTTTGATTATTCATGTATTATTATATTTGAGACAATGTTTTGCAGTAGACACCAGTCTGTCTCACTATATCTAAATCATACAAGGCCATGTATCATTTATCATACATGCAGACATCTGATGACACCCTCATCTCTTACACACAATAGGATGTAATAGGTCTCCATGACATTGCCTAGCCACTTGATACTCCTTGTTCCAGGTTCTTTAGTCGAATTACAAATAAACCCTGAAGTCAAGTGAACCTTCGATCCTGCTACCTAACCATAACAGGAGCCCAGAGGTTGAAGTGTTCCATAACTTTTTTCCCCCTGATTGCCGGGATTGGACTGAAGTGGGACTTTCAGAACAGTGTTATGTGTCAACCCATATCTGGACAAGTGCTGATTCAAAGTTGAGTTACATAGTGACTATTCCGGTGGCAAATGTGAGACATTCAACTGTCAGATGATGAGAAATTAGGGAATAGAATAAAAGAGACAGACTAGTATAAATAACAACAGTGAGAGAATATTTGTGGTTTAAATTAACTTTAAAGATCCCATGGGGACTTTTTTTCTGTAAGTTTAAACTTATAATTATATTATCAACTTGCTGTAAATACAAAACCATAATCACCATCGTCCAACACTCACCCTTCATTACATAATTAGATAGATGTAAATAATAAATTATGAAATTGTACTCAAGTGACTTGTTAAATTTTTAACTGTTTAAGTGAGTTACTTTTTCTAATTTTATTACAATATCACATGGGTTACTACAGCTAAGGTGGCAAAGTATATTTCTGAAGCCTTAAACTATTGTCTAGCTCAGAGTATTCGCAGCCGTAACTCACGTGTGATACCAGTGCTCTTCTCTGACACTGGGACTTCATACATTCTGGAGAGAATTCTATTTCTTCTCTAAACACTATCGTCATACTGTACTAGAAAAACCTTACACTACACTGTTACAGTTAAAGTTTATTTGGGATTACATTGTTCTTATGTTCATAGCATAGTGTAGTTGTTAACGAAGGGGCACTCTAGCCTCCTGCATCTAATTATTACCATCTAGATAGGAATACTTTACAGCCTTTACTACACTTATGTTATCCATACACCAGTGCTTAGTTCGGGGACTGGGGGTATATCTTATAGCTCTTTATTCCTTCTTGAATTATCATCGTCTATCCACAAGACCACTTATCACTCAGATTATTGAGAAACAATAAATTCGTTACACTGGTCTGCAGAGAATAACTAGATACAGGTTGAATCTGGGGATGAGACCACAAATGTGCTTTTATCACAAATGTGTTACTGGGTTCATATGCCCAACGAGCCAGCCAACTGTAGTGGGTTGTCTCTCATGCTCAGCAGTAATGGTCCACGAATGGACACACTTTTGAGTAAAAGGATGAGTTTTCCGAAGATAAACCTTAGCCCAAGATTACTCTTGGCAGATATATAGGGAGTTTTCTGCCCCTCTTTTAGGGAATCTCGCAGGGATTTTATAATGTCAAGTACAACAACTGCGTCATCTAAGCTGATTGTAAACTTTATATTCTCCGCCTAATTCTGACAGAAATATTGTTATGCAGGGGTTCCCCGAGACCTGAACATTATTTCAAGGGTTCCTCCAGGATTAAACGGTTGAGAAAGGCTGCTCTCGTGTTTATATTCTGTTTCTATGATAGACTCTGCTTTCTTGGGATGTACTAAGAATCCTATGCCATGATTTGCTTGTTACTTCTTGTCTACTACCCTCCACACTAGCACATTCTTATCATTGATCTCCTAGGTATTGTGTCCCTTGAAGCTAATAGTTTCTTTTAAAAGCGGTCAGTGAGGCCTACCAGTGTGTCCCGGAACGGCACTGAATATCAAGACGAGATTTAAGGTTAACTCTGAGAAAGGAAATATAAAATATTTCTTTCATCAAGATAGTCCCTACTGACCCAGATTATAATCTACTTCTAACCCGTTAGTACATCGCGCGGGGGAGTTATGAGGGCTGCGAGTGACATTGTTCGGATATACGGCGCGAATAACACTGGATACACGGAGTTGGAGTGGGGGGAGTGGGGCTGGGAGGGACAATGGTAGGACATCCGGCGTTGGCGTGGGCCTCGAATTGACAACGTTGGGGCATGCAAGGTTGACGGGGGGCCTGGGAGTGACACTGTTAAGATATTCCAAGCTGGCGTGGGGCCTGGGATTGACACTGTTAAGACACGCGACGTTGGCTTGCAGGCTGGAAGTGACACTGTTTGGACATGCGAAGTTGGCGTTGGCGCTAATAATAATAATAATAGCCCCTTCAGTCATAACTGACTATGGGAATGCGCCCCTGAGGTGACAGCCCTCAGCTGCTTATTTTCCTGGTGCTCCTTTCGACGTTTTCTCCTCACCTCTGCTTCTTGTGTGAGCCTCTCTTCGCCCAATCTGAGGTGGCGCCGTAAATAGCATCGCCACTTAGTGCGATCGGCAGCTTTATCCTCCCATGTTGCTGGATCCATGTCCAGTGCCCTCATATCTCTCTTGCACACATCTTTGAACCTCAGCTGTGGTCGCCCAACTGTTCTCTTGCCATCTGCTAATTGTCCGTAGAAGATATCTTTTGGGATGCGACCATCATCCATGCGGCGAACATGGCCAAGCCAGCGAAGTCTGCGCTGTCTAAGAAGCGTATACATACTTTGAAGGCCAGCACGTGACAACACCTCGACATTTGTCACTTTATCTTTCCACGAGATGCCGAGGATGCGGCGTAGACACCGCAAATGGAAGGTATTGAGCCTTCTTTCTTGCTTAGCATAGGTCGTCCAGGTCTCGCTGCCATATAGGAGTGTGCTGGTGACGCAGGCATTATATACCGCAGCTTTGGTCTTCATTGTGAGTTTAGAGTTTCCCCAAACACGCGATGTGAGGCGGGCAAAGGTAGCTGCAGCTTTGCCAATGCGGCTGTCGATTTCTGTATCCAGTGAGAGTTTGTCATTGATGGTAGACCCTAGGTATGTGAAGTGGTGCACCACTGCCAATTCATAGTTATCGATAGTGATAACTGGTGCAGCACCCACATCCTGACTCAGCACATTCGTTTTCTTTAGACTTATTGTGAGGCCAAAGTCCTTGCATGCTTTAGGGAAGCGATTCATCAAGCTCTGAAGCTCCTGTTGGCTTTGAGTGACGACTGCAGCATCATCAGCGAACAACAAGTCTCTTATAGTGACCCTTCTGATTTTTGTTTTTGCCTTCAGCCTTGAAAGATTAAACAGACGGCCATCTGACCTAGTGTGAAGGCATATTCCTTCAGTTGCATCTCTGAATGCATGTTTCAAGAGTAAGGCAAAGAAGATCCCGGAAAGAGGGTCGGAGCCAGAACATAGCCTTGTTTAACGCCACTTCGTATATCAAAGGGCTGTGACGTGCTTCCAGCATATTGGACTGTTCCCTTCATGCCGTCATGGAATGACTTTATCATTTCCAGCATTTTAGAAGGGCAGCCTATTTTCAGGAGGATTTTAAAGAGTCCATCCCTACTAACCAGGTCGAATGCTTTTGTGAGGTCTATAAAGGCGATATATAATGGTCTTTTCTGCTCTCTTGATTTTTCCTGAAGCTGGCGGAGAGAGAAGATCATGTCTGTTGTTGATCTGCCAGCTCGGAATCCACACTGTGACTCTGGATATATGCGCTCAGCTAACTTGTGTAGTCGCATTAAGATGACTTTGGCAAAAACCTTACCAACAATGCTAAGAAGAGAGATGCCTCTGTAGTTATTGCAATCACTTCTGTCTCCTTTATTTTTATACAGTGTTACAATCTTGGCATCTCGCATGTCTTGAGGAATAGTTGTCTCTTCCCAGCACTGGCACAGCATCCTATGCAGGGGATGTAATAGCGTGCTCTTACAGCATTTGATTAAATCAGGAGGAATCCCATCACTGCCTGGTGCTTTGCCAGAGGCCAAGCTATCAATGGCCTTGCTGAGTTCCTCTAATGTTGGTTCGGCATCCAGCTCTTCCATAGTTGGCAGACTGTTGACACCATCAAGGGCTGCAGGCGTAACGGTATTGTCTCTAGCGTAAAGCTCAGAGTAGTGCTCGACCCACCTCTCCATCTGCTTACCCTTATCGGTTAGCTTCTCTCCGCTGATGGTTTTTTAGCGGTGCCGTCTTACTTTTATGGGGGCCAAGTGCTTTCTTTATACCGTCATACATTTGTCTAATTTTGCCTGTTTGCGCTGCGATCTGGATGCTCTCACTGAGCTGGAGCCAGTAGTCATTTGCACAGCGTCGAGCAGTTTGTTGAACTTTGCTTCTCGTAGTCCTCAGGATCTGTAGGGTTCTGGCACTCGGTGAACGTTTGTATTCATTCATAGCACTGCGCTTAGCTTCAATGACAGGTGCCATCACATCTGATGAAGCATCAAACCAGTCATTTGACTTTGCTGTTTTCTTACCAAAGGTGGCAAGTGCAGTACTTTGAATGGTGTTCCGTAGATGCTCCCAGTTCTCTGTAATAGTATCACCATGCTGAGGGCTACTGAGCACTTTCTTGAAGGTCGCAGTGAATTGAGCGATCATGAAAGGGTCTGACATCTTGCTGGTATCAATGCGTGGTTTCCCTTCATGTCTGACACGATAGAGTTTTCTTGGTTGTGCTCTGATTTTGCAGCAAACCAAGGAGTGATCTGTATCACAGTCTGCACTATGGTACGAGCGCGTGGAGAGCACAGACCTGAGGAGTGGCCTTCTGACGAGAATCAGGTCAAGTTGGTGCCAGTGCTTGGATCGTGGGTGTCTCCATGACACCTTATGCTGGGGTTTTGTCTGAAAGTAGGTGTTGGTCACGCAAAGGTCATGGTGGACGCACAACTCTAAGAGCCGTTGTCCATTTTCATTCATCTTGCCAATACCAAACCTGCCCACACATGAAGGCCATGAAACATTATCGGCACCCACTCTAGCGTTAAAGTCACCAAGGAGAACAAGCTGTTCTTGCCTAGGTATGCTTTTGATAATTGCTGTTAGATTCTCGTAGAACTCATCTTTAGCATCTGAGGCAGAGTACAGAGTAGGAGCATACACACTGACAAAGGTGATGGGACCTGTGCTAGTTTGCAGGCGGAGCGTTAACAGGCGTTCTGATCCATTCTCGCCTGGTTCAACCATTTTAGTTAGCGATTTTTTGACCGCAAAACCTACTCCGTGTTCTCTAGCTTTATTAAGATCTTTCCCTTGCCAATAAAATGTGTAGTCCTTCTCGCTCACCGTTCCAGAGCCCGCCAGGCGCGTTTCCTGAAGTGCAGCTATATCCACCTGAAGTCGTTTAAGCTCATCATTAATTATGGCTGTCTTCCTTACATCGTTTACATCCTGTAGGTTTTCGGATAGTCCAGTCAACATAGTCCGGACGTTCCAGCATCCCAATCTGAGAGTTTGCTTATTTCTATTTTTTCGATAATTGCTTGGTGCAAAATTTTCTGTCCACAGTTCGGGTTTGACCCTAATCCCCATGCACCCAATGGGGAAAGCAGACAGTGGCGGGACAACACCTTATTGACTGGGGGCTGCCCAGCTTGAAGTGGGCGGTAGCTGTCCAGTGAGATCCTAGAACCTCTCCCACTGTCGGAAGTAGCCCCTGGCGCCATGCCCTAACGCCAATTGGGCAAAATGCTTATAACCGGTAACTGCTACTTCCCGTGTTTTGCCGACACCTATAGGGTGAAGCTGGAGTGTCCTCTCCAGGGCGCGAGCTTGGGCACAGTTATATGGAGATCAAGCGCTAGGAGATACTATTAAAACTCGCGGCATAGGTGTGAAGATTGGAAGTATTACTGTTAGGACATGCTGTGTCCATGTGGGGGTTGGGTGAGGCACTGAAAGCTAACTGACAGCAGTAACATTATCATGGCGATTATCAACATCGTCATCGTTATTATTACCACAAGCCTGTATGAAACCGAACGAGCATAGGCCTTCAACAGCTGCAGTTCCAGAACTCTCTGTCCTGAGCAATGTTTGGGATACTTTCGTTCGTTCCTCTTTCGTCGACTATATTGCTGTTATACCCTGTTCAACCAAAGCGGTTATAATTGGGGTATATTGTGCATTAGGTTATTCGTTGCTAGCTGGTTGCTAGTCCTGAAAAGGACTGGTCCTAAGAAGGACCACTAGCTGACTGTCTTGATTCCTCTCGTTGTTGTCTGTTGGTGGTATCTTGGGGTGTTCAATAGTGTATTTCGCCTCCAGTCTCGCTCGTTCGGTGGCAGCCATGAGGAGGGCTAGTCCTAAAAAGGACTACTAGCTGACTTGTGTGGTTTTGTGTGTTTTTAACCTCCTTGTTTCTGCTGCTTGTGTCTTCCTTTTCTCCTGTACCTGATATAACGCCTTTTCTATTATTGTGGGGTGTTACAAGAGGATATATGATTTGTAGCAACTAGGTAGTAAGCTCGGATAAAAGTTGCACATTTTAGTTGTTGAACTGCAATAGAGATATATTATAGTTTTTGCTTTACGATGTTGAAAGCGAGGAGCATAATTTGCGTAGTTTTAATGTGACGTGTCGCGTTGGTAAGGTAGCACGTGACAACATTGTATTTGTACCCATATGTTGTTATATTTGGTCCTAGACGGACGGAAGTTTTTGAAGTCTCCCAGTAAAAGGATATTGATATCAAGGATTTTCTTGATGAATAGGTATTTGGGTCAGCCTATCCTTAGTGGATACAATATTATATCTCAGTGATGAATGTTATTTATGTTCGAAGAGGAGAATGTATTTTCGGGAGCAATCTTAAGGGAAAGTATCCAAGAAGGTCACCTTAGTCGCGTAAGTTGAGTTGTTCGATACCGGATTGCCTATCTAGGAATCACGAGTAAATAGCTTGACTGTACCACGACTGAAGGAAGTGACGAATTATGATGTATTAATTGAATTCTGATGAACTGCATTTTATTTGGATGTGATGTGCTATTAAACTGTAATCTGTTCGGACTCTGAACACCACGGACTTATCAGTTGATATTATTGAAAGTTCAGACTATTGACCCACTATTCATGTTTGTCAACACGGCATTAGAAGCTCTACCATTTGAAGTATTTATCAAAACTAATAATACAACAAAACAGTGATTATAAACCGGCACACATGGAAGTTAGCAGAGAATACCATAACAAACGATGGCAACAACCAGAATAAAACTAATAACAATGGAACAATGAAGCACGATACAATCTGTGTAAGTGGTGATAATAAGTTTTGTTCATCGGCAGGAAAATCCGATGTAACATGGGGAATAGCTTTTCTAGCATTTCATCGATGACTTCTTCGTTTGATTGTTCGTTCATTTTAGTTTCTCGTGTGTTGTTAGATGTTGTTTCCTCAATGGCCATTCTTTCTGCGTCTATTCTTTGAGTAATGCTTCGTTTTCCTCTTTCAGCTCTGTCAGCTTCTTGACATCTGCTTCTACCTGCTGCTGAATTCTTTTCATGTCTTCCATCATATTTCTAACGCTCTGTGGGTCTATCACGTCTCCACCACTGTCGGTTTGATCTTCGGGAGTCTGCCTGCTTATGTTCTCGACCTGGAGTTTTAGTTGTATTTCTTTGACTTCCGCGGTCAGCTGATGCAGCTGTTTTCTATCTGTTGTGCGCTGTCTGTTCGCGACATCCGCAGCCACTCTGTGTTTTGCCTCTCTGAAGGGGATGTTTTTGGATACCGCTTCCTTCAGTATGCTCCTAGTTTCCTGGAACTGTTTGGGATACTGTTTCCATTCATACCTTATATAGCCGACCTTTGATAAGAGACCTGCTCACCTGGCTTTCTTTATCTGTGTAATTACTGTTTTACTTTGAGGACTCCAATGACACCAATGAGATCTTGTGCTATTCAACTTTTCCCCTACCGTTTACGAGTAAATACTACATGTGCCAGTAATATAAACATCAGAACTATATACCGATGGGTATAGACAATACAACTACACGTACGACTAAGTACAAACAAGACTCTATATATATATATATATATATATATATATATATATATATATATATATATATATATATATATATATATATATATATATATATATATTTATATATATATATATTATATATTTATATATATATATATATATATATATATATATATATATATATATATATATATATATATATATATGTGTGTGTGTGTGTGTGTGACAGGGGCTAGGTGTGGTGGCGGAGGTGAACTTATGTCGATGTGGCTACCTCACACCCAAGACCCATGCACTAAAAAAATTTATTAAGGATCGTTTGACAGGGGTTGCGATTATTGGTTGCTTGCAACCCTCTCAGCAGCAGACTTAGCAATTCAAACAACACAAAGCCTTATACAGATCAACATTTAATACTACCGAACACCCAGGCAGTGTTCATAGACTTTCTGAAAGAAACAAAATATAAAACAATGTCTAAGTGAAAATCAATAGCATAGATAATAACACTTACCATACAGAAAACATGCGCCCACCTGACACCCTCAACTATCTTACACACTCATGCATATCGCCCGATGAGACTAGTATGGTGTTGTGCATGAGGCTGGCAATCTCACCGTGTAACATCGGTTGCTACCGAAACCACTACTGCAAGAGCACACACTCAACTATCACACACACACACTCATGCATGTCGTCTAGCGATACTAGTATGGTGTTGTGCATGAGGCTGGCAATCTCACCGTGTAACATAGGTTGCTACAGAAACCACTACTGCAAGAGCATCTGAATGCTTCATGCGGAGGCAAACAACACTGGTAGCCCCATGCTCCCTCAGGAGCGGAGAAGAGAAATATATATCTCCAAGTGAGCCCACGTGCTTTCACAAACCATCCTTCACATAACAATCATTAAATAATAAACAACTGGACATAAAATAATATTCTTCAACTACATGTACAACAAATACTCTCAATAATGAGAATAAACTACTACCTCTCAACCGACCCACATCAATACTCGTTCCTGTACTCTGAACATGTCGTAAGTGACGACTGGTGCGCCTGGCCACAAGCGTGTCATATATGACCCCTGATGAGATTGGGGACTCATCACATGAAACACATTGTTACAGAAACAACCACTGTAATAGCATAAAAATGCTTCTTGTGGGCTTGTGATGGACACCAGCCGCATTGGTGTTTCCATGCTCCACATGGAGCAACCAGAGAAACACCTGTCTCAACGTGCCTTACGCACAAAGGAGTGGCTCTAATCTCACCAGAAATCTAAATGACTATTCTCACTTCAAAGTAACCACTAAAGATAAACAGTAGGATTATGATAAGTAGGCTATCGTGAAATACACTTAAATGCTCTTACATAAAAGAATAAAATATAATTATTCTTAACTTTAACAAAACTGGAACTAAAGTCATCACCACGTGGCCCCCCGGCTGCCATCTTGATAGCAGTTAATATCATCTAAATTCAAGTAATAGATCGCTTCTCTGCCTGGTTTCATGTATGAAATAGTTTCATACTATATTTGCCTTTCTGATGAAATAAAATAATCGCTCTTAAACTTTCACATATGTGATTTGGACTTAATCGTGCCTAATAAAACCTATCCCTTAATCTATCACTCATTTATATTTCAAGACTAAATTATCAGGTCATGGAAACACATCAATCTATTTATTTCATTAACCATTAAAACAGACACGCTCAATATAATTCTAAAGCTACAGCGAAAAAATGGTAATTTCACTAGGAAATAAGCTAATCTACTTTTAAATCAAACTCACGTGTCATGACTCTGTTCTACCCACACAGGGCGCCTAGTATCTTCGTTTTCTCTTGTCTGGACTGAATCTTCAAATAGGTCTGTTTGCCGCTCGCTATCTCTTTTATAAGCTCTAGGCTAATCACTCAACTTAATCCGCTGCGCGTATTAATTGCGATACGCAAATAACACACGCGATTATCGCTCTAGAAATAGCGAAAAACACAAATATAACACAACTAATTTGTAGGCTTCATTGTGGCCTCGTAATAAATCTTCTTCTTGAAGATAATGTGGTGAAAAGGCACTAAACCACAGAGACAATATGGCTGACAAGATGGGTGAACCACGGAGACAATATGGCTGACAAGATGGCGTGGTCACACACACACACACACACACACACACACATATATATATATATATATATATATAAAACAAGACAACTACACGCTGTTGATACAAACAATACAACTACAAGGACGACTAAATACAAAGAAGACAATTAAACATTAACAAGAGAACTACATTGTAGTAAAATCTGTGAGATAATCGCTTATTTCTGTAAAATTTTCGTCATATGATGAATCAATACCCCAGCCCTCAGGTGTCTGACTGGTTTCATCTTCATCGCCAGTAGTGCGATGCCTTTTGTGCAGTGGGAATGCTAAGAAAATGACCCGCCGTAAAAATCAAACACGCTTTAGTTTCGGTTTCGAAAACGTTCAAAAAACCTTTTAACATCTCGCCGATCTGCTGCACGAAACGGGGGGGGGGGAGGGGGGAGAGGGGGGGGGGAAGCTTGTAATTAACGACTTGCCATCGTTTGAATTAACGTAATATGTTAACTTTAACACTAACATTTGTAATAATTCGGACATTTCACAGTAGTAAGAACGAGGCAATTGTAAATATTAACGCAAAACACTACCAAAGTTTTGAAAAAACCCCTCTTCGTTCTGCACGCGGTCTCTTTAATATATACACGCTGTGGGCAAAGCCAGCAGCGGCAAACACGCAGACAATTTTTTATTTCCTCCTAGCGGTAGTATTCTGACGTCACTCAAACTAGTTGGTTTATTTGAATAGGGAGGAAAATTTAGAGACAGGGAGGGAAGATGGCCGACTTGTGTAAAATTTATATTTGACGATTGACAGTGACAAAATTGAAAATCTAAACCATACTGAAACTGACCATAAAAATCATATGGTAGTATAGCTTAGAGTCCCCTGAGCAAAAATGTGTTTTAAAAAATATGGTAGTCCAAGTATTAGCCAAGTTATTGAGAAAATACTAAATGTCTACGAACGCTTGACCAGACAGACTGTTGTTCTTGCTCGTTACACATAACGTTATTGGGGACGCTAGTTTAAAAAAATGCATTATAGTAATTCAAATTCTATTAGGTGGTATAGGCGTAAAAGGGAAGAGATAGGAAAAATATTAACTAAAACGAAACATCTTTTTCTATTGTGCATAACTAACGCAGACTGACCAATGGACTACGAGGCACATAGTTTGTTTGGAATTGTTTTGTTTTTTTCAAACTAAATTTAAAAAGTTGTAGTAGTGCCTTCTTTCATTGGTCGGCTCTAATAGATATTGGCAAAAGGCATAGTGGTCTCGGAGCCATTTGACTAGAAAACTTTATTCAAACACTTACGTTGAGATCAGATGTGATAGCTTGTAAAATTAAATACTATTTCACTATCTGGACGAGGCAGAGCAAAACTGAGGCCATATTCTTTGCCAGTCAACGTTATTTGTGACATATTTCTTTGAACTAGTGAGTTTTTAATTCCTGTTACCATTCGGTGACAGGAAACTTGATGAGTGGGTGTAAAGTCTCCATTAAACAGTTTAAGCTGTCAGCTGATAGCCTGAAGGAGCTTACGTGTGGGTGCTGAACTACATTGTCTCTACATTGATATACTGACTTATATTCGACCTACGAAGAATCCCAGGTGACAAGTTATCAGCTGGGACCTCTGACATTTCATCCTAAGAAAATTGTTCTTATCTAAATAATATTGAATTATATGGGGCTTGATGTAAACAACAACCCCTCATAACAAATGACAATCACTAACAACTAGTAAAGTTTGATTCTGTGAATACACCTATAGGAACTCTATATTAACATATATTCATAGGACAAAGAGTCCATATTTTAGTTACCACCTTATATGTAAATATATTTCCTCATTTTCAAAGACCTGTCCAAAAGAAGTTGGCGGGACAGGCAGATTAAATTGTAAAAAGAAAAAAACATTCAAATTTTAAAAGAAAACTTTAACCACTGTCTTATTCATTTTATTATAGTGAGTTAAAGTGTATTGTGTTGATGTACCATCATCTTCATTTCACCCCTAGACACTAGATACATCATACACCAGCCACTAGAATCAAAATACGGACTGTGTGAGATCTAGGGAGGTAGCGTTAGGTTCCCTGATCAATATATCATCATCATCATCATTCCTTTTATAGTCAGGGACCTATATGTGCTTGACCTCACACAGTTAACACAGACACAACTATCTTTCTTGTTAGGTATAACATCTTAACCTCCCCAGCAAAAATTACATCTGCTACATAAATTGGTAGGCTTGTCCGGGATAGGAACTTTTATTACTACATATATTAGGGTCCTGGTTTGGGTTTTAGCTATAACAACATTTCTATTTATCCAGGGAATCCCTATTATTATTATTGCCCAAGATTTGGGAATTGATGAAGTGTCAGAGCCTGGATTAATTAAAATTTTACTTGTTTAGAAAATGATTTAGAACATTTTAGTATTTATCAGATGGCGGATTTGGCCAAGTTTCGCTCTGCTGCTGTGGATTTGGCCAAGTTTCGCTCTGCTGCTGTGCAGACTGCGAGAGACATGAATACGAAAGATCAAGTTTTGATTGACTATGTCACCTCAGAATGTGATAAGTTTATTGCTAGAGAAGAACATAGGTTAGCTGAAGAGAGGAGAATGCAGTTAGAAGATGCTGGAGAAATGAAGAAATTAGATTTGGATAGAGAGGCTCAGAAAGAAATTAAACGTTTACAAATTGAGGCTGAGAAGGAGGCTAGGGTCTTAGAGGCTGTTAGAGAGGCTGAGATCAAGAGGCTCTAGTTTGAGGAGAAAAGATTAGAAAGGGAGGCAGAAGAAAAACGACTGCAAAGGGAAGCAGAAGAAAAGAGATTGGCTGCCGAAAGGGAAGCAGCAGATAAAAGATTAGAAAGGGAAGCAGAAGATAAAAGGTTGCAGAGGGAGCATGAGTTGCAACTAAGGGAGTTGGAGTTGCAAGGCCATGCTCCTGAAAATGGTCACAGCCCCTCTACCTCTGATACGACTGCTAGTCAGGGGCCTCCAACTCAGCTATGGGGTTTCATTTAGATTATTTTGTTGAGAGAGATGATGACATTGAATCATATCTAAGTAGGTATGAGGTATTAGCTACAACTTATGGGTTAGAAAAAGAAAGATGGAGCTTGAAGTTATCCCAAGGTCTTTCTGGAACAGATTATGAAGTGTTTTCAAAAATGAGCAGTGATGACCAATACAATTATGACATGTTAAAGCAGGCTCTGTTGTTAAGATACGACAAGCATGGTGAATTTTACAGGAAAAAGTTTAGAAATGCCAAGCTACTGTCGGGTGAGACTTATCACCAGTTCCCTGCACGGTTGGAGATTTACTTGGAGAAAAGGACTGTTCTGGGGAAAACCCAAGATCTTAAAGAAATGATCCTTATTGAGCAATTGAGAGAGTCCATGGCTCCAGACTTGAGAAAGTTTTTCATGGAACAGGGTGCAGAGAGGCTGAGTGAGTTACTTAATGTCGCTGAGAGGTATCAGGCAGCCCAAGGCAGAAGTAGCTGGCACCAAAAAGAAGCATGTAGATAATTATAGGGCCCCACAAAACTCAAATAGGTTTGATAATAAAGATCAGGGTAACAAGTTTAAGCCAAATTTTGATAGGCCACGCAATGATAATAAACATAAAAACTCACAGTTCAATGACAGGAAATATGAGGAAAGAAAACCCCTTTATCAAAATAGATACTATTGCAAATGGTGTAAGAGAGAGGGTCATGAAACCAAATTTTGTACTAGGAAACCTTCTGGATGTGCTGCGATGAAGTTGGGGAACAAGGAAGAAAAGGTAAAACCTACTGGACAGCAGGAACCTTATCATCCCCCAGTATGTGAGGACGTGGTATGTAATGGAGTCACAATTAGGTGCCTTTACGATACCGGTTTGGATTTCGATTCCGTTGTGAGTACGCACTTGGTGAACCCGGATCAGTATACCACAGAAACAGTGGAGATTCAAGGGGCGACCAAGGACCTACCACTCATGAAACTTCCCATTGCAAGGATAACAGTGATAACTCGCTATGTGGAAGGGATAATTAGAGCAGCAGTGATAGACGCACCCATTTACCCTCTGATATTGGGATGTCGTTATGTCTTCTTGGGGACTCCCAAGAGACCTCTGGTCATGGCAACAGTGCAGACCAGATCACAGTCCAAGAAGGAAGAATATGAACCTATAAATACTCATCCAGAAGAGATGAGGAATGCACAGGCTGAGGATAGGTCACTGAAGCCGTGCTTTAAAAAATTGCGTAACTGCCACACACCTCCAAGCAAAGGGGATTTTTACATGAAGAATAAATTGTTATATAGGAAGGCCGGAACTGGTTCAAATGGTCACGGACAACTGGTACTTCCCAAGATGTTTAGGGCAGACGTAATACGGAGTTTACATGTTGGAAAGGATGGGGATCTCGAGAAAGTAGGTACCATCTGCCAAAAAGTTGCTCAAAATTATTATTGGCCAGATGTAATGGTCATCGTTGAAAATTTTGTCGAAGCCTGTGGCATATTTCATGAGGGAACACCTACAAGTGAGGACAATAATAATCAGGACCTAGAAACGCCACGGGGCAAACTTAGGCCTGAAAATGGAAAGAAAAATAAAATTAATAATGTAGACAAAGTGGGATGGGAAACCCCTTTTCACACACAGTCTTCACTTGAATGTGTTAGAATGGCAACTCTGCGTCGAGTACAAAGAGTAATTTTACCCCAGAATAAGCCGACAGTCCCTCGGTCGGAATTATGTGAACTGGGTGAAGATAAAAGAGAGAGAAGATCTCTCACAAGGAACTTAAAGTGGGGAGAAAACCCCAGGAAACGAATAGGTAGTGGTAGATTCTTGTGTGATGACACAAGGAAGAAACGTCCTCAACACAAGGCTTCCAGTATTATGAAAAATATGTCAGAAAAATTAAAAGTCCATATGTAACATTGTTAAGGACGTGGACAGATGAGAAGTCAGAAGAGACTGTTACCTCATCATACCAATATGTGAACGAACTGACCACTCGTTTAAAAACTAGTTGGAAACTGGCAAATAAAAATTTGAGGCAAGCCAGGAGAACGCATGCTGCTTATTATAACCAAAAAGCGAAGGATAGGGAGCTTGCTGTAGGGGAGAAGGTGCTTCTTCTTTTACCAGGCAGCAACAATAAACTTCAGATCGGATGGCAAGGTCCATATACAGTTTTGGAAAAGGTATCCAGAACAAATTATAAGATAGACAAGAAGGGAAAGGAAAAAGTCTATCATGTGAACCTTTTGAAGAAATATCTGGACAGACAAATCCAGGAAGGAACACACTTAATGGCCTTGTCAATTGCCACCGAAATGAAAAATGAACCTCTCACCTCAGTTGAATATCCACTGAAGCCCAGTGAAACGTTTGAGCAGGGAGCACATAGGCCTCAAACAAAGAAAGATGTGCGATCTTTTGTGTCGTTGTGTGGTTTCTACCAAAAGTACATTAAACATTTTAACTCTATATGTGCTCCTCTGACGGATTTAACTCGAAAGGGACAACCTGATACAATAAACTGGTCCGCACAGTGTGAATTGGCTTATCAGGAGTTAAAAGAAAAACTCACAAGCAGGCCAGTATTGCAATTGCCTGATTTGAATCAAGAATTTATCGTGAGAAGTGACGCAAGCAATGTGGGCCTGGGCGCTACATTGTTGCAAAGGTCCTCCTCACAAGATGGAGAATTAAACCCAGTCGCTTATGCAAGCCGCAAGTTGAACAAGGCGGAAAAAAGTATTCAACAAGTGAGAAATAATGTTTGGCGTTAATATGGGCTATAAAAAAATTTCAGATTTATCTATATGGCAGGACATTTGTGGTCCAAACAGATCATTCACCTCTCGTATTCCTGTCACAAGCCAAGCATGAAAATTCCAGATTATTAAGATGGTCATTATTATTACAGCCAGACTCATTTCTGATTGAATATATTCCCGGCCCTCAGAACGTCGGTGCAGATTTTTTGAGTAGACATCCGTGTGATGAAAATCAGAAGAAAACGTAGGACTTTATTTGCGCTAAGTTATCCCACAGATTGTAACCTGCAATGGATGCATGTTTTAGGACGGGAGGTGTGTAGTAAAATCTGTGAGATAATCGCTTATTTCCGTAAGATTTTAGTCATATGATGAAAAAATACCCCAGCCCTCAGGTGTCTGACTGGTTTCATCTTCATCGCCAGTAGGGCGATGCCTTTTGTGCAGTGGGAATGCTTAGAAAATGACCCGCCGCAAAAATCAAACACGTTTTAGTTTCGGTTTCGAAAACGTTTAAAAAAACCTTTTAACATCTCGCCGATCTGCTGCACGAAACGGGGGGGGGGGAAGCTTGTAATTAACGACTTGCCATCGTTTGAATTAACGTAATATGTTAACTTTAACACTAAGATTTGTAATAGTTCAGACATTTCACAGTAGTAAGAACGAGGCGATTGTAAATATTAACGCAAAACACTACCAAAGTTTTGAAAAAACCCCTCTTCGTTCTGCACGCGGTCTCTTTAATATATACACGTTGTGGGCAAAGCCAGCAGAGGCAAACACACAGACAATTTTTTATTTCCTCCTAGCGGTAGTATTCTGACGTCACTCAAACTAGTTGGTTTATTTGAATAGTGAGGAAAATGTTAGAGACGGGGAGGGAAGATGGCCGACTTGTGTAAAATTTATATTTGACGATTGACAGTGACAAAATTGAAAATCTAAACCATACTGAAACTGATCATAAAAATCATATAGTAGTATAGCTTAGAGTCCCCTCAGCAAAAATGTGTTTTAAAAAATATGGTAGTCCAAGTATTAGCCAAGTTATTGAGAAAATACTAAATGTCTACGAACGCTTGACCAGACTGTTGTTCTTGCTCGTTACACATAACGTTATTGGGGACGCTAGTTTCAAAAAAGAGGCATTGTAGTAATTCAAATTCTATTAGGTGGTATAGGAGTAAAAGGGGAGAGATAGGAAAAATGTTAACTA
Organism: Oreohelix idahoensis; assembly: GCA_024509875.1. Lineage (NCBI taxonomy): Eukaryota > Metazoa > Mollusca > Gastropoda > Stylommatophora > Oreohelicidae > Oreohelix > Oreohelix idahoensis. The sequence goes on along the minus strand of JAMPIV010006959.1, from coordinate 64,044 downwards.
AAACGAAACATCTTTTTCTATTGGACATAATTAACGCAGACTGACCAATGGACTACGAGGCACATAGTTTGTTTAGAATTGTTTTGTTTTTTTCAAACTAAATTTAAAAAGTTGTAGTAGTGCCTTCTTTCATTGGTCGGCTCTAATAGATATTGGCAAAAGGCATAGTGGTCTCGGAGCCATTTGACTAGAAAACTTTATTCAAACACTTACGTTGAGATCAGATGTGATAGCTTGTAAAATTAAATACTATTTCACTATCTGGACGAGGCAGAGCAAAACTGAGGCCATATTCTTTGCCAGTCAACGTTATTTGTGACATATTTCTTTGAACTAGTGAGTTTTTATTTCCTGTTACCATCCGGTAATGGGTGCTGAACTACATTGTCTCTACATTGATATACTGACTTATATTCGACCTACAAAGAATCCCAGGTGACAAGTTATCAGCTGGGACCTCTGACATTTCATCCTAAGAAAATAGTTCCTATCAAAATAACATTGAATTATATGGGGCTTGATGTAAACAACAACCCCTCATAACAAATGACAATCACTAACAACTAGTAAAGTTTGATTCTGTGAATACACCTATAGGAACTCTATATTAACATATATTCATAGGACAAAGAGTCCATATTTTAGTTACCACCTTATATGTAAATATATTTCCTCATTTTCAAAGACCTGTCCAAAAGAAGTTGGCGGGAAAGGCAGATTAAATTGTAAAGAGAAAAAACATTCAAATTTTAAAAGAAAACTTTAACCACTGTCTTATTCATTTTATTATAGTGAGTTAAAGTGTATTGTGTTGATGTACCATCATCTTCATTTCACCCCTAGACACTAGATACATCATACACCAGCCACTAGAATCAAAATACGGACTGTGTGAGATCTAGGGAGGTAGCGTTAGGTTCCCTGATCAATATATCATCATCATCATCATCATCATCATTCCTTTTATAGTCAGGGACCTACATGTGCTTGACCTCACACAGTTAACACAGACACAACTATCTTTCTTGTTAGGTATAACATCTTAACCTCCCCAGCAAAAATTACATTTGCTACATACATACAAATAGGACAATTATATATAAAAAAGAGAGCTACATACAAACAAGACACCTACACGTACCACTAAACATAAACCAGACAGCTACATGTATCACTAAACACAAACAAGAAAGTTACACATATCGCCAAATCACAAAGAAGACAACTAAATGTATCACTAAACACAATCAAGACAATTATACGTAACATTATTTTTTTTAAAAAATTCAGTTTCAAGTACCCCTGTGTACTTAAGGTACTATTAATAAACCGATTCTATTTTTTTATTTTCAATTTTTAAAGTTGAATGCAGCTTAAACCTCATTATGCATCGTTTTCTTTTTATTAAAATAATGTTTTAAACGGGCAATGACAGTCACCCACGGAGACGAATTCATTTCACCAGACCTTGGTTGAACGCTTGCACTGCATTTGCACGGTGAGGGCTTAGCTGCTAAAAATACATTTTATTTCACTTGTGAATAAAATACACATCTACAACTTATGGTTTTTCTTTTCATTCATATCTATCTGCAGGTTGACAAGTAACTACGGAGCTTTTTTAAGGTGCTTTAATAATGCACGTTGAGGAAATATGTTGATAGCATCACCAGGTAGACCTTGTTCTGTAATCTCCAGGGTAAGAGATATAGAGAGAGACCAAAGAACACACGGAGAAGAGAACTGGCGACAGATATAAAGAGGATGAAGAGATGTGTAAAGACCATGAATTGATAGCACAGAACTGGACGACGTTGCATACTTTTGTTTAAATTCTCTGCACCTTTCAGAGCTGAAGGGAGATAATAAACTTAACGGGTTAGTACACAGCGCGGGGGAGAGATGAGGACTGCTCAGATATACGGCGTTGGTGTCGGGGGCTGAGAGTGGCCACTGTTAGGACATACGACGTTGGCGTGGGGCTCGAAGTGACAACGTTGGGGGCATGCGAGGTTTGCGTGGGGCCTGGGATTAACACTGCTAACACATCCGAATCTGACGTAGGACCTCAGATTGACGCTGTTTAGAGACGCGACGTTGGCTTGTGATAATAAATATGATGATGATGATGATAATTATGCTCATACATCCGCTTGAAAAGCGCTTTTTAAGAGCAGCTTTCCTATTCCAGTCCACGTAGCTGTAAATGGTTACCTGAATGTGCTCCTGAGTTAGGGAAGGCAGAGGCAGTTAGAGGTGGTCACCCCCACCTCGTAAATCTAAACCTAGTATAGCGAAGTCTCTAACACTTTATTCTCCTACGGACCCAGTATAGTGAAGTCTCTAACACTTTACTCCCCTACGGTAGTAACTGCAATGAGACTAGCTTTAGCTTTATCTTTGTAAAAATCGACCTCAAGTGCTGGAGCATCAGGCACGGGGTCAACACGATCACTGCTGGTGATATAATGTTAAAATGATATCTGATACACGCCTGTGTAGTTCTCAGATGTTTTTGCAGAGATCAAGAAACAAAAAAAGGACTAATGCTCCTTCAGGCACATTTATCTATATGCCTCTATACAAAGAGGCAGCAAATATGAGGTTGCAACCTGAACTGGCAATCTCATGTAATTTAAATTGCTACAGAAACTTTGGTTACAAGAGAACCATAATTCAGAGGCAAGGTAGTACTACTGATGGCTCCACGCTCCATACATTACTTACTTAACTTTTTCGGTCAACTCTTGCTTTGAAGCATAGTGGGGAGTGACATTTTTTGTTCTTGAGCACTGGCTGACGAAAGCCCGTGTTTTTCTACGTTTTGTACGTGTTTTGTAATATTGTGAATCCACCTACCTCTTGGGCTTCCTCGTGCTATAAAACCAGATCTTTTTCTGTTTTAGTGGACTCCGTTCTCATGATGGCCAAACCCCTTTATTTTCTGTCTCTCTATATACTAGATGCAGAATGCAATTTCGATCATTAATCTGGTCACTTTTTTCCATTCTGTCTCATCTGGTAAGATTAATGTCTCATGCTCCATACGGAACGAAAAAGGGAAAAAGAGTGAATGACTATCTAGCTTATTCTTATCTGTCTTAATCGGTGGAAAACTGTATTAAAAGTTTGGTTACTTTTTTTAACCGCGCAACGCCGGGTATCTCTGCCAGTAGTTGAAAAGTGAGAAACAAGATTATAGTATTTTTTTTATCAAAATTTGGAGAAAGCTCATTTTATTTCCTTCCTGTTGCCCATCCCCCCAATTACGTTTAATACTCCTGAATAAGTATTCTCTCAGCCGAAATCAGTCTGCAAAAGTGCAAACATGCAAATTATATGCCAGTAGTCTGTCAGACCACCCAAAGGTGACGCAAGTGGGTGGTCCATTACACACGCACTTTTGTCATTCACAGAACCAAAACTCATTTGTTTCGCTTTCATGTATTAGCTGTAATAACATGCGTTCCCCTCTTTCTCCTTTCTTTTTTATTTATTTCTTTCTTTTTAAATCCTTCAAATAACAACAAACGAATAGGAAATTCTGAACTATTTTCACGGGGGGGGGGGGGGGGGGCGGGGGGGGATGGCAGTCTCGCTCAATAGCCATTTTTGTAAATAGCCGTTTGTCCCGAAATGACATTTCTTATTAAAGTTTAAAACAAACGGTGATGACATAAGAGAGTTTCATATCTGTGGTGGGTTTTGATGTTACTATGTTAATTATTAATTGTCTACAGAGTGAGGTCAGCTATGAAGGTCCCTGAGTCTAATAGTTGATGTTGATGTTCTCAGGGTACCTAACTGCTACCACCCTATGATCTCACTCTGAGAATTATTTTTCAAATTTACAAGTAGGCGAGATATTTTTTATTTTCTCCCCCTTGTCCCTGCTCTCTGTCCTTTGAAGACAAAGCACTGCGTTAACAAGGTTGGTTTTGCACGCTTTTTCGGATTTCGTCAGAAAAATAAACTAGAGGCAGGAAATGCGGGCTGCAGTGTGTGTGTGTTTTTGCGAAAGTGACTTCAACGCTTGTGTTTATACATTCGCATCTGCGTCGATCGTTTGCAGTTTTTGAAAAAGGCTTTAGTTACTCCAATGCTAAAACGTATTACTCGATTGTGGGTCTATCGTTAGTTTCATTTTGGCAACAATCGTCAATAATTAATAGGATGGGGTGGGTAAATGATTTTAGTAGGGGATTTGTACCGCTTTTTTCCAAATATGCTAGCAGAAAAAGTCACACATTAGCCAATGTTTATTGTAAGGTGTATATATTTTTCCCCTTTGCAATTAAAAAAAAATCTAATGAGGTTTATAACTTGTAAAATGCGTTTTATAGATTTAGGAAGGGGTGAAATTTGAGAGGGAGGGTTAAGACGGAGTGAACTTATCACACACCTCCCCTCTTAAAAGCCTGCATCCCAATGCAGCTTCATAATTTGTATGAACAATCCCGATCAAATTAACTCAACTAGGCGTTATGAGTGTCCGGATTTTCTGCAGATGGGTGACTACTCAAGAAATCCGCCCCAACATTCTGCGATCCCGGAATGTACTCAATGGTAAACGAATAAGGTTGATTGAGCAAAGACCACCATAACAACCGGGCGTTACCATGTTTTGCCTGTGCCAAAAATACCAATGGGTGATGGTCGCTTTGGACCACGAATGTTCTGCCATATAGATAGATCTGGAATTTTTTGATCGCCCAGACTAAAGCCAAACATCCTTTTTCAATAGTTGAGTAGTTTTGTTCTGCCTCGTTTAACTTGCGGCTGGCATAAGCAACTGGGTTTAATTCCCCATCTGGTGAAGAAGACCTTTGTAACAATGTGGCCCCTAATCCCACGTTACTAGCGTCCGATCTTACCACGAATTCCTGACTCAAATCAGGTAATTTCAATATAGGCTTACTTGTGAGTTTTTGCTTTGACTCATTATACGCCAACTCGCACTCTGCCGACCATTTAAATTTATCTGGTTTTCCTTTTCGAGTTAAATCCGTCAGAGGCGCACACACAGAGTTAAAAATTGTTAATGTACTTTTGATAAAAGGCACAAAGTGACACAAAGGATCGCACATCCTTCTTAGTCTGTGGTCTGGGTGCTCTCTGCAACTTCTCTAGGTTCTTTGGGTCAGGGGTCATGCTACCCTGATTTACAGTATGTCCCAAAAATTCTAATTCCTTACATCCAATGCAACATTTTGTTGGTCTAGCAGTCAAGTTTGCCTCTCTGAGTCTATCAAATAGCATGTTCAAAGAGTTAACATGTTCTTCAAATGTTTCCGTAGCGAATAGGATATCATCCATGAAATTTGTAAAGCATGGGATTTTCAGGGGATCCAATAGTTTCCGCATCATTCTGGAAAACACACTCGTGGCATTTTTCAATCCAAATGGCAACATATTGAACTCGTAGTGCCCTTCCGAGGTGCTGAAAGCTAGGTAAGGTCGAATCTCAGGCTTCACTGGAATTTGGTAATATCCCTTGCTGAGATCTACCTTGGAAAAATATTTTGCCTTGTTCAGTCTGGCAAACAGTTGGTTAGTATCACGTAATGGATCCACCTGACTCTCTGTGACAGCATTCAGTTTCCTGTAATCTATACACAGTCTATGTTCCCCAGAGGGTTTCCTCAACAATACCACACTGGAGCTATAAGGAGATTCACTGTGAGAAATAATCCCTTCTTGTAACAGATAATCTATCTCCCCTTTAAAGCTTTCTCTTTTGCGAATGGGATAGAATAGGCTCTCATTCAGATGGGTGTTGGGTCTAGTAGTTTCATGTCATATTCCAACAAGTTGGTGTGCCCCGGTTTGTCCGTTAACACGTCTGTATGATTTTCCAGAACCTTTTGAACCTTCTCCCTCTGCCCTTTTGTCAAATGATTACTGATTTTTACCTGTGCAGCGGTTTCACAGGGTTTCAGGGGGGATTCGTAAGAGGTGAGAGGTTCATTCTTCATTTCGGTGGCTATGGCCATGGTCATTAAATGTGTTCCTTCCTGATTGCTTCTGTCAAGATACTTCTTTAGAAGGTCACTTGATAAACTTTTTCCTTCCCTTTCCAGTCTATCTTGTAGTTAGTTCTAGATACTTTTTCTAGAACAGTGTATTGACCTTGCCATCCAATTTCAAGTTTATTGCTGCTGCCGGGTAGTAGAAGAAGCACCTTCTCCCCCACAGCAAGCTCCCTATCCTTCGCTTTCTTATTGTAATATGCAGAATGTTTCTTCCTGGCTTGTCTTAGGTTATCATTTGCAAGTTTCCAGCCAGTTTTTAAACGTGTGGTCAGCTCGTTCACATACTGATATGATGAGGTTACAGTCTTTTCTGCCTTCTCATCTGTCCATGTCCTCAATAAGGCTTCCAATGGACCTTTTATTGGCCTTCCGAACAGCAATGTGGCCGTTACCATTCCTGTCGAATTATGTGGGACTTCCCGATAAGCAAACAGAGCCGAGGGTATGTATTGATCCCATGTGTCAGGTTTCTCATGTGCCAACTTTCTCAGGATGGAGATAAGAGTCCCATTGAATCTTTCCACCTGGCCGTTCCCTTGTGGGTGATACGGACAAGAATGAAAGTGTCTGGCTTGGAAGATCCTAAAAACTTCCTCATTCAGCTTCCCCTTGAACTGTGATCCATTATCAGTCAAGATTTGGTGGGGAAAACCTAACCTCGTGAATATAGTGAGTAATGCCTCTGCCATATGTTTCGAATCGATTGATGACAGGGCTACCGCCTCTCCCCACGTAGCGCAAGTGTCCACCAGACTAAGGATGTAACTGTTCCTCCTCTTGGTACGTGTGAGAGGTCCCACAATATCCACTGCAACTCTTTCAAAGGGGGTTCCTACGATTGGCATCTCCCCTAAATTTGCAGGTGCAGTCCCATGCTTTGGAGCTACCCTTTTGCATTCTGGGCAGGATTTGACATATCTTTTTATATCTTCCGTTATCCCTGGCCAGAAGTAATGACAAACTATACGCTGTCTTGTTGCGCTGATTCCCATATGACCACTAAAGGGAATAGCATGTCCTAACTCCATCACCTTTTCCCTATATGAAGTGGGAAGTACCAGCTGTCCGTGACCATTTGAACCAGTTCCGGCCTTCCTATATATTAGTTTATTTTTCATATAAAAATCTCCTATATTAGGAGGGGTATGGCACTTTGGGAGTTTCTTGAAACACGGCTTCAGTAACTTGTCCTCAGCCTGTGCTTTCCTCATCTCCTCTGGATGAGTATTTATTGGGTTTTCCTCCTCCTTCTTTGACTGTGACCTGGACTGTACTGCTGCCATGATCACTGGTCTTTTGGGATTTCCCAAGAAGACATATTTACACCCCAGTATAAGAGGGTAGATTGGTTTCTTTTGTCACTGCTGCTCTAATCACTCCCTCCACATAGCGAGTTTTTACACTTATTCTGGCAATGGGAAGTGTCATGGTAGCTACCTCCTTAGTCGCTCCTTGGATCTCCACTGTTTCTGTGGTATATTGATCTGGGTGCACTAGGTGAGAACTCACGAGTGAATCAAAATCCAATCCTGTATCATAAAGGCACCTTATGGTGGTCCCGTTACATGTTACATCTTCACAAATAGGGGGATGATAAGGTTCCTGCTGTCCAGTAGGTTTTTCCTTTTTCCCCTGGTTTCCTGTTTTCATGCATGCAGCGTAATGAGGAGGTTTCTTCTTACAATCCCTGGTGTTATGATTGTCCCTCTTACAAAATGAACACCATCTTCCGTCCGGTCTGTAAGGTTTCTTGTCATTGTATTGCGGTTTCTATCTCTGAAGTCACCTCTTGGCCTATCATAGCTTTCTTTACCTCTATTACATTTGTCCCTATTATCAAATTTATTCTGGTTTTGAGGGGCTCTATTGTTTTCTACCTGTTTTCTTTTTGCTCCAGCTACTTCTGCCTGGGCTGCCTGATACCTCTCAGCGACATTTAGCACCTCACCCAACCTCTCTGTACCTTGTTCCATGAGGAATTTCCTCAGGTCTGGAGCCATGGACTCTCGTAATTGCTCTATCATGATCATTTCCTTAAGATCTTGGGTTTTCCCCAGAGCAGTCCATTTCTCCAGGTAGGTTTCCAACCTGACAGAGAATTGGTGGTAGGTTTAGCCCGACAGGAGCTTTGCATTTCTAAATCTCTTCCTATAAAACTCACCATTATTCTCATATCTAATTAGAAGGGCCTGTTTTACTACGTCGTAGTCTTCCTGTTCGTCTCTACTCAGCTTTGAAAACAACTCGTAAGAGGTTCCCCTAAGCCCTTGGGACAACTTCAAACTCCATTTTTCCCTCTCCAAACCATAAGTTGTAGCTAGTCTTTCAAACCTAGAGAGGAATGACTCAATGTCATCCTCTTTTTCTACAAAGGGGTCTAAATGAAACCCCATGGCTGAGTTGGAGGCCCCCTGACTTGCAGTAGCATCCGAGGTAGATGGGCTGTTACTATTTTCTGGAGCATGGCTTTGCAATTCTAACTCTCTTACTCGTAGCTCATTTTCCCTCTGTAATCTCCTCTCCTCCTTTTCAGCCTCTAACCTATTTTCTTCTTTTTCCTGTTCAGCCGATAATCTCTTTTCTTCTGCTTCCAATTTCTTCTCCTCTAATTGTAGCCTTTTGATTTCAGCCTCCCCCTCAGTCTCTAATTTCCTACCCTCCCTAGCATCTTCTAATTGTAATCTTTTTTCTTCTTCCAACCTCCTATCTTCTCGCTCAATAAATACTATAAATTAAAATCCCGGACTGGACCCCAATATATGTGGTGTGTTTTGATGTTACTATGTTAATTATTAATTGTCTACAGAGTGAGGTCAGCTATGAAGGTCCCTGAGTCTAATAGTTGATGTTGATGTTCTCAGTGTACCTAACTGCTACCACCCTACGATCTCACTCTGCGAATTATTTTGATTTTATTATGTTATATGGCTACGTGTCTAGGGTAATGGATGTATGGTGTTGTGATAATAACTTGAACACAACTGTAACTCAATACCATGAATTTAAGTAAGACAGTAGTTTTAGTTATCAACTTAATGTACAAGTTTATTTTCATTTACCTCAATTCTTTTGGGACAGGAATATTTAACTGAAGAAAATGGAGTTTACATATACGAAATAAATAAAGAGAATTTTCTGTCCAGATCAAATAATAGGAACTGTATTTGGTGATGTATTCACATAATAGTATAGTACTGTCTAATTGGTGAAAATCAATCTTGTGCGGGGCTGTTGTTTACATCATTCCCGCTAAAATGTGGATAAAGTTTTTGGAAAACTTTGCACGTTGATGAGTTGACAGGATGCCCTTAAGATACGTTCACCTTTTCTTTGAGTTCAGCTGTAGAATACTGGAAATTATGACAAAGTCAGCCCAGAAGTCTTTCTCTGGCTAACACGTGCAGTAACAGCTCTGCTGAGGCCTTCACTTTCCTCAGATAAAGTCTCAGTAGGTCTCCTGTTACAGCTTGTAACAGGCAATGAAACCCTGCAACAAAAGGACATCCCCGCCCTTTTTATATGCTGGCTTATAATTTCCACACCTAACCACATTTAACAATATGGGGTCAGCCTCGTGTGCAACCAAGTGCACCAGCCCCGAGTTTATTTGACTTCACTTTACACTGTTTACATTCTGCTTCCATATGGCTGCTACGCCACTGGTATTTAAACCTTAATTTGCTTCCACATACACACAGTTGGAGTATACCATCTTCTTCTTATGATTTATTTTTGTAAGCATCCTATGCATGTTTTCAGGTGTTCATTGAACACTGAGGCCTGCGTAAGACTGCCAGTAGTTCCTGGTCTTATTATAATAATATTTAATTATGACAATAGTTAATTATAATTATTCAAATACAATTTACTTCCATGTCTTTATAATCTGCTTCAGGCATGTATTGCTCCCTAGGATGTCATAAGCTTCCACAATGGCTAAGTCGCACAACACAAAATTTGTGTGGGCCCCGCTCTGGGTTAGCCTCTACACATTAATAATAATATTAATAAATCATTTCTCTTACCGCAATTCAATGAATTTATTTACACAAGTAAAAGATGACTGGCAAATAATGGCACACTTCAGATCTGCCTTCGTCCAGACTGTAAAGAATTTCTTTTCAGAAGCTTCACCTCTGCTCTCATCTTTACTTTGTCAAACTTTTATTATCAAATGGCCTTCTAGCCTTGTATTCTTTTGCTATTATCAATTCTGCCAGCCAATGGAACAACGCGTCAAATATTTGACTCTTTTTTGAAAATCCCAAACAATTTGTGGGTGTTTATCAATACGTTTGCGAGTCTGCTTTTACTCTCACTAAATAGTAATATGTTCGCGTTGGCTGGCAAATCTGCAGCTTCTACCTCCCCTTTTCCTAACTAGTGGGGTGGCCAATCAAATCAAGTCAAAATTATTTGACTTTGCCGAAGATTTTCAAACCTGAGTTATTTATGCGTCTGTCAGTCTGTCACAATTTTTATTTTCTACCATATCTCTGTTAGTTATGGAGCGATTTTAAAGACAGAAAGTGGTTCTTACTCAGACCATTATCCTCTACATTTCTAGATAAGCTTTATGCACTTCTTTATCATTATTTGCATCTTTATATTTTTCTCGTTATTTATGGTTTTCTTGTACTGTACCACCATATTAATGAAATAAGTCTTCTAAGGTTCATCTAAGTTATTATAAAGGAATATGAAGGATATTATATTCAATAATATTTATTCTATCTTCCAAGATCTTGGTTGTAGTTTATACAGAAAGCCATTTCCTAAAATTCACTTCTGCCACTAGCAGCCTTGCCCCCCAGTGTCAATTTCAAATTTACAAGTAGGCGAGATATTTTTTCTTTTCTCCCCCTTGTCCCTGCTCTCTGTCCTTTGAAGACCAAGCACTGCGTTAACAAGGTTGGTTTTGCACGCTTTTTCGGATTTCGTTAGAAAAAAAAATTAGAGGCAGGAAACGCGGGCTGCAGTATGTGTGTGTTTTTGCGAAAGTGACTTCAACGCTTGTGTTTATACATTCGCATCTGCGTCGATCGTTTGCAGTTGTTGAAAAAGGCTTTAGTTACTCCAATGCTAAAACGTATTACTCGATTGTGTGTCTATCGTTAGTTTCATTTTGGCAACAATCGTCAATAATTAATAGGATGGGGTGGGTAAATGATTTTAGTAGGGGATTTGTACCGCTTTTTTTCCAAATATGCTAGCAGAAAAAGTCACACATTTGCCAATGTTTATTGTAAGATATATATATTGCCCCTTTGCAATTTAAAAAAAATCTAATGAGGTTTATAACTTGTAAAATGCGTTTTATAGATTTAGGAAGGGGGTGAAATTTGAGAGGGAGGGTTAAGACGGAGTGAACTTATCACAATATCCTTGCATGGCAAGGTATGGTTTTCCATAATAATGTTTCAGACACCATGGACAGCTGAAAATAGTTATGAGGATGCTCTGAATAAGGCCAGTGTGTCAGGTAAAAGCGTTAAAAGGAAGCGATTGACTTTCTACGGGCATCATGTTATGAGAAGGAGAAAGGTATAATTATCGTGACAACAAGGAAGACTGAAGGGGAAAAAAGAGATAGATGACACCAAGAGAACATACTGGACAGTTTGACATCGTGGCATGGAAATAAGTCAACAACAAAACTGAGAAACAGTACTGAAGACAGGAAGTTGTGGAGCGACATGTTCACCTACGCCATCAGACATGGTACTTCATGAAGAAGAATCTCATACATTGCATACTTTCCTTACCGAAATATATTTTAACGAGCACGTATACCTGTCAGTACAATGAGGGGAGAAATATAAAAGCCAACATCCTAATATATATATATATATATATATATATATATATATATATATATATATATATATATATATATATATATATATATATATATATATATATATATATATATATATATGCGAGTAAATTAGTGAGCACTTGTTTTTGATATCTTGGCCAGTCAACTTGTGCATATGTGATCTTGATATATAGACTCATCCTCTTGAATATGCATTCTTGATTCAGAAAGAACGATTTTGAGTGAGTTGAACTTGGTATATATAAGTATGCGAATCAACTTGTGAGCACTTTATAAACATGTGAAAAGAATTCTGCTCTACTGACTTATACAAACGTGGGCGTTGAGATCATCCTTGTAACTTAGGAAGTAAATTATGTCCTATCTTGTGAATTCAGCTGTCCGGACGTATGCTTTGCTAGCTTCTTTCCGATTATACGCCAAACTTCAGAACAAAATGTTCAGAATTCTGCTTGTTTTCTTTCTCTTTGCAAATTCCCTAAGAACACATTTGACATTAAATTGCACTGGAATTAAATAAAAATTCAGTAATGGAACAGGTTGTGAACAGGCTAGGCTCTGGGAAACTACTCCATTATTCTCCGTAGATGTTCTAAGACCGCACTGACCTCTAGTGAACGTGTTGTTATATTTTAGGGTTGCCAATGTGTGATAATTCTGGGGCTGTGCCATTGAATCCACCCCTCTGCTGTCCATTAATTAGTCTTCCATCTTGCCCTGCGACGTCTGTATGCTTGGGTGCCATTTTAGTGCCTGTCAATTGCTAAACGTGGGTGGGCTCTCATAACCAACCTTTCGCCTGCTTGCTAGATTCCGGTGATGAGCCAACCCGTGCTTTGGGATTGGCCGCTCGCAACATAAATTATCCGCCCCTTGTCACAAAGTTATCTGTTGCGAAGTACCGTCATGGTCTTTTGTTTTGTTGTTGCCTGGCGCGCGGGTGGCTTTCTTTAATCTCATCTTTCATTGTTGCGTCACTTAGACAGCATCAAAGTTTCCATGTTACTCTTAAACAGTCTACCATCTGGTAACAAACATTCCTGTTTGTGTAACGAGTCGACCGTCAGCAGTTGGCCTGCCATTGTGTAAACATGCGGTGACACTTGCTTTGTCTTAACAGAGGCTTAAGTCGTCACACGAATTTTTTCTACCACTGTGGTTGTCTACCGCACCAGACAGTAACTTATCTAACGAGCCAGGTGTTCCGAAAGATAACTTAAGGTTGGGAAATATCAAAGGTGATTAAAGTTACACTTAATCAAAAACTGTGACTAGGAAAGATTACTTTAAAAATAATGAAAGAGCAAAAATGAGAGAAAAATAAAATAATAAAAATGATTTCAAAAGTAAGACGAAAAAGAAGGGAACACTTTATCACAGCCATCATGGTCTGTGTCATAAATATATCACTTAAAATAGTCTGGGTTTGTGACGAAATGACTTTCAGACATTCGTTTTTTTTTTCTTTCTATCCTTTTCCAACCTTCATTTTGTCTTCATCTAACCTGTAATTTTTCTCAATTTTTCTCTTCCGTGTCCTTGGTTTTCACTAACAAACTCAGAGGCGCAAGCCTTGATAAGAGGAAAGAGTAGACATAATCTCTTTGTGACTATATATCTTTCTTATCATTAATCACATGGTCACTCCCTGTATCAGATCCTGTTTTTCTCGCATTATAATCGAACTTATTGGTGTTTTAAAAAAAGCTTCATGCTGGTAGCACGTTATCTGAGTCGTAAGGGGCACAATAGGTAAACATTACCCCGTGACCGGACATCCTATTATAGAATCCACTCGCTGATCCCTAGCAGGGCTTTAACGATGCGTGCGCGGCTCTGTAAACATCCCAGCCAAGCGTGACAGACTGTGGGATTAGTAGTCATTCTCACACATATACCTAAATTCTAGCATAACTAGCTACACCCGATTTGGAAGACAAAAAAAGTTAGTTGCTTATCCTGTTACAGGACGTGGCAATCAACCCCAGCTTTTATTGGCTGTTTGTGATTTTTCTAGGCAATTTTTTCATTCAGTAGTTTGCCATTGCTTTCTGAACGGTACGGCTCTTATACCATTGTTAAAAATCCACACAAAGCGATCTGCTACCAAACCGCCTGCAGCAGGTTTCGAACCTGGTATATCTGGATTATGAAACTGCGTTCATATCCATTAGGCCACAGCTCACCCACACAAAAATCCATTTAGACAGAAAGGGGAAAGTGATGGACATTGTGTATAAAGGTACGCGTATTCCAGGCATACAAATTACTGATTATCCATGTCTGGCGAGGTAAGGAATCTAATTTCCAATTATTATTTTTTCCAAAAACATCTCGTTGATCAAAAAAGTGTTAAGCCTAAGCAGTATTCTTTTAAAAAAAAAAAAAAAAAAAAAAGCATTGTCACTGTGTCACGACGAGAATCCACAACTGCATCGTAGTGCTAGAATTGAAAAAAAAATTAAAAAGTTATTATTAACCTTTATCCGTGGATGAATGGGTTTAAACTAATACAGTAGCTAGAAACATTATGTGGAACAGAGGATTACAGTCATTTCCCTGAATAACGAGTGCGTTGTTCTTGTTGTTGTTGTTTAACTAGGGCTGCTGAGCTTCTCGCTCGTTAGCAACCAATACCAAGTTAAAGACTCCTTGGTATTATCTACACTAGCTCTAGGCTTTTCCTGTGGCTTTTCTGCCATTCCGAAACGCAATGAGTTGAATGAGCCCCAGTTTCTCCAGCTTCTTATTCTTCTTTGATCCATAGCCGCCGGCCGTCAAAGCAGTCAGTGGCCATCACGCCTGGTGGCGTCTTGTAGGGCAGTAACAAATTGATTCCCCTTTGTTCGGTCGGCGGCCATCCTTCGTACAGTGCCCCAACTCTGGTTCATTCTTTGCATCTCGGCTTCCACAGTTCTCCGCCAGGTTGTTTTTGGTCGGCCTCTCTTTCGCTTTCCTTCGGGGGTTCATAGCATAGCTGTTCTTGTAATGGTATCAGGGTCCCTTCTGAGGACGTGGCCAACCCATCTCCAGCGTCTGCCAGCTATGATCGTGTGCATATCCTCCTGGTTACTCCGAATAAGCAGTTCTTGGTTGCTGATGGTATTCGGCCAAAAGATTCGGAGAATTTTCATAAGGCAGATTGTGTGGAAGGAGGACAGTTTCGACATTTCCTTCTCTGTTACTCTCCAACATTCCGCACCATAGAGAAGCACAGCAAGTACACAGCTCTCATACAGTCTTAATTTGGTGTTTGTGATGTACTGGAAAGACTTCCAAATGTTGTTGAGACTAGCAAAGGCTGTTCTGGCCTTATTCATTCTGTTGTTAATGTCCTTGCTTGTTCCGCCGTCTGGTGTTACTATGCATCCTAGGTAAGTAAATGTGTCTGTCTGTTCTAACTTCTGGTTCCTTATTGTTATTGGCTCTGGATTGCCCACATTGAGTGTCATGACCTCTGTCTTCTTCAGATTGATGTTCAGATCAACCTGCTGGCTATACTTATTCAGTCTACCGGTTTTTTCTTGGATGTTTTGATGTGAATGTGCGAGTTGTGCAATTTCATCTACTTATTCCAGGTCTTCCAGTGTAGAAAACGTTGTCCATCTAATTCCTCTTGGGTGGGGCGCTGTTTGAATATATTGTGGGTTCGTTTTTATTATTTCAGATAAATTCCTACCCCTGTCCACAGTTCAAGTATATGTTGATTATGTTAATGTATATTTGATTACTCCTGCTGTTGTTTCATAATAATGCTCGTTATTCTATTACGTCCAGGGTGACCCAACGATTATAGTTTTATTCCATACTCAACAACATACATGTGGGTTCTTTAACTGACCCAATCACCAATGACGAACTAAAACAGTCTTCCTTTTTTAACGAACTCAACATCCTTTAATAACGTATATTCCTTGTAGCATACAGAAGCGTTCGTCAAGATTAATCCTTAATTACCAAACCTCATCAATACAGTATTAATCATATGCCAAGAGTATTCCTCCTCTTGTACAAACCACATCCATTTAGAAAGGTGAACACTTCGCAATATGTTCCCAATGGAACTTACAAGAAAACACAGCGGCCACAAAGCTCAAGGTTTTTTCTCAACACCTTGGCCATACACATTATAAACATCTCTTTTCTGTCATTTTTCGGTGCGCTTCATTTTCAATATTCCAAATAGTGCCGCATTTATCAGCACTGACTCAAACTCAATAAATCCAACATGTGGTGTGCATGGGCAGACACCACATATTACCCCCCTTGCGCGCTACTGGAAACTGCAGGTTTCCAGGCCATCATTAACTATACTTAACTATAATGATAAAAAGGAAAATCAAATTCAAGCAATGAGTGAAATGATATCACGATGAGTGAAATGCAGTTAAAATATGTGGCAACAACTTGTGAGCAACATATTAATGCTACGAAAATATCGCTATATAATCTACCTATCAATTGATTATGAACATAAATAATGTTTGTTGTCACTTCCTGTACCCAGGACAGTTACGTATTTCAATGTATTACTCTCGACAGAGTATCAGCGATTACATTATTATGTCCTTCTATATGGACGATATCAAAGTCATACGCTTGCAACTGCAATGCGAATCTCGTAAGTCTTGCACTTGGTGATTTACAGGTTTGGAGATATGTTAACGCTCTCTGATCTGTCATTATAGTAAAATGCGTACCTACCACATACTTTTGAAGTTTATTCAAAGTCCATACTATACCCAAAAGTTCTCTGTCGAAAATAGAGTATTTAGATTCGGCTTCCGACAGTTTCCTACTCAAGTAGTAAATCGGATGAAACTTGCCATCAAAACTTTGTCCCAAACACCCGCCTATTGCATGGAGCGAAGCATCTGTTACAACAGTAAATGATCTTTTTAAATCTGGCAGTCTTAATATAGTATACTGTGAAAAATGAGTTTTAATGTTTTGTAATGCCTGGTTACATTGTTCTGTCCAAACTACTTTGTTAGGCATACCTCTTTTAGTTAGATCAGATAAGACAGCAGTCAAAGACGAGAACCTTGGAATAAACTTGTGGTAAAAATTCACCAATCCTAATAAACTCCGTACTTGCTTCTTTGTAGTTGGGATTGTAAGATCAAGTATGCGTTTTAAATTAGATTCATCAGGCTGTATTACATGTTTGCCAATTTTGTGTCCTAGAAATGAAATTTCATTGAATCCAATTTCTATTTTGGATGGACGGGCTGTGAGATTGTGTATTCTTAGTGTCAGGAGTAAAGATTGTATACCATCTACATGCTCTTCCCATGTGTCATGAAACATGCAAATATCATCTATATAAGATATTAGGTCAGAACGGTTCCCAAATACTCGACGCATCATCCGTACAAAAGTTGCAGGTGCATTTTTGAGCCCAAAACACATGACATTGTATTGGAACAAACCCTTCGCTGTTGCAAATGCCGTCAACGGTTTACATTCTTCGGTCAAAGGGATCTGCCAATACCCTTTTGATAAATCGAATTTGCTAAAGAAAGTAGCAGCAGAAGCTAAATGAGGTAGCAAGTCCTCCAGCACAGGCATTGGTTCAGAATCTGATATCGTGACTTTATTTAGTCGACGGAAATCAATGCATATACGAATGGATTTGTCTTTCTTCCGTACTGCCACCATCGGAAAACAAAATGGAGAATCTGATGGAGAGATTATCCCCATTTTCAACATATTGTCGACCTCGCTGTCAACCTGCTCTCTGATATGCAAAGGAATTGCATACGGTCGTAACTTAATAGGAGTGGGATCCGATAATTTTATTTCGTGAGACATAATGTTAGTTCGTCCAGGCAGATCAGATAATACATCTTCAAAAGATTTCAATAGATTGAGAATCTGATTCTTCTGATCTGAAGGTAAATCGTTACAAATGATTACATCCTTCCAAGTTTCAGAGGCTTGGATAGGTACCACAGGAAAATCAAGCGGTACATCCGCGAAACTAGTTGCTACTTCATCAACTAAAGCAATAGATGCCAGATGCGGAGATTGATTTGTGATAGATTCCCAAATATGTTTGAGTGGAAGAGGTCGAGAAATGTACGGTTGTAACATGTTAGTGTGGAATGTTTTTCTTTTTCCCCTAATGTCGATGATGTAATCCACGTCGGTTTTCTTACCCACAACTTTAAAAGGACCTTGCCACGTAACCAACAAATGATCACCTTTAAGTGGCAAGAGAACAAAAACTTCATCGTTAATCGATAATGATGTTAATCTTCTATCACGATTAATACGCGATCGAGTCTTATATTTTGCTAATTCTGATGCTTCAGTCGCGATTTCACATGCGTCCACAATGCATTGGCGTAGATCTGTGACATATTGGTGACTAGATTTCGTAATCGTATTATCATCATTTGTTATCACCAAATCATGTAAGATAGACATTGGTCCTCTTGGATTAGCCCCGAAAACTAATTGAAATGGTGAGAATCCGGTTTGACGATTAGGAACTTCTCTATACGCAAAGAGAACCGCTGGTATCAACCGGTCCCAATCATGGGGAAACATTGTTGTTACTTTGCCCAACATCTGTTTTAATGTAGAATTCCAGCGTTCTACAACTCCGTTTGATTGCGGATTTAATCTGGCACTCAATGTATGACGGATGTGAAGCACATCACAAATTTCCGAGAACATACCTGAAGTGAATTGCGTGCCATGATCTGACAGAAGCTCTTCAGGAAATCCGATACGTGAAAATATCGATAATAATGCATCAGTCACCGACATTGTTGTTTTGGACTTAACAGGTATGGCTTCAGGCCATCTGGTGCATAGATCGATACACGTTAAGATGAAGCGGAATCCTCTGGATGATAACACCGGAAGAGGCCCGATTATGTCGACAGCCATCTTATAAAAAGGACGCACAGAGATATCTGTGGTCTGTAGGGTGCAAACTGATGCGCACCCTTCCGTGCAACTCCCTGACAAACAGTGCATGATTTACAAAACGTTGCGACGTCCTTATGAACCCCTGGCCAAAAAAAATGTGCCATCAATCTATAAGCTGTGCGGGCAATCCCCATATGACCCGCAAAAGGAACATCATGTGCATTAGATAAAACTAGTGATCGAAATGACGTAGGTACTACTATTTGTCTGAGTACCGAAGAATAATTGTCAAAACAACGTATCAAAATATTGTCATGAAATTGATACCAATGTCTGGCATTATTTGTATGTGTAATAGTTTTAGCCGTAGCTAAAGTGAATAAACGTCCCAAAGAAGAGTCATCTTTTTGTTGGTTAATGAATGCATTTTTATCTATGTAATGACTTGTTGTCATGTGTGGGATATTATTGCTATCATTAAGTTCATTTGCTTCTGCAACCAACTGTGCTCTAGTAGTCACAGCATTGGATAAAGAAAGATATTCTCTTTTCCATGCAGAAATTTCATCAGTAGAACATTCTTTTATACCCTTTATGTTTCCCAAAATCAAGTCACAGCAAGGCTGGTTGAGAACACATACACGAACTTTCCCAGTAAAGAATGGCGTGGTAATTGTTACGTCGGCCATGGGATATACCTCTACCGTGCCTCCGAAAGTTATGCATTTCACTGACGTTCCAGTGAAACACGACGGAGGGATTAACGACCTTCTTATCCCGACAGTTGTGCAACCCGTGTCCCTTAAAATTTTAATTGGAGTGTTAAACAAAAACCCATTATGTAAAGTGAGAGTACCAACACCGTCATAAGATGACAACACTGGTAAGACATGTCCACATTTAAGCCGTGGTGTAGCTCCAGGTTGAAATAACATCTTACATTCTGTACAATTATTAGAATTTTCTAAATCAACGTTACACGCATTGGCGTGATTATTGGTTGAATGAATATCATTACTGACATTTCTATCTACCGTCTGACAAGCATTGGCTTGTGAGCGTGCTCTATTATGACTTCTAACGAAGTGAGATCTTCTGCGATCTGAAAAATTGTCTGAATGAGAATGTCCATTGTTGTCCCTGTCATAATGGCCACCCCGCGGTGACAAATTATGATTGTCAGTATATTTGTTGTGTGAATACTGGTTATTTCGATACCATTGGTTATTGTTATAATTGTTGAAATTATGCCTGTCTCTACCCCGTGAAGGTGAGCGATTATGGTAAAAATTATATTTACCCCTATAGGATGTGTGATTATTTTCTCTATGATTATATCGTCTATCTAAACTACGAGTGCGCGATCTCCCGTGCGTCGCAGCACACGCAGTAGATGAGTCCAAGACTTTTGCTCTGCTCAATGACAAGTTTGGATGAGCAACGGAAAATTGTTGACCTAATTTTTCCATTTCCTCGATACTAGTCGGATTACGTTCTTGTAAGAATGATACAATATCCTGGTTTACCGAAGAAACAATTTTATCTCAATAAGAGATCACATAATCCTTCAAAAGTTTTAGGGATAGAAGCCTGTTCAACCCATCTTTGGAGACATAGTTTTATGGAGGAAACAAAATCCTCAAAATTTTTACCCTCTACCGGCAACATGGATCGAAACTTTTGTCTATAGCCTTCCTGATCCAGACCATATCTGCGTATAAATGCTGCCTTTACGACCTGAAAATCATGTCTTTTATCTTGGTCTATACCCAGATAGACCCCAACTGCATCACCTGTGAGGAGACCCGAAAAAACACCAGACCACGAATCTTTATCAATATTTAAGCAAGAGACTCTTTCCTGAAATCTTAATAAATAAAAACTTATATCGTCGTGAGGAGGAGAAAAGGGTGGTAGTCTTAAATTAAAATTAGGGGTTGTGATTGCCTTCTTCGATGAACCATTACTATCAGAATCATGGGAAACATGATGTTGTTGAAAACGAAGTTTCTCAACCTCAAAAGCTTTCTCCCTTTCAAATTTTGCCTCCTCGGCAGCAATTTCAGCTAAACGAATTGCCTTTTCATGTTCCATTTTCTCTCGTTCCGCAGCGATTTCTGCCATACGAATTCTTTCTTCCTTATTTGCTTTTTCTTGCGCCATAGAAAATTCCCTTTCTTCTCTTTCTTTTTTCTCATTTCTTTCTCTTTCTTCTTTTGCCTCTGCTTTTTCATATGCAGTCAAAGCAAAATTTTTTAAAATATCACCTTCCATACTCAGTGCCTTTCCTTGTTTAATAAAATAGTCAAGAGTCGCCATAGTATACTAAGAAGTATAACTTTTATAAACAATAAATCAATATCTATGTTATCCTCTGCCTTACTTAGTCCATCACACTATGGGATAGTGTGTCTGATTGGTGTAGTCACAATGTGAATATATATATATATATATATATATATATATATATATATATATATATATATATATATATATATATATATATATATATATATATATATATATATATATATAACTATATGACCTGCACAACTCACTTAGACGTGATATAATTATCGTGTATGATTATGCTTCTTGTTATCCACAAGAATCGTAGGATATATAACAAGCAATATTATTGTATTATAGTTGATCAATAAATAATGAATCATATGTATGCTGCAAAGGAAAATTATCACATGCCATGAATAACGAAAGACATGGATGGAAACAAAATAAGGAAACGACAAAATTGTAAATAGTCAAAAATTCTAAGACAAAAAAAAAATTAAAGTTTCCACCAGTAATAAACGAGACAAAACGACAAATCACTTTTACCATTAATGTAAATTTTACAAAAGATAGCCAGGAAAGACCCACGCCAGACTAAATTTCCAAACAAAATTGAAATTTAAAAAAAATACGACAAATCACAGCACAGCTAACACGCATGAAAGCCTTAATTTCAAACAGAGCGGTAATCACGACAGCACTAAATGCTGAATCCCTGAAAGAAATTAATGCAATCAACCTATAGAAATACGACACTGAAACGTAAAATGTCTCCTAAACAGTCGCCCGCAAGAGACAAAGAAAAGAAACATATAACATAAAAGAAACGAGATTTGCCCAACAATGATAAGACCAACAACCATGACGTTACAAAAACATCAATTATCTGAATCGACCATGAGTATTCACTCCACGATGTAACTCCAATGCATCGTTCTACGCAATATCACATTGAATCGTTCACTAATTATTCAGTTAACTAGGACTCTTGGACATGAATTCAACGTCGAAAATGTCCGACCTTCACTCGTGTGAGACACATTGCAGAGATAGTGTCAATATATAATGATAGAGACGAAATGTTAATTTCCAACGAGTGACCGAATAAACTGATGAGGTGACCTTATCAATGTCCTAATGGTTTGATCTAGTACTTCCGAGTCCACTTGTCCAGCGAAACGACCTCCTCGTAAAATCCCAGATTCATATTTCTCCCGTGAAGATATTCGTCAGATTGGTATAGCATCCCTCTCATGGTAAATCAGCGTGAACGATTTCGTCATGGATATAATGTTTTTTTTTCTGATCCTCAAGTAAGGTACCAGGTCTGGGCATGACCTAGTATACGAATATTGTAAATTTCATGTCTGCACAAAGTTGCATTCCAACAGCTGTCTCTGCAAAAAAAATGTTCATTGTTGAAAGCGATAGATTAATCAAACTTCCCGATATTGTCCCACATAGGACTCTGTCTGCCAATAACCTGAGCAACCTTCAAATGTCCTTCAAATCCAACGGACGACAGCCTCCCATATCTGTGGTGGGGCGCTGTTTGAATATATTGTGGGTTCGTTTTTATTATTTCAGATAAATTGCTACCCCTGTCCACAGTTCAAGTATATGTTGATTATGTTAATGTATATTTGATTACTCCTGCTGTTGTTTCATAATAATGCTCGTTATTCTATTACGTCCAGGGTGACCCAACGATTATAGTTTTATTCCATACTCAACAACATACATGTGGGTTCTTTAACTGACCCAATCACCAATGACGAACTAAAACAGTCTTCCCTTTTTAACGAACTCAACATCCTTTAATAACGTATATTCCTTGTAGCATACAGAAGCGTTCGTCAAGATTAATCCTTAATTACCAAACCTCATCAATACAGTATTAATCATATGCCAAGAGTATTCCTCCTCTTGTACAAACCACATCCATTTAGAAAGGTGAACACTTCGCAATATGTTCCCAATGGAACTTACAAGAAAACACAGCGGCCACAAAGCTCAAGGTTTTTTCTCAACACCTTGGCCATACACATTATAAAAAACATCTCTTTTCTGTCATTTTTCGGTGCGCTTCATTTTCAATATTCCAAATAGTGCCGCATTTATCAGCACTGACTCAAACTCAATAAATCCAACATGTGGTGTGCATGGGCAGACACCACAGTTAGAATAGAGGCTTTTTATAATGGAAACAATGCAGCTGGGAATTCCATAAGCCCTCAGTATTTTCCATAGGCTGTCCCTGCGTATGCTGTCAAAAGCCTTTTCAAAATCTACAAAGTTAATGTATAGCTGTCTCTGCCATTCTGAGCCTTGCTATATTATGTTCCTGAGGGTGAATATGATCTGCACATCTTCTGTTCTTTCTAAAACCCGCTTGTTCTTTCCTCAGTGTTTGGTCAACTGCTTTTGAAATTCTCTGGATGATTATCCTGCCTAGTACTTTACTGGGAACTGAGAGTAGAGTAATTTCTCTCCAGTTGTTGCAGTCTGCAAGGTCACCCTTCTTGAGCAATTTGACAATTATTCCTTTACTCCACTCTGTTGGTTGTCCTACTCCCGCTGTCCCCTGCTCTCCTTAGCTCCCATAAAATTAACAAAACGACCTACCTCCTTGTTAACACCGACTTTCACATTTTTTTATTACAATATTCTACACGACCTGTGTCCTGGTATCCACCCAAGCTCCCACGCTCTGAACCTGTCACGTCATTTTCCTTGCCGCCACTAACACAACTATGTTTCTGTTGTCTGTTTATGTATGTGCATAAAGTCAGGGTCTTAATTGTGTGGTGTGTGCGACAGTGTGTGTGTGTGCGGTCTTTTCATTTTCTCTGCTTGTGTATGTGTGTCTGTAAATTATGTGCATTGTGCCAGTGAGTCAAGCATGTTTAATTTGTCAACTTGTGTTTGTGAACTCTTATTACTCTGCCAACGTTTGTGCGTGTGTGTGAATGTATGTGTATGTGTGGAGTGTGTTGAGT
>JAMPIV010006959.1:27500-35000 GCA_024509875.1 Oreohelix idahoensis | reverse complement strand
GTGTGTGTTGTGTGTTGTTTTGTTTAATTTATTTTTGTGGTGTGTGTTTGTTTTTATCACGGGTGGTAGCTTGAGGACAAAGATATATCTTTGGAATGAGTGTTACGATACGTTGTCTCTGGGCTCGTAGTTCTTTAGATATATTTGATTATATTATGATGAGTCGGACACTGCTGCAGATCAAGTATGCCGATAGCGGTATGTCCTTTTCAGTCGCCGCCCAAAGCCGTAAACTTCAACATAAAATGATATTTCAAAGGCCAGGTTGGACGATTCAATTACACATTTATTTATACATCTCGTAGCTCCAATAAAATCATAGATGATATGCTCATTAGGTTATGGCATCATCTAGACAGTCTCTAGCGTCACGGTACAGTCTTGTAACTGGAACAATGTCGAGGACATTTCCATACAATTTTATTATATATTCATCAGGTCACACATCATTCCTCTTACATAATATCTAGTCTTATCGCACTGAGGTGTATGGATAAGCCAGAGATGGAATACATAGGAATATGACCAAGAAATCTTCTAACACTCAGGAGCCGAGAACACATACGTCCAACACCTTGAAAAGACACACAGCGAATCCTTTATCAAAGGAACGCTGAGCTCAGAAGACGGCAACTTTGGCGTCTGCCATTTGACTACCAAAAGTAATGACGTCACTTCCTGTAACCAAGGCCAATGTACGTAAACAAATAAACTACATGTCGAACTGTATTGATATCGACATAACACCAATATGTAAAGAAAAATCAAATATAATCAGATTTACATACAAATGAAATAGCAGAATAAATGCGCCCTCCCCTATGAAGAAAAGAACCCAAAAGTTAATAACCCACAGGTCGAAGGTTAGCACTATGTTACAGAGTAGACAGTAAAGTAAACGAGTTCCTACTATATGCTACCCAGTAAAGTAAACATGTTTAAGCAAATCCAATGTTGGTCTGAAACAAAGAAAAATACTCACGCACTCTTTCATACAGTGGCCACTCAATCACTCTTACCTACTCTTGGTGATATCCCTTGGAAATACAATTATTCCTGAATATATATATATATATATATATAATGTCAGGTTCAGTTCCCAAATTGGCCCCAGTCCATCCTCTAACAAATAAAGATTAGTGAGTTGGACGCCGAATCTTGTGTTTTTGTTTTTTTCTGGATGAACAAAATGTCACCGCCAATAGTTGATGTAGGAACGTGCTCTTGGGGTTCACAGTTAAAAGAGGAAAATACTTCCAGTATTGGGAAACATCTGGTTGCAAAAAAATTTTACCAAGGATGATGATGATAATCCTATCGGACAACTCTATTTTAGAGCTCCGATTCTGCACAGCGTAAAATCTGGATAAATCCGCTTGAATACAACTGTCAGAAGTCGGGAACATTAATGTTATTTTGTACACCCCAGTGGGCTGGTAAAAATTGGAAAAAATATCTGAGTTTGGTAAGTCCAGTTAAACTTATAAGTTAAAATTTTTCTCATGTATCTTTGGCTAATACTCGCTCACAAATGAAATTGGTGACGCGCAAGCCAAGAAAAAGAGACAACATTAACCAATCAGTAAAAAAAAACCGCTGGACGCCCTTGTGATCAGGTCTGCGAAGAATATAAGAAACAATATATATAAAAATTATGTTAATCCGATATCTACACACACAGACGGGGACAAGCCGATCTCTCCTCCACTCCGTCAGTCCTGATTAAATTTAAAAGGCACACGGTGTTTTCCTTTACGCCTACACGGTCAGCCTTCGCTAGCGCTGAGTTTTAGGTCGGATGGAGTTATGCAACTCTCCTGCCCCTTGCTCGCGCCGGCAGTCAGCGTACACTGTTAATTATTATTTAATTATCCACATGCGCACTTACACAAAGTATCGCCTGTCGTTACTATCTATTAAATTGTCGGCGTCTGTTAGTCATCGTATGGTATTAAATAATAGGCACTTATACTAAATACGCACAATGAAATAAAGCCTGAATTTTTTTCTGTCACTATCAGTCGCGCCTAGCATATAACCCAGTCAGCTAAAACCGTCTCTTCTTGTGTGAGAAAGCGTGTGGTGAAAATTAACGTTATAACTGAACATCTGGTATGAAATAGCTACGCGTTATTTTATTTCACTAGTTTTAACAGCTAGAAAATCAAAGTGAATTATAATGGTAAAAGCTAACACTTTTAAACACGTAAGCACTAATCTCTATTACCAGAAAATCAGAATGGAAAATCCCCACGAATGCTAATAACAAATTTTTTCACAATAATGGTTCTAGAACTGCATGCTTAGAGTATTCAAAAATTCTGAGTGACAACTGATAGCAGGTTTAAGAAAACACAGTTTATATATCATTACATTTCTCTGATCTATAGATGTTGTTAAATTTCGCGCTACTGTGTGTAATAGAGTTACAAGATAAAGGCTTACGGTCAGTCTTTTGTCGGCGTTTTCGACCGTCATCAAAAGAGTTATTACGTGTAACGGGGTTCTGCCCGCGACTCGACATCAAAGCGTACTCGAGGAGTTTTGGATTTCCCTTCGTAGACTTCAAAAGATTCTCGTGCTGTCTGTCAGGTATCGTATGATTGACAGATAAGCTCGCGTGAGAAGACGAGGTAAACAAACCTGATTCGCTACCTGTTATGACGGTCAGGTCACGAAAGTTTGTAAACACTTCGTTTGCTTATGTTGAAAGAAAAGAGGCGGGACGAGAAAGTAGCTTGTTTGAGTAAAGACAGGCAGTAAATGCATGGTTTTTTATAGCAAATCATAGAACACTACGAAATTACAAAGACTGTCAGATTACCGTAGGCTCTTTTTCCAGTATACGTCACAGGGTGTTGTGTGAAATCTTTTTCATTTGTCAGCGTGCGTGTGTGTGTGAAATCGGTTTAATTTATCAGTGTGTGTGTGAAGTATGTTTAATTTATCAGTGTGTGTGTGAAGTATGTTTAATTTATCAGTGTGTGTGTGAAGTATGTTTAATTTATCAGTGTGTGTGTGAAGTATGTTTAATTTATCAGTGTGTGTGCGTATGTGAAGTCTGTTTAATTTGGCAGTGTGTGTGTGTGTCCCAAGCCCGGCTGAAAAAGGAGGAGGGCGGCTTGCATGGAGGCCGTAAGGAGGCAGCCCCTCCACCATGCAAAGGCACAACAGGCCAATCACCTGTTTGCTTTAAACTTTTGATTACGAGAACTACAAGAGATAAAACCGGACTGATTCTAAAGGCGACGAACTGGAACGGACTACGAACTACGGACTACGACTTATGGAACTTGGAACACAAGAAGTATAAATGGGAAAGAAGAGGAGCTGGTGGAAGAGATGAGGAAAGCAAAACTAGAAATCCTGGCTATTACGGAAACAAAGAAAAAGGGACAAGGAGTCATGGATCTCGATGGCAACACGCTGCTATACAGTGGTTTACCCACATCTGAAAGAGCTAAAGGGGGCGTGGGTTGCATTGTGGCCAAAAACCAGAAAGATAGTATCAAGGGATGGAACTTTGTCTCGGAGCGCATTATGGTTGTAAAACTAAAAGAAGGAGAAACCATAGTCAACCTGGTCATAGTGTATGGGCAAAATGAGGATGAGAGAGCAGAGGTCAAGGAGGAATTCTTCGAGCTGCTTCAAAGGACAGTGGATGACTGCCTAGATGAAGTTATCATGCTCGGAGATTTCAATGCCAGAGTTGGAAATGACCATGCTAGATGGGGAGGAGTTATCGGAAGATATGGAGAAGATACTCTCAATGACAATGGAAAGCGACTCCTTAGATTCTGCAGTGAGCAGAATCTGATCATTACCAACACAAAGTTCCCCCATAAGCGCATACATGCATACACTAGATGTGAACCAACAAAGAATGAGAAGTCAGTGATCGACTATGCCATTGTTAGGAGGAGCTCATTCAAATATGTCCGGGATGCTAGAGTCTGGAGGGGGCCAAAGATTGGAAGTGATCACTACCTGCTTACAATCAAAAGAACAACTGAAAGAGTTGCTCAGCCTAGGAACTGCCCAGCATCACGCAAGAAACCAAGTAAACGAACGGAAGAAATGAGCATTAAGACCTACAAGCTGAGATCCAGAAATTAAGACCAGATATCAGGGGCTTATTGCTACAGCGGTGAGAAACACAGAAGAACAACCTGATGACTTGGAAACCCTGTGGCTTAAATTCAAGGACACGATAAAAGACAGCTGCTGCAGAAGCATGTGGTGAAGCCCGACTTGGGAACAAGAGAAAGAGGACACCTTGGTGGACAGAGGAAGTCAAAGAGAAAAAAAGAGAGAAGAAAATGGCATGGAAACAATACTTAGGAGCTAAAAACACAGCAGGACAAATAGAGAAATATAGAGAATATGTGATACTCAGAACAGAAGCAAAGAACAAGGTGCTAGCAGCAAAACAGAAGTCCTGGGAATAATTTGGAGAAAAGCTAGAAAAAGATGCGCAAGAAAACCAGAAATTGTTCTATAAGACCCTAAAGAACATGAGGAAGGAAAAACGATGCCCTCTCAAATTTATAAAGGAGAAGCAAGGCAAATTGCTTACTGCCACGAAGGAAGTAATGGAAAGATAGAAAGAATATTTCTCAGAACTCCTTGATGGTGAGCAAGGTCAAGCATCAGAAATGATAACCACAAGCACAGAAGAGGAAACAAATGGTGATGAAGATGACATAAAGATGGAAGAACTGAAGGCAGCACTGGAGAAAATCAAGATGGGCAAAGCAGCAGGGTATTATGGTATAACACAAGAAATGGTTAAGTACATGGGAGCATCAGGCGACCTATTATTCTTAAGGGTCCTACAGGCAGCGTGGTGCAACAAGACCATACCAAAGGACTGGGAGATTGCCATCATAACACCAATTTTCAAAAAGGGTGACAATCGACAATGTGGAAACCATAGAGGCATATCCCTTCTCAGTGTCCCTGGTAAAATCTACTCTAGAATCCTAGAGCAGAGACTCCGACGCCTAGCTGAGCCACAATTGGATGAGGTCCAGTGCGGATTCCGAGCAAACCGAAGTACTCAAGACTTAATCTTCACACTCAGACAGCTGAGTGAAAAGGAGCTTGAGTATAAGAGTGAGATCCATCTTTGTTTCATAGATCTGGAAAAGGCATTACAGGGTCGCCGGGAGCAAACTTTGGGACTGTTTGGCAAGAAAGAACATTCCAGCACCTCTGATTCATGCTATACAGAGCTTCTACAAGTCTTGCAGAAATTATGTGAGGACAGCAAACCATAAGTCAGAAGAGTTTAGGACCATCACTGGTGTAAGACAAGAAGATATCCTGTCACCTTATCTTTTCATACTCCTCATGGACGATGTTATCAAGTCATGTAAGGAGAGAACAAGAAAGTATTCAGTGGGGTACTGGAAGATGAGACAGGTATGTATTTCAGAGCTGGCATTTGCTGATGATGTTGCCCTGATTGCTAAATAAGAGGCACATCTCCAATCCAACCTGCAAGTCTGGAAGGAAGAGCTGGAGAAGAGAGGGATGGTCATAAGCAGCTCTAAAACAAAATCCATGGTGATATCACGAGAAGAAAGAAGACATCAGATTAAGCTTGGAGAACAGGTCCTGGAGCAGGTCGACCACTTTAAATATCTCGTAGCTATTATAGACCGAAAGGGAGGC
Source organism: Oreohelix idahoensis (assembly GCA_024509875.1). NCBI lineage: Eukaryota > Metazoa > Mollusca > Gastropoda > Stylommatophora > Oreohelicidae > Oreohelix > Oreohelix idahoensis. The sequence continues at coordinate 29,324 of JAMPIV010006959.1, read as the reverse complement.
ATCAAAGAAGAGTTGGCCACTCGAAAAGCAGCAGCTGGGAGACTTTTTCAGGCCATAAATCGAGGATTCCTCAGCAAGAGAGAGGTTGGTAAGAAAACGAAGATGGCTGTATACCGCTCCACCTATGTCCCAGTCTTGACATATGGATGCGAGTCATGGGCAATGACTACAACCCATAAAAACCAGATCCAAACCTCAGAAATGAGATATCTGAGGAAGGTGGTTGAAGTAACAAGAAGAAACATGGTCCGCAACCAGACGATACGCCAAGGCCTAAAATCCCACCCCCTGCAGACCCAAGTAGAACAGTCCCAACTAAGATGGTTTGGCCATGTCTGCAGAATGGGAGAAGATCGGCTACCACGACAAGCATGGGAATCAAAGAGCCAGGGATCCAGACCCCCAGACCCCCAGACCCAGAGTATGTGTGTGTGCATGCGTGAAGTTTTATTTGTCAGTTTGTGTGTGTTATGTCTGTTTATTTTGCCAGCGTCTGTGTGAAGATGATTTAAATGTCTAGAGTGTGTGTGAAGCCTGTTCATTTTGCTAGCGTGTTTGTGGGAAGTATGTTTAATTTGTCAGTTTTTGTGTGTGAAATCTGTCTAAATTGTCAGCTCTCGCGCCCGCGTGTGTGTGTAACTTTTGTTTAATTTGTCTCGTGTGTATGGAATATGTCTGTTTAATTCGTCAGCGTGTGTAAAGTATGTTTAATTTGTCAGTGAGTATGTGGTCTATTTTAATTTGTCAGCAAGAGAGTGAGTGTTTATGTGAAGTCTGTTTAGTTTGTCAACGTGTGAATGTGTGTGTGGGTGTGTGTGTGAAATTTGCTTAATTAGTCAGTGTGTTAATTCTATTTACGTTGTCACGTTTTGTGTGTGTAAAATCTATTTTTTTTTTAAACTGCTTATGCGCATTCCGTTTAACTATTCCTGTGTTTCCCTGTTGGCCAGGCCTTCTCTTAATGTTTACACTCAAACCCGAAAATTGCTGTTGTCTGAAAAGTCATCATATCCAAAGTGCGTAAAGATGTATACTTGCACATCTAGCTCTATTAGACTGTATGTGTCTGCCTGGCTGATTATGTATGTTAAATGCGTGGTCATGTACACATAACCGAAACCTCAACAATGTTTACCTGCGTACGCGTCTTTGTGGCTATGAAATTGACACTAGCGTGTATTCTTTCGCGGTGTTGCAGCATATATAACGACATCGTCTGCAGATATACAATGGCATCAATCACATAAGAAAAGAGGGACCTCGATACACAGAAAAGACAGACCGTATCTTTCGAGATCTTTTTCCACGCAAAACTGATTTTGTATCCAAACCTAGACACGATTACCACAAATAATGCCACTGTGTCTAAATTGAAGACACATTAGCTGCTGTGGTTGTGTTTTGTGGCGTGAGGCGAGACAAGTGACAACCATCGTGTTGATGTATAGCCGGTTTTAGCCCCGGTTTCAGTTTCATTGGAAAATCTAGCATGGTGTTTCTACAGGCGATCTTGATTCTGAACTTTCAGCGGCTCTGCATTTCATAATAGGGTTTTTAAACGGTCAAAGTAGTCCCATAGTTGACACTGCCGTAGCAAAGTGAAGTGTTAGAGACCTCACCATACTAGGTCCAGCATCGAGATGTGGGGGTGACCAGTTCCCTTCCTTGCTGCCTTTTTCTTCCCTAACTAAAGAGCAAAGTGGGGTACCCATTTACAGCTGGGTAAACTGGAGCGCGATGATACCGTGAATCGAACCCGGTACTTTAGCCGCGAAAGACCAGCGCTCTAACCACTCTGCCAATCGGACGCTCATAAAAGGGTTT